>CM028379.1:159695082-159976351 GCA_013146195.2 Codonopsis lanceolata
TCGGTGAGCTCATCGCCCGGTTAGTGTCTGCCCAGATGAGTCGAGGCTTGTGAAGGATCTTGCTTGGCAGTGGTGCATACATTATATCTATGATTACATGTGCGAGAGAAAATAAGCCCTTAATTTTTTAGGCAGAATGTAATGACGAGTAAGCTAATTTTTACGCATTAAAATAACGACCCTCAGCAGGAGGGCTTTGGATACATAGTACACATGTTTTGAATGTCTAATTCTTCCACTAACCAAAAGCTTGGCCATGTCTATGGCATAGGTATACATCGGCGGTTCTCGAGACGCAGGGGCTGGCGAGGAGGGATGGTTTGCCCAAGTATTCTGAGCTTGCTCGAGGGCTGCAGTGCGATCGGCATTTCCTTTCGAATCCACTTGTTACCGCCAAGATTTTGAAGAAGCGGAGGCATTTCTCCGGCCGGCCAGGAGATGAAGCGACCAAACAATTATTCTTCAGTTCGATCGTTGTATGTGTCTTAATCACGGTAGGGTTGCTCCATGTCGGCGGTGCGGATCTTCTGCAGGTTTCAACCCCACAGCCACCGTTGGTTGACCGTGAACCGAGGAAATTTTCTGCTTTCGAACCACAGCGCATTTGCGGGATTAAGCTTCATGTTATGTTTTCGTAGATTGGCAAATGTTTACGCCAAGTCGAGTGTGGTCGCGGCCTTTTGTTTGATGACCATGTCATCAATATGCGCTTCCATGTTCGCTTCATTTGCGAGCGAAGACTTTATTGACCATCTGCGATAGGTTGCCGCCGTTCTTGGCCGAATGGCATCATTTTGTAGCGATATAGGCCCATTGCGGGAAGAATTTGTTTTAGCTTTGTCTTGCGTATTCATCCTAACTTGGTGATACCACAGTATGCATCCGGTGAGCATCTCGAAACCGGCGATGGAGTCCACGAGCATGTCAGTCGTGGAAGCGAAATGCGTCTTTCGAGGCGGGCTTTATTGAGGTTTGTGAAGTCAACGCACATTCGCCATTTGTCATTTGCTTTCGACCATTACCGTTTGCTAGCAGGTCGAGATGCTATTTCCTCGATGATATGCGCCTTCGGAGGCTTTACTTACTGCGGATGGCATCACTTTTTCGGGGAGTATTGCCTCGGACATTCTTTGAATTTGGTCGAATGTGGGGTCAACATTCAAGTCATGGCCTGATGTCCTCGGCGATCCCTGCATGTCTTCGACGGTCGAGGCAAATACATCGGTTGTTCTTGGCAGTGTCGGCCTTTCGAGCCTCGGGAGGCAGCGCTTCCGATTTGATTTTTACGCTTGGGGTAGAGGATTGATGATAATTTCTTCGGCTCGCCACCGAGGTTGGATATCGAGGTTCATCCCGGTACTTGGGGTATCCATCTCGATATCTGTGTCTTTGGGCGGCTTTGCCTTACGCTGGAAGGCTGGGGATGGGGCTACAGGCTCGTGCTGTGTCCGTGG
This sequence comes from Codonopsis lanceolata, assembly GCA_013146195.2. Lineage (NCBI taxonomy): Eukaryota > Viridiplantae > Streptophyta > Magnoliopsida > Asterales > Campanulaceae > Codonopsis > Codonopsis lanceolata. The sequence goes on from CM028379.1 coordinate 159,696,537, forward strand.
GTCATCTGCTTCGGCTTACCGATCTCTACTGCGGTTTATGGAGGTGGTAGCGTCGTAGTGTCGGGTACCTCTTTTCTGCAGGGCTATCGATCGAGAATGTCCTGTCGGTTTACGCTTTTTTTTTGGGAGTCTCGACATGCTCCCATTGCCGAGGTTTGCTATTCAATATACCGCTCCATCTTACGTGTAAAATTTTGCCTTTTGGTGAGGTATTGAGGTGACCATTTGAAATTTGGCCATGGCCGGCCTTGAATCAATTGTCTGATTTGAGGTCAATCACCGGAAAGTGATCATCTGCAATGGGGTTTGTGCCCGATCTCCCATGAAGACTTCAAGCTCGATGGTCCCTTTTACGCCAGCGGTGGTTAGTGAACCACCAACTTTCAAGGTAGAGGCTGCGTGAGAGCCTCTGCTGCTCAACTCTTTAAAACATGAATAGTACATGATATCTCCGCTGCACGGTTAAGGCGAACCACGTGGACTTGCCATTCGTTTACTAGGCGGGGAGATGACCGGTGGTTGTTCGGAAGCAAGAGGGGTCTTTGGCTAGCTCAACTGCGGTAAAAAGATGTTGGGCTCACTTGCCATTGCTTGGTTGGAGAGTTCTTTGCTACGGATAAGCGGTATATGTGTTTTCCCAATTGTGTGTTGGATGGAAGCTCTTCTTGGATCATGTTGACCATCTCGAATTTGAGGGGCACGGCCACTTTCCTCGTGGAGGTACTGTCTTGTCTTTCATTGTCGCATTGTTCGTGCCTGGTTTTCTTAAGCGGTTCGGTTTGCCCGCATTTATGAGCTTTTGTATCTCGCTTGATTTTACGCATTCTACATGGTATGTCGGTGCCATGATGGTAGTCGCGGTACTTGTTGGGATCCACGGTATGGGCGGCCTCGGGATCGAAGTGGATATGGGGCCGAGAGCGTCTCCGTTTGGAGCATGATGTTCTCCGTGTTGTGTTTAGCGGGAGTAAGCGAGCCTCTACGAGACCTAGCTTTGCCAGGGGTAGATGATCTTCGCTTTATCTGCTTGCGAGCAGTTCTTTCTCTGGAATGGTCATTTGGCGTGGCCGTATCTGGGCCTTGTCCTTGTTCTTATTTTTTATCCGCTCGAGCGATTCGGTCGGCGAGACGGATGAGAACTTCTTTAGCGGCCTCGACCTTGGAGGCTCCAGGGTTCATGGCTAACATTGTCTTGATGGCACTTGCTCGTGTTGTTTAGATAGCGGAAAGTAATCTCGGGGTCAGCGGTCGCGGTCACTTGGTCAAGCGTCTCCTCAGGCGACCTCTTGAGTAGCTTCCGCAAGACTCATGTTCGCCTTGCTTGACTTTAGCGAGATCGAATCGGTTTTAGGCGTTGGTCGGCGGTGCCAAATTCCTACAGGAATTTCTCACTTAACACGTCCCAATTGCGCGATGGATCGCGGGAACCCTCCCGACCATGCTTGTGCTTTCCCCACTGAAGGGCCCCTCGAATGCTCTCGCATTTTTAGGGCTTCAATATCATTACCATTCGAATTTGTGCCTCGAATGATGCGAGGCGATCAACGCGTCTTGCAGAAATATTTCTCAAATTGTGGGAATGTGATGCCTTGCGCCCGAGGTGGTGCGTTCTCGATTCGAGGTGAAAGGGCTTCCCTTCCGGCGGCTACACCATAGCCAGGGCTTGGCCGGCAGGGTTAGCCATCTGTTTTGCCATGTCACGCTTCATGGCTTCCATGCTATTCCAGACAAGCGCTTCTCGGCATCTAGGTTGATACAGATGAGCGGGCATGGTCGACATGCTCGCGTGAGTCGGCGAGGCGAGGTTGGCGGCGTAAGAGGCTTCCATCTCCTTGTCACTCGTTATGCTGCGCTTTGATATGCCTCTTTCTCGGCGTGTTCGCGAGGCTACTTTTCAGCTGGCCTGGACTAGTGTTTGCCGCGGGCAGTAGTTTTGCCGTGAGCTGTATGAGAAATTTGGGCGGCTATATACGCTTTCACTTTGGTCATCACGCTTTCGTTTTACCTCTTCAACCTTTTCGGCGGTATACGGATAGCAGATTGAAGGCGCTTGCACGTCTGAGGCGGGCGTTGTGAGGCATGGCCATCACCAGCTTCTTTGGGACACTCAAGTTGGCAATTCATCGACCACTGGGCAGGGTATGGCCCAGGCTAGTAGTTGTTGATTGAGCTTGTACATTTGTTGTAGTAGTCGCTTGGACTTGGAGAAGCGGCGACTTGTTGTCTAGGGGCTTGGCGGGGTGGATTCACGTGGTGCCGTGGCCATTCTCCCTTTGGCGATTCAAGCGTGTCACGAGGTCACGCTCAGGGCACTAAGGCGCTCATTGATGATCTCCCTTGCATCACGTTGGGCGACACGGTTACGGCTAGCATCTTTGGGGCAGTTGTTCTTCACGTAGGGTATGTCCTTCCCGTGTCTTTGCTTGCCATGCGGCAATCTTCTTGCTACGGTTTGAACCCCGCAGGGTGCTTTCGGCGGCAGCCGGCCAGCGGCTTCCGGCCGGTTGTTGCTTGCTGCCGCGTTGTTTCTTTGTTTTTACCGGCCATTGCGATCGGTGGTTATTGAGAAATTTGCAGTAAGACTTGGAAAAAGTGGGATGTTGAGATTTCGGCAGCGGAACCAAGCGATGTGGCAAAATCCTCGGCTTGGGCGTCGTTACGTGGGTAGGATATACGGGCTTGTAGGCTGCTTCTTGAACTTTGGTGAAGGAGAAAACTGAGTGGAAGTGCAAGCGGGGCCTCGCGAAACCTCGGCGTGAGTAAGTATCGTGTATGAGAGCAGAATACGAGAACTTCAAGGAAGAGCGAGTGTATGAGAGCATGTACCTTTGGGGTGTATGGCGGAGGAGTATTTATTGGCCCTTGTGTGGTTGAATCCGGGTAGGATTTGGTTTCTTTAGTCATCTGTTCCTGAGGTGAAACTCTAGATTTCACAGTGATATACGGTGGCCGCTGATATCGAGGAATAGATAATGCAAGTGTCACCGCCTACGTATGGTAACCTTTGGCCATGTCTTGGCGGGCAAATCACGATGTCTTACGCTCGATTTGGGTGGCGGGCAAGGCCACCTCGCGCATGTGTGATAGGTGATGTATTGTTCGGTTACAATTCAGGCAAGGCCCACAGTCGAGACAGTAGGGCACCGAGGTTGTGTCGAGAACATCATGCTCGGCTTGTTAGGTGTTGATCTTCTTGTGCTCGCCGGGTCTGTGGGTCCCTCAAGGCCCATGCTCGTGATCGGCACGTGATGGTAGCTCGTGCTCTGCTCGTGACCAGATTTAGGCTAGGCATATCATATATATATATATATATATATATATATATATATATATATATATATATATATATATATATATATATATATACACACATGATTTTTTGTCTACTTCACGGATTGAAAATTATTAAAACAAATACTTTCAACGAAATCACAAAAGCTCACAACTCATTATAACTAAATATAATATATGAATATTCTTTTGTCTTTATTATCGGATCAAAGTTCTTAAAAGAAATATTGTGAACAAAATTACAAATACTAATTATTAATATTAAATATATGACTGACCAACAAAAATATATAGATTTAAAATTTGTTGTCCATTTCATCATATTCAAAATTTAAAAAAACATCAAAACTTCATCTAAAACACGAATGCACATGATTAATTATAAATGACTGACATATCTAAAAAATATATCGATTTGAAATAAATAAATTTAGCAAATACTTCAAGTAACAAGAACTATATAATGGTAAATAACAAAAGCGAAACAAATAGTATTGCAACATGATTTTTCCTTTAATAAAGAGGAAATGTTTCGGCAATGCAAAGTTACCTCTATTTTAAAGAAGGCAAAACACATCTTTGGGCCACTGTACTTTTCAAAAAGTTGTAATTAGGCCACTGAGACGTCAAAATTTTCGGGATGGCCACTGTATCAGACTTATCTTGCACGTTAACCCCTTTTTTGGATGGACGTTAAGTTTGGACGTTAAATTAGGTTAAATGTCTATTTTGCCCTCGTCTTCATTATCATCATTGTGACAAAGTAACCGGATCCGGGTTTTAAAACTCGGATCCGGGTTTACAAACCGCATTAACCTAATTTAACATCTTTGTGTTCGAGCAATGATTCGAGTGAGGCCGTGAAAGACATCTTCTAACATCGGATCTGAAGGTGAAAATGTTAATTAGGATACAATCATCAATTTGAAGGTGAAAACGTAAATTAGGATACAATTCTTCCTAATATTTACATTTTCGTTTCTCAAGCTTTAATTCTTACGTTAGATTGTAATTTGAATTTTCGATTGCGGGCGGAGAGTTTCAAACCGGCCCGAAATTTCCAAGTTCAACAATGGCGGTTTCAGTCAATTTAATACACTTCTTATTATTGATTGATCTTTCTTTGCCTTGTAGTATTTATAATAAACATTCTTGATCTCCTCGTTTCGAAAAGCAGAAGGAAACATAAACTATTTACCGTTTCATCTTCTTTTGTATCTATATTTGTATTAAGTATGTATTTGAAGGTATGTCGTACATATATTTCCTATTTGTTCTCTCTATAAACTCACGATGTTTTTGTTTCTTCGATGCAGTAGAGAGACGACTCCATCTAGTGAGGTTTCCGTAGATTCAGAAAGAATGGAGTCTAGCTCGATGCCAAATTGTGCAGTTTGTAAACCCAGTTTTAAAACCCAGATCTGGGTTACTTTGTCACAGTGATGATGATGAAGACGAGGGCAAAATAGACATTTAACATAATTTAACGTCCAAACTTAACGTCCATCCAAAAAAGGGGTTAACGTGCAAGATAAGTCTAGTACAGTGGCCATCTCAAAAATTTTGACGTCTCAGTGGCCTAATTGTAACTTTTTGAAAAGTACAGTGGCCCAAAGGTGTGTTTTACCTTTAAAGGGAAAATGAACCGACCATTTAATCATGAACGAATTGATTTGCCGCTGTGTTTGAAAAGTAGTCAGATTTACATCAAATTGTAGAGTGCCCAAGTATTCTCACTTGGAAAGTTATCTTGATGATCCCCCTTCATAAAGTTTTATATTTTCAAGGATAGAAAATGTGGAGAGGGATAATGAGTAAAGGGAGTGAAGAAGAAAAACTAAAATGGGAGTTTGTTTCATAAATTGAGTTAATAGTTTGTTTTTTCTTCGATGAGAGGGAAAGGTTGCTGGAATAGATATCATGACAAGAGGTAGTGAGACTCAATACAAGAGTTTTTAATATTATATATATATATATATATACTTTAAAACGATGTCGTTTTATTATTGGTGAGTGTGGCGGAGTAACAAAGCCAAGAGATTAAATTTCTCTTTTTAATTGTTATTGATTATTGATATTGAAATGAGCCATAAACGGGCTTAAATCAGTACAAATAAAATTATGAGTCAATTTTCAATCACTCATCGTCAATTAAATTTGTTTAGAGTAAGTTTTGTCATTCAATTAATATGTGTCGGGTTATAAACACGTTAGACCCATTTATATTTTTAGTCTTTTAAAGGTTTGAATAGAATAGGGTGAAAATTGGGTCGCTTTTGACAGATATTCAACCGTTGTCCACTATACTTTTTTAACCCAAATTTATTTTTTTTATGTGAAAGAACAAGTATACCTTTAATGAATCGGACACGCTTGCGATAAGCATCAGTTCATACATTGCCATGCATGATTCAAAATTGTGTAATCGTCATTCTCATTTCATAGCAGTGCATCACGATTTTAAATTGATGCCTCGTATTCAAACTGGTTTATTTCCAATTCATAGCGATGCATCGTGATTCTAAATTGATGCATCGCGAATCCAAATCGACGTATTGCTACTGAAAATCAATACACCGCGATACACATTTTTTGTATTTTCATTTTAATTATTTATTTAATTTTTATAAAATGTAGTTATTCCAATTTATTTATTTTATTATTGTTAATCAATTGACACATATATTTCTTTACATTCATAATAATTTTTAATCAAATGAATCAAATGATGATATTTGGCTATTCATTGAAATAATCTCTTCTTTTAGTTTTGTTTTTCGTTTTCATTTTTCTTGATTATAATTTAACTGAGTATAATTTAATTGAAAAATATATATGTCCGTGCATTTAACGCACATGTATAAAACTAGTTAGTTTTCTAATTAGATACAAGGATCTTACCAAAGATTTTGTCCAACTTAATTATGGACTGTTGAGAGCTTTCGGAAGTATTTAATTATGGTAACACTTTACCATTACTTTAGGACTAAGAAATGCATTAAATATGGTAATTACTTACCATAGCTTTTGGACCAAGAAATGACACAACAATAAATTACATGGAGAAAAATAGGACGACCCTATTTTTACCCTTATAATCTCTCCCTTTGTTGAACCTTTCTGGTCAAATCAAATGACAAGTGTTTTTCAACACCATCAAACATGTAAATTGAAATGGTTAGAATTTCTCCCCCTGAATATGTGCAAGCATCAGAAATAAGCCTCATGCACAATTCAGAAATAAACAAACATGAAACAGTTTATGGGAAGATTCATCATTATGAGCAAAGACATCTTCTTCTTTATCTAATGCATCTTCTTTATGATCAGTAGCAGCATTACTTACATCACAATAAAGCAACATTATACCATCACTTGTCTCTCCTCCTATTTGTCTAGAAGAGGATTATATGCAAGCCAAGAAAGACACTGAGCTTCCAAGGACAATAGACATAAATGGCACGGCTAGTGGGAAAGAAGCAGTTGTAGATGCAGCCGCATTACCAGCTGCTTTGGACACAATAGCAGCAGGAGCAAAGGCACTCATAGAATTTCTTTCAAACATAGCTTGGGGAGAAGGAATAGAATAATTCACTTCAATAACAACTTCCTGTTCAACAGCTGCTTCTGTAGTAGGTAAACCTTCAGCAAGTAACATTTCTGCAGGAGTGTTATCAGCAGGTACCATAACTGCAGGTACAAATTGCAATTTCTTCTACCTGAAAATAGACCTTCAAACCATGCTAAAAATCTGCAAATGCTCGTCAATAGATAGGAATTTCAAGTGACCAAAAGAGGATGAGATAGGATTCCTCAAATTAATCCAAAATTTTTAGACAACACAATCAAGTGTAACCCAAAAATTGATCAAACCCTTGCAACACTTTGGCAGCCCATATCCAAAAACAATCTCACAAATTCATACAAAGATTATACATCCACTAAATATTTTTCAATATGGAAATATTTGGCAATTACTTTGCATGTTTGATTTTAGGACACAAAATCTACACACTGATACTTTCACCAACAACGTATATCCTAAAATTATGACTAAAATATGATATGGAAAGATCAAACAGACTATCAAATAATGCAAGCACACATATGTGAGAAATGACCAGATCAATCAGATGTAGTTCCTGATACAACTGCATTGGGAGGTGTATTCAGCAATAATGAAATTTTGTGTAATTTTTGCATCTTTTCTTTTCTCAATCATGCTCATCTCCCAAAATAAAAAGAATTCTCATAACAGATTCTGTAGGTACTTTATTTCCCTAGGAGTATAGCTCTACTTTATTTCAAGCTATACAAAACATGCCACTAGAAACCTTTCACACTATTTACCCAGGGAAGCCATTTTACCCATGATCAACCCATGAAATCCAAAGATTCATAGTTCCAAGAGAGAATGACAACAAACCTTGTCCATAGGTAGCTCTTTTCCTTTAGGTAGTTTTCACACTTTTCCAAGGGTATTTATTTTTCTCAAGATCAACCCATGAGAACCAAGGTTCCATAATACCAAGATAAGATGCTATAACACTTGTAATTTTGGTAGCTTTTTCCTTTGTAGACTCAAACATGTCAAGAACTGGGAGAGAGAGAGAGAATCATAAAATATAGTCACAAATGTTATTGAATGCAATTCTCAAGCAACAACACAAGGCACATACATGTGTATCAATTAATCTAGAGTGCCCCCTAAATACAAAATGTAAGGATGCCTATATTTTTTTATTATATCATAACTAAGTGTAAAATCACATGACACACATACCAAGAGATTTCCTTAGATTGGAAAATCCCTCAAAATCTAGACTCTTAGTAAATATATCAGCCAATTGATTTTTTGTTCCAACATGTTCTATGCAAACAACACCTTGTTCAACCAAGTCTAAAATAAAGTGGTGTCTTATATCAATGTGTTTTGTTCTAGAATGCTGAATTTGATTTTTTGCTATACTGATTGTATTGGTGTTATCATAATACAAGGTTAACACCTCACTGTGTAGGCCCTAATCCTTGATTATCTGATTCATCCATAAAAGTTGTGTGCACCCATTACTAGCTGCAATGTATTCAGATTCAGTTGTCGAAAGGGAAACACAATTATGTTTTTTTTACTAAACCAAGAAATCAAGTAGTTTCCCAAATAAAAGCACCCACCAGATGTAGTACTTCTCATGTCATCTACACTACCTACCCAATCAGCATCACTAAAACCAACCAAATTGGTATTAATCTGTTTTGTGTACCACAAACTCATAGAAGAACTGTCTCCAGCATACCTAATTATACGTTTGATAGTTTCAAATGAGAGACATTTCGGTTTGCTTGATATCTAGCACACAAACACACACTATACATGATATCTGGACGTGTGGCAGTCAAATACAACAAGCTTCCTATTATGCTTTTATATAAAGTGTGGTCAACACTCTTAGAATTCTCTTCTTTGCATAGTTTGTTGGATGTACCCAAAGGGGGTTTTTTTTTTCTTTCCATTCTCAAGATTGAATTTCTTCACCAAGTTAATAGCATACTTGGCTTGAGAAATAAACATCCCTTCATACCTTTGTTTCACTTGAATACCAAGGAAAAATGTTAACTCTCTTACCATACTCATTTCAAATGATGATGTCATGCAATTCAAAAATTCTTTTTCCAAGGACTTGGAAGTGGACCCAAACACAATGTCATCAACATAGATTTGTGCAATCAAAATGTGTTTGCCTTTTCTTTGAATAAAAAGTGTTTTGTCCACTCCACCCCTCTTAAAACCACTTTTTAAAAGATGGTCTGTAAGTCTTCCATAACAAGCTCTAGGGCTTGTTTGAGACCATACAAGATCTTTTTCAATTTGAAAACATGGTTTGGTTTATGGGGGTCCTCAAATTCTTTAGGTTGTTCAAACCCGGCTCTTTACCCAAAACTTCCTCAACCATAAACTTCCTCGCACCACAACCAACCCTTCGCCTCCATATACCTTCCTCCCAACAAATCCGATACCAACCAAGATCTAAACACCAAGCCGAATCTCAGATCTGGTAACTGTCCATCGCCAACCAAACTTTCACCGAAACCAAACCTCCTTCCACCGGCACTGCCAACCTCACCACAGCCGCCATCCCTCCCTTATCTCGACAACTCATGGCTATACCCACCGCCTGTCGAGACATCTCCACCCCCTCATGCAACTAAAGGCCACATCGGCAAACCAAGCTCTGACTAGCTCGTCGACGTCCCTTCTCAGCCGTCGTCAACCAAACTTCCACCAAACCAAACCTCCTTCCACAGCCACCGTCAACCCCACCACAGCCGCCACCCTCCCTTACCTCGACAACTCATGGCTACATACACTACTTGTCTAAAGGACACATCGGCCAACCAAGCTCTCACCAGCTCGCCGACGTCCTTTCCCAGCCACCGACAACCAAACTTCTCATACCCTAAACCTCCTTCCACCACAGCCACCGCCAACCTTCTTTTCACTGAATTCAACCCCTTTCTCACCAGCTCGTCGAGGCCCCTCTCACTTGACGCCCTCCATCAAATGCTTAATCCTCGAGAATCCCAAGGATTCCTCGACAAACCCAACTTTAACCAGCTTGTTGAGGGCCTCCCTAAACCAGCTCGCTTATCGAGCAACTCTAGATTCCTCACCAAACCCGACTCTCACCAGCTCGCCGACGTCCTCCCTCCACTGCTTGCCTCTCATGCATCCCAAGGATTCCTTGGCAAACCCAGCTCTAACAAGCTTGTCGAGGCCCTCCCTCAACAGTTCGTTCATCGAGCACCTCACAGACTCCTCGGTAAACCCGACTCCCACCAATTCGCTGAAGTTTTCCCTCAACAGCTCGCTCCTCGAGCACCTCATGAACTCCTCGGCAAACCCGACTCTCACTAGCTCGCTGAAGTCCTCCATCTACAGCTCATTCCTCGAACACCTCACGGACTCCTCGGCAAACTCGGCTCTCACCAGCTCGCTGAAGTCCTCCCTCCACAGCTCGCTCCTCGAGCACCTCACAGACTTCTCGACAAACCTGGCTCTCACTAGCTCGCTGAAGTCCTCACGCAACAGCTCGCTCCTCGAGCACCTCATGGACTCCTTGGTCAACACGGCTCTTACCAGCTCGCTGAGGCCCCTCTCTCATCACTCACTTGTCCTTCAACAACTCCCTCCTCGAAGCACCTCAAGGAGTCCTCGGCCAAACCCATCTCTCGTCAGCTTACTTCTTACCTTCCTCGGAAGACCCAACTTGCCGAAGATCACTCCTTTCACAGCTTGCTTATCAAGCAAACCAAGGTCTCATTGGCAAATCTAGGCTCTCACCAGCTCGCTGAAGACCCCTTCCTCAACAGCACGCTTCTCGAGCACACCAAAGTCTCTTTACAAGCCCTGGCTCTCACCAGCTCACTGAGGCCCCTCTCTCATCTAGAAGACAAGCTCGCTGCCAGCATATTCTTCTTAAGATTGGTCTCTCATAAGTCCTAACGATGATTCATCTTGCGGGAGCATACAAGAGAATATAATATATTTGTAATATATTATAATTATCTTTAGTTAATACTTTCCTAATTTACTTGTATTTAGGTTTCCTAATCCCTCTTGTATTTAGACTATGTAGGTTAAACTTGTGTAGCAAGTATTGTACCCCTATAAATATGTTCACTATATCAATGGAAAAACTATGCCATTATTCCTAAACTTTTATTAGTTTCTACAACCACTTGCGTAATGTGAGGAAAAATCGCGATGGTCTGGACATTGTACTGCTTGTGCACAAATCATAGGTGCGACATAAATCATGGACCGGTGAATCAGATTATCTAAGTAAAAGTACAATCTCTCTGAATGAAGTGCATCTGAGACTCCCTGTAGAACTTATCGAAGCAGAGTCTTTAGGGGAGATCCAGTTGAGCTTGGGGAATACAACACCACCATTAGATTAAATGGATTCTTTGATCTGCAATTTTAGTTTTGGAAAAGAAGGAAGTGGTGTAGGTTGTTCTGATTCGTCATCATATCCTTCTAAGACAACATGGTCCTCTTCATCTTTGGGCCTATGGATTCTATTGGGTAAGGCATCATCATTTGTTATGGAAAGGGGAAGAAGAAACAAACCGGTATCATCAAGAAGGTATTGAACAAAGGGTTTTGGAAGTTTAGGAATCAAGGTTTTTATGGAGATGGATTTAAAATTTGGATACCATTCTTGAATCTGACACCTATTTACCTCTTTCTCTTTCATCTTTCTAGAAGCCAATGAAGAAGCTTTTAAGCAAACTAGAAGCCTCTTCCTCTACTTTTTGTACAACATCCATGCACAAAATTAGTAGTCGAGATTTCCCAAAGAAAATTCAACAAATATTTGAACATGTTATAAGAAAATGTGATTTAAAGATATTTAATGACTAATCTACCCTTCAAACATTTATTTTGATATTAATTCATGACAAATTAACATAAATTAAACATTTATCAAATAAAAAAAATTGTTCTACAGTATAAAGATACATTATTTTTAATTAAATTATTATCAATAAAAGTTACATTCAACGGAAAAAAATAAATTTAACACACTGAAGATTAATTTGCAATTTAGTTGCGTGATAAAGCACTGATACATAATCTACACTTTTACGAAGAAAAAAAATATTACACTTTAATTTAATTTTGTAACAGCAAAAATACCATTTAGTTTGATAAATTTTCAGAAATTAAGAGATCGAAATAAAAAAAAGCTAGAGACTAGGATTATGTGCATTAGAAAGGGCAGATGGCCAGCAGAAACAATGTCATTCTCAATAGTTAGAAGTGTTGAGCTAAGACAAACAAAAAAGTCAAACGACATAGTGAAACTGATGATTTTTTTTTTGTAAAGTTGAAATAAAAAATGAAAGAAGAATTTGGTTCGGACCGTGGAATTGAGGTCGAAAGGGATTGTAAAAATGGCTCGAACGATTCAGAATCAGATTGCAACAAAATCATATACCTTAAAAATGTTGAAAATAGAGAACTTAACGACCTTTCAAGTAAAGTCATGAGAGTTGTCTTCACTGTAGAAATTCAAGAGCACATCATAAATAGAGTAGAAAATTAAAGGACACACATAGGCATGTGTGAAAAAGGAAGAGAACCTGAGGTGGGAGAAGATGAACAGGATGATATGTTTCCGATGACTTGTCTGACTTCATTTTCTCTCCTCCTCCGGCAGACATACGTAGATTTCTATTTCGTAGGGATAAATAGAAGAGTGGCGCTATTAAGACCCCTATCCTATGAGTGTACCCCTAAAAATGTTAACTTCCTATTTTACCCTATCTTGTAAACATACCCCCTCATCCCTCATTCCCTCCCTCTTTGTGTAACATTCCCCTTGTCCCATCTCTCTCATCCCTTTCTTCTTCTCCCTCCCTCACCCACCCACCCACCACCCACTTCCTTCTTCTCCCTTTCTTCTCCAATCAATGCTCGAAGCAAAAACAAAATAAAAAAATTGTTAGTGTTCATCCCTAGTTACCCAAACAACACACTGTTGCTCGGCTAAGGTTAGCCGAACAACCTTGGTTTTTTTTTTGATTTATACTGTTCGATCACCATTTGCCAAACAACTTAGTGTTGTTCGGCTAGGGCTAGCCAAACAACACTAAGTTGTTCGGCCATTCAGTACCGAACATTCAAAAAAAATTACTCTAGAGTTGATTTATCAATGGAGTTTAGGAAGGGAAAAGAGGGAGAGTTGGAAAGAAAAAAAGAACAAAAGACGATGAAATGGAGGGAGGCGGGTGGAGAAGATAGAGGGAAAAATGAAGGGAGGAGAGGGAAGAGAGGGAGAAAGAGAACGGTAATGTAGGGGGTGGTGGCTGGGTTGGAAGAAGAAGAAGAGGGAGGGGGAGTGTTACACAGAGAGGGAGGGAATGAGGGAGGATGGGGAATGTTTATAAGAAGAAAAGGTAAAATAAGAAGTTAGTATTTTTTAGGAGGTACACTCATAGGATAGGGGGTTTGAATAGCACCACTCTAATAGAATCGAGATAGAAGAAAGGGGTGTGGCTAACGACACTCTAAAATCGACTCCGTACACCCATTTACTGTAATATACAACATTTGGTACAATGCCTAAATGAAAAAAATGAGTTTTGAGGTGCGATTAGCCTCCACGGAAAAGAATTGAGATTTTGTAGAATTGATATTCATTATATTTTGTAGAGAAAATTGCAAAAAAAAAAAAAAAAAAACTTGGCATATTTCACAATTTGCAAAATTAACCACATGTATTGATTTTCACTCTATTAAATCTACCTATTTTGATTTTTGCAATTAAAACCTTTCGTCAAGAAGGTGTTAAATGGAACTTTTTACTTAATGATTTTTTTTTGTAATAAAAAAGAAGGCATATTTAGAGGGCATGTGGTGCAAATAGTGCTAGCTAACAAAAAAAAGGTGCATGTATTTGCTTGTTAGTTATTTTTTACTCCCCCCTTTTTCAAATTATCGTCCACCTTTCCGTTCTTAAATAATTGTCATTTTTCAAAACTTTCTTTTTAAGAAAACACTTTTACCGCTTTACCCTTACTTTTTTTTATCTACTTTAATTATGGTCACATGCTCAAGGGCATTAAAGGAAACCACAAATTTCACCAATATTTATAATACAGTCAATTACTTTTTCTTAAACAGTGTGTCGGGTCAAAGTAGACAATATTTTGAAATTGGAGGGAGTATGTGAAATTCCCTCTTTCAAAAATAAAATAAAATAAAATTGGCATCTCTCTCAAGGCACACATGGGACAAGTTCAATTTCTAGGCCGTACTTTTGGGGAAAAAACAATATATATATATATATATATATATATATATATATATATATATATATATATATATATATATATATATATATAAATAATTCAACATTAACTCAGTCGAATCTCAAATATCTAGATTACAATTAATGCACCATTTATTATTTACAAAAAAAATAAAACAATTATCTATTAATGTAAAGTTGATTAGTCACAAACTTATTCAAGATTCCATTAATTGACTTCTTAATTCTCCAACTGTCCAACTTCTTAAAACCGTTTGAATTTTGTCTCTTTTAACTTCCAACCTCGTGTATAAATAACTTTCAAAGTGCAGCAAGTTTAAATATAAACAACACAACTTATATTTAGAAATTTTCATAATTACATTTACTGAAAATCAATAGGTTTCATTAAGCAGATCTAATCTATACATTCAGACCAACATACCAACAGTGCTAAAGATCTGAATCAGATTAGATTCTCAAAGTTCAATTGTAAGATAATGGTTTCGTCCATCCAACAATCATTTGAAAGTCCCACCAATTGTTGAAACCGAGCTAATTATAAAACTCATATTATGAATTATGATTTTCCTTTTAATTTGTACTTCAAACTATAAATTGTATTTTTAATGTTATTTTTTTCTTCCTTCTTCTTTAATTGTATTACAAAGCATGTATTTCTAATGATGTATTTGAAAATTAATGATGAATATATGATGTAATCTCATAATCAAGTATTCCCAAAAAAAAAAAAAAATTAAACTTAATCATAAATTGAAATATATTATTGTGGTTTTTTCATATCCAAAGATAAATTTTCACCACCATTTGATCGGGAAAAAAAATGAGTTTGAGACGTTGATGTGGTAACTCAAACTAACCAAAAATTACTAAATTAGCAAACTTTGCTGACGTGGACAACATAAGCAAGGTTGTGACGAACAGTGTTACAGACTAAAAGATTTGTGCACGTTCCATTGTAGCACCCAATATCCACAGGCACAAGTCTTTCGCCAATTGTTAACTTATTGAATCATGAAGATGGTTCAATTCCGTCTGATCGTGTATTTCTGAAAAAAGAAAGGGCATTTATATAAATCCCAACCTTACGATATTCTGCCTGGGGATGTCCCCTCTTCTCCTAGATACTAATATGCGATGAAGATAAAAAATCAACAAATAAAGCTACAAATGTTGTGTATAAGGAAAATTTTCATATTCTATAATGGTTAGTATTACAATAATATATTTCTAATTAAGTAGTCCTTCTCAATTTATTATTTTAATTTTATTTTTCTCTTTATTATTTTTTGTTTTTGTATAATTCATTTAAAAAAGATATATGTCGTGCGTTTAACGTACGGGTGCAAAAACTAGTTGGGTAATAATGTTAATTAGTTGTACTTGTGGGGTATACCTTCTCAAGATGTAACCCGAAGGGAGCAGAAAGTAAAAAAGTCTCCTACAAAACAATCATGGGTCGCACTATATAGACCCTCTTTCTTCAAGTTGACCCCCCATATTCTTTTTTCTTAATGACAAAAATACCTTCAATCATAAAGACTATTATACCCTTACAGATGATAAGTAGACCCCCGTCATCTTTTTCTATAAAAAAACGTCTAACTAAACCCCCCAACCCAAAAGAAATATACCTCTTTTTTCCCAACTCATTCTTTTTCTTCCAAAAACACCTTCTTCCCAACTTAGTCTTCTTCAAACCCTTCTTCTTCCTCCAACAAATATACCTCCTTATTCACACCTTATCTTCTTCTCCTTCATCTTCCCCTTCTTTTGTTCTCAATACATTTTTCCCTTCCCAATAATGTTCAACCTTCAAAAAAAAAAAAAAAAAACCTAGGGATTCAACATTGGGTGTGAAAAAATTGTTAGAATATATAAATCTTCTGTATATATATATATATATATATATATATATATATATATATATATATATATATATATATCACTTTCATGGTATCAGAGCATACCTAAACCTAATTCTTCCACCGCCATCTTCCTTGTTCTTCTTTTCCCATACAATCATATCCTTATCAATGGCAGACAAACCCCAGTTTCATCCAGCCCTTGTTGTCACAAACATAAAGAATTGCATTCCTATCACTCTTGAGATGGAAAATGTTCAATACACTTTATGGGCTGAATTGTTTAAAATTCGTTGTCGTGTCTACCAAGTGATATCTCATATTCTCCCTCCCACACCTACTGCCACTTCCACATCCAAGGCCGCTGATGTTGATGAGGATATTTGGCAACACCTAGATGCCATTGTTCCCCAATGGATCTACGGCACAATATCCACCGATCTTATGCACACCATTATCGAAACCAATGCCACGGCACGGCAAGCATAGGAACGATTAGCAAGTATTTTCCACGACAAAAGAATTCCCGTGCTTTGTCTCTAGAAAATCAATTCAATCGTATCCAATTAGATGACTTTCCAAGCATCTCGACATACTGCCAAGAGATCAAGATGCTCGTTGATCAGCTCTCCAATGTTGGTGCCCCGGTTTCAAACCAAAGGTTAGTTCTCCAATTACTTACTGGCTTAAATAAGAACTATGATGGTGTTGCTATTATTATTGAACAGAGCAATCCCTTACCGCAATTCTATGAAGCTCGCTCTAAGCTAGTTCTTGAGGAATCCCACAAAGCCAAGTGTACTGCTACCAGTGCCAACACAACTCTTTTCACTACCGACACACATTCTGCCACTACACATGGCCCCACAAATGGTTCGAGTAACGTCTCCTTCAGCACTCATACTGGACAGAAACACGGTTCCAACTGTGGCCATCACCGAGGTCGTGGTGGTCGCAATCCCAGACATAACAGAGGCCAGCAACAACGCCAGTGGAATCATCTTCCACAATGGGCTCAATACCCTCCTTGGGCTCCTTGGGGACAGACTCCTTGGACTCATCCACCATGTCCTTACCCGACTACCTCCTGGGCTCGTCCTCCTACTTCCCAACCCGGTCTTCTCGGTCCACGCCCCCCTTAGGCTCACAGTGTTACCGTTTCCTTTTCTTTGGGCTACACACCTATTGATATTGAAGCTATATTGCATACCATGTCTTTACATGCTCTCGATGACACATTTTACATGGACATCGGTGCGACATCCCACATGACGGCCTATAACGGTACTCTCTCGTTTTATGTTAATATGAGCAATTCAAATCGTAATATTATTGTTGGCAATGGCCAGGGCATTCCAATTAAAGGTTATGGACACACTTCCCGTCCCTCCCCTCACCCCCCTTTACTTCTTAATAATGTTCTTCATGCACCACACCTTATAAAAAACCTTATTTCTGTTCATCGTTTCACCACTGATAATCATGTTTCCGTTGAATTTGATCCTTTTGGATTTTTTGTGAAGGATTTTCAGACGGGAGTACCACTAATGAGATGTAACAGCACCGGTGACCTTTATCCTATTAGCAATCCAATTCGCTATCCTGTTTCCTCTCCATCGACATTTGGTGCCCTATCCTCTTATTTATGGCATAATAGACTGGGCCACCCGGGCAATTCTATTTTCTTTTCTCTTAGAAATAATAATTTTATTGATTGTAAACAAGATTTACGTTCTTCTGTTTGTGAATCTTGTGTTTTTGGCAAACATATTAAGTTGTCGTTTTATCCTTCTTCTTCATGCACTTTACTACCTTTTGATATACTATATAGTGATTTATAGACTTCTCCTAGATTAAGTTCCGCAGGTCACCGATATTATCTTTTACTATTGGATAATTATTCTAATTTTCTATGGACATTTCCCATTGGTCAAAAATCCCAAGTCTATTCCTGTTTTTCCTCTTTCTCTACTTTCATTAAAACTCAATTCAGTCAACACATTAAATGTTTTAAATGTGATAATGGAAAAGAATTTGACAATGATCTCTTCAAAAACTTTTGCACTCAAAATGGCATGAGTTTTCGATTTTCCTACCCCCACGCCTCTTCCCAAAACGAAAAATCTGAACGTATAATCCACACCATAAATAATTTAGTGCGCACTCTTCTTGCTCATTCTTTCATGCCCTATTCCTTTTGGCATCATGCTCTTGCCATGGCTACCTATCTTTTAAACATTATCCCAATCAAGTCTCGCCATTACAAATCTCCCACTCATATTCTTTATCGCCGAGATCCCTCCTACAAACACTTAAGGGTTTTTGGTTGTTTGTGTTACCCTCTTCATCCCTCCACCAAATACATAAACTACAACCTCATTCCTCTCCTTGTGTGTTTTTAGGCTACCCATCTAATCATAGAGGGTATAAGTGTTTTGATTTATCGAGCCGCAAAATTATTATTTCCCGACAAATTATTTAATGAGTCTCAATTTCCTTTTGCCACACTACAGACACCTCTTTCCCACTCCTATGATTTTCTAAATAATGGCATCTATCCTCTTTTTCTACATCATCTACAAACCCACTCATCCTTAGCCCATTCTTCACAGCCGGCTGATTCTCCCATTCAGGTCTCATCACCTCCGTCCCAGCAGTCAAGCCCAATGCCAAGCATACCTCCAGCTCTTGCAAGCCCATCTCAGTCCAGCCACTCTTGCGTACCCATTCTTCCATCCCATCCAGTATCTCCATCCTTCCAACCCGTCTTACCTGGCCTAGTTTCTCCTCCACCAATTAACAATCCTCCAGCTCATTCTCATTCTATGACTACACGTAGCATGCATGGGATTTTTAAGCCCAAACCCCACTACAATTTATCACTCTCTGTCACTCCCTCTCCCCTACCCTTTACTCTCAAATCTTCCCTTGTCCGACCCTAATTGGAAAGCTGCTATGCAAGATGAATTTAATGCTCTCATTACCAATAAGACGTAGGAGTTGGTTCCTCGTCCCTCTGATATAAATGTTATTCAATCTATATGGGTTTTTTTGTCATAAAATAAAATATGATTGTTCTTTTGAGAGGCACAAAGCTCGTCTTGTTGGTGATGGCAGGTCTCAACAAGTTAGTGTCGACTGTACTGAAACCTTTAGTCTAGTGGTGAAGCCCGCTACAATTCGGACTGTTCTCAGCATTGCTGTTGGTCCACAATAATGCTCAAATAGGCTAGAAGGGGGGGGGGTGAATATCCTATGATGCCAATTTAAAAACTTTTCTTCTGGATATAAATAAAGCACAGTTTAAGTGGCAATTACAGTTTATTGAGTTGAGCATGTCTGCCGGTAGAAGCTATCGGTAGACTTGCTCTAGTGTAAGTATCAACTCGCAGAACCGCTAATCAAATCAAGAGCCTATTAAAAAGGTTTGGACAAATGAAGGTAAAGTGGTTATGATTTGGAGAAGTCATAAATGGTCAGACACCTAATATATGTTCGTAACAACAAAGACACTTAATACTTCTATCAAATGCAAGTTTTGGAAATCAATTAGAGAATGGTTTTTCTAAAGATAAATCATTTATAAAAAGCTCATAGATATATAAGGACTTATAGATAAAGTATTCGTAAGAACATATGAATTTATTCAAAGATAAATTACATATTACATCAGTCGAAATAATCTATGTACCGTTTCTGGCTTTGTCTTCCCAAGTCTCAATCCTTACTTAATTATCCATTCAAGGATCTTTAAGTAGCAAAGGACATTAGGAGACGAAACCGAGAAACTGTTATGAGAAGGAAGGGATTTTCAAGGTCGTTCATATATAAAAATATATCTGAACGATTGAGTGCAAAGCACTCGACCTTCCATGATGATTGATTATTGCACAATCAACATCATTTGTATTGGAATACAAATCTGAAGATATGAATGCAATATCTACAGACAACTCTCAATTTTCGTCAAACATTATTTAACATCAATCTTCATATCTTGATCTCTGTCTATTGAGTTTTCTGATCAGTCTCTTCTCTTTTCCAAGCTTTTCTTCCTAGCAATCCACTGAAGGTGTTTTGCTAAGATCTGGATGAGTTCACTGCAATCTGTGTAGAAATCATAGATACGTTGGTGAAGACGATCTCTTTGAAGATTTCTTTTCTTTGAGAGTTACTCGTTGCTTACTGTGTATCATTTGATGATCTTAGATGTCACTTACACAGTCACTTCTAATTATTGGGCAAGAGAGAGGATTTATATAGGCGAGAGTCAATATGATCGTTGAGAGATGAGGATTTGAAGTTTTCTATCCGTTAGAGATGTAGTGGTTGAAGACTATCGGATAGAGATCTTTGTCCATACGATCTTTGACTGTTTGGAGCAGAGATTTAGTCCTGTAGATCTTGGAACTTGTTGTCTGTCAGACCGCGTTGATAAGTCTCTGAAGAGTAGGTATGATGTCTGTTGCACTGTCAGGTGGTCTGTTCAATAAAATAATTGCTTTTTGACTTTAACAGACTACTTGAGTGAGAGAAAGTCTTGTAGCTTTAAGTATGTTAGGTTTTTTGAGGCATGAACATATTTGTCTTGATTTAAGCAGCTTCTTGACTTTTCTCTGTAGCACGTGCAGATTTTAAAGTCTGCTGGTGGAATGCTTCGAGCCAGTGGAAACAAGTCTTCCGATTCAGGAGAACTGATATCTGCTGGTGCGAGCAGTTTAACTTGTAGCATGTCTGCCGATGGTGAGTCTTAAGGATGTTCTGATCTTTATCACCGAAGGCTTTTGACATAGCTGTAGGTCTTCCGGTGCTAAGTGCATCTGAAGTGCTTGTCTGTTTTAATCATCATGTAGGAAGGTAGGCCTTGATCAGGTCGCACCTAATCTAAGACCTATGTGATATCATACGAGTTGTCACGCTAACCGGTACGCAGACCTTTTAGCCACTCGTGATGATTCACTTTGTAATGGGGGCAAGCAAATCAACATATATAGAATATGCAAGGTGATAACTAAGTTATCAAGAAGCATATTCCAACAATTGCTCTATCTAAATCATGCTTCATTCATCAGTTGGACGTTAAAAATGCTTTCCTGCATGGTCAGCTTCAAGAAATTGTTTATATGCATCAACCTATGGGTTTTCGCGATTCCCTTCATCCCGACTATGTTTGTCTGTTGAAGAAGTCCCTCTATGGCTTGAAGCAAGTTCCTCGTGCTTGGTACCAAAGGGTTGCAAATTTTGTCTCCATCATTGGCTTCTCCCATAGCATTTCAGATCATTCCCTGTTTATTTATCATAACGAAAATGATATGGCCTATATTCTACTTTATGTGGATGACATTATTCTGACCGCCTCTTCTGTTACTCTTGAAAATCTATCATGTCTCTTCTTGCTTCTGAATTTTCCATGAAAGATTTAGGTACTCTGAGCTATTTCCTCAGCATCACCATCAAACACTTTGCAGGTGGATTACTTCTCTATCAACAGAAATATGCCGAAGATGTACTTCACCGAGCTGGCATGTTCTCTTGCAAACCTACTCACACACCTGTCGACACTAAGTCCAAGCTCAGGACCATGACTGGTTCTCCTTATGCTAATCCCACTGTAGACACCCCAATTTCGTACCCTGGTATGGAACATTGACATGAGATATCAAGACCTGTTAAAAAACTAATAAATGTCAAGTTACATGGTTAAAAATGCAAAAGAAAAAGCAGGATGCGTAAACAGTGAAATGCAGGGGGCCTAAGTGCCAAAAAGGACACCAAAAATACCCCCTGGCGCCACCCATACTCCCTCTGGGCGCTGCGCAAGCTCCCTTCCATGGATGGCACCCAACAGTACTTCCACCACTGTAGTAGTTCTGCCTAAGGTATAATTTCTTAAGCGTGCGGTACAAGCCGATGAGGCACAGAAAGATAAATCTTAACCATGAAGGAAGGCCTCTCCCAACCTATAAATACAAGGCCCCGGCTTCAGAATTCAGAAGTAGTGAGCACACATAGTTCACACACCGTTCACGTAGTTACACAGTGAGTTCTCAAGAGCGCTGAGAGATTTATTTCCCCTAAGCCCCAAAGCTCCGCCAAATCTCCCCCAAACACTAAAACCAGCCGATCAAAGCGAAACCTAGCTGCCCTGTTAGGATTCCGTCCTATTCCTCCGGTCCAAAAATCCCAAAACAAGTAGTTGCTCTACCCAAATCCAGACACCAAATCAGGGAAAAGCAAGCAGTTGCTCTGCCTAATTTCCGCCAGCAGCAAACAAACAACAGCAAAAAAAGTAAATAGTTGCTCCGCCCGGTTCCCGAGACCTGAAAGCAACTTTCGAAAGCAGTCACTTTTCCCGAATCCCCGGAACAACACAACAGTAAAAAGAAAAAGACTCCCTTTCCCTGAAAGACAGAGCGAGCGCACCTTAAGCTTGCTATAAGCTAGTTGGTACGAGATAAAACCCTCACGCTTCAAAAGGTAGGTCATTTAAAAGTTTATTACATAAAAGTGCTAAAAAGAGCCATTATTATGGCCAAAATTTTATAATATATTTGTAATTCTCGAAAGGAGGTTGTGGCAAGTATTGTAATAATATATGCACATATATATGTATATTTAAATGCTTTGTTTTATCTGTTAAATAAATATAACAAAAGCATATTTTAGCCAAAAAACTATTTTGAGACCGAAAGGGCGAGTTGAGTGTCTAACACCTTCCCACCTCGTAACTTAGCCTCCGAACCCTTTACAAATCTGGTTACATTTGGTTTTTCTTTGTTTTTTCTTAAAATAAAGATGGCGACTCTGTTTTAATATTTTGAGTCCACAATAAGGCCGGACGTATTCCATGCGCTTAAAGGTTTATTTTGAAACCACCCGCTTTCACCAATGGGAGATGAAATCGAAAAACCGGGGCACTCACACCCACATATTATCGTCGTCTTGCCGGAGCATTACAATACCTCACTTTTACGAGGCCTGACATTTCATATGTCGTGCAACAAGTCTATCTCCATATGCATGCTCCTACCGATGCTTACATGTCTGCACTCAAACATATTTTATGTTATGTCAAAGGCACTCTTCGCTTTGGTCTCCATCTCTATGCATCTTCTCTTTCGGGTCTTACTTCCTACACTGATGCTGATTGGGGAGGCTACCCTGATAAAAGGCATTCCACATCTGGGTATTGTGTGTTTCTTGGCGACAATCTCCTTTCTTGGTCTTCTAAACGCCAACCCACTCTATCTCACTCGAGTGCCGAAGCCGAATATCGATGAGTGGCAAATGTTGTATCCGAGTCATGTTGGCTTCAGAATCTTTTATTAGAACTACGCTGTCCGATCTCCAAAGCTACTTTGGTCTATTGCGACAATGTTAGTGCTATCTATCTTTCTGGCAATCCAGTCCAACATCAACGCACTAAACATGGTGAAATGAGCATCCATTTTGTCCGCGAGAAGGTTGCTCGTGGTCTTTTACGTGTTCTCCACGTTCCTTCCCACTATCAACTTGCTGACATCTTCACCAAGGGACTGCCGCGTATTCTTTTTGATGATTTTCGAGCTAGCCTCAGCATTCGTAAACCTCCTGCTTGACTGCAAGGGAGTGTTAGAATATGTAAATCTTCTGTATATGTCTTTGTTATTTAGATAAGCACATACTAAGTTGGTTACCTTAGTTATAGCCTTAATCTTAGCTTTGTAATTGAGGTATATATTTCATCATTGATCAATAATGAAAACATGAACAATATTACTTTCATAAATCAAGCATGGATGAAAAGAAGAAGAAGCTAATATGACTATTGTGATAAGCATTTAAAACATTTTTTTTGCTTAAAATTGTTTAAAAAATCATTTTTTTTTCTTAAAAAAAGAGGTCTTCGTCGTGTAATGTTCAAACCTGGATCACCGAACAAATTACAAATGTTCGGTTGGCTTCAACCGAACATAGCTAAATTGTTCGGTGTATGCTAGCCAAACAAAATGTTCAGCCGAATTTCATGGCTCTGTTTGCCCGCTTAGGTCCGAACATATGTAGTATGTTCGACTGTGGGAGTCCGAACAGATCCATGAAATTTGGTTGACCAGGGTCAAACATTGTGCCCTAGTTCTGTGCTTTAGGCCCGATTTTTCCCCCAAAATTAAACAAAAACCACATCATTTTTTCAAAAAAATTCCCCTAAAATTACTCACAATTAACAAAAAAATGTAATCCTAGGATGTGAGTTTTTTTTTTTTTTGCAGGATTGTGTGTGTGCGTAAGAGTGGGGGGGAGGAGTTTATCGGTTTTGGTGGGGGTATAGAGGGGGTGTTTGTGTAGATAGGGTGGGTTAGAGAGGGAATTTGTGTAACAATATAGTTTGAAAAATTTATAGGGCAAAATAGGTAATCTATGGGGGGTACAGAGAGTGTTTTGGAGTATTTTTAAATTAGCCAGGGGTATACTTAGATGGGTGGTCAACTTGGTGGAATGGGGGGCTATATAGCGTGATCCTACTACAATCATACATCCGGCTATGTATTACAATTTGCAACACAAATCACATTTCAGAAATGGGAGCAATGAAACGTCAATGTTGGGGAATTGTAGAAAAACATACGGTATGTTCTTCCTTTAAATTTTAATCATCATTGGTTTAATGGTTTAATTAATGGTTTTGTGTGTGTATGGTTTAATTAATGGTTTTATGCGGGAAAGGTCATGGCCGAACACCTACTACTACTTATAGTAACTTTTGTCACGAGAACGTACTATTTGACTCCAGTCTCCAAGAAATGGTGATTGGGCTTATAGGAAACAGTTTTAACTATTCTCAACACAATCTTTGTCTCAAATAGCCTGGATTGTCTCCTCTCCA
The DNA here is from genome assembly GCA_013146195.2 of Codonopsis lanceolata. Taxonomy (NCBI): domain Eukaryota; kingdom Viridiplantae; phylum Streptophyta; class Magnoliopsida; order Asterales; family Campanulaceae; genus Codonopsis; species Codonopsis lanceolata. The sequence continues at coordinate 159,721,394 of CM028379.1, forward strand.
TAAACCCTTTTTTCGTTGCTCATTGCACCCTTGAATATTTTCATTTATTTGTTAAATCTAAGTGATGCAAGTCCAAGTAATAATGGCCGAAATTTAACAGTTATACATGTGTAACTGTTTCTGTATTTAGTAGGTACGGATGCATACAAAAAGGAATTGTTGATGTAAGGTGATGTCCAAGCGCTTTAGAAACAATGAACATTAATTACAATACCAAATCATTGCATTGTATACGGTTCGTAATCCATGAAAATTCTATAGAACTACCTGTACCACTGAACTCATCTTGCAGTTTTCTTTTACCATTGGGACTAGACTCGCATGATAATAGTTTATACGCTGTCATCGTAAATCCAAACCACACTGATATGATGATTTTTATTTATCACACATATGGGAATCAAGCACATACATCTGTCTAGCTAATAGGAATGATTTGTCGTAGTAGACTATACTCGCATACATATCAATCTCGTACCTACTAGCATACCAATAATATTTGTATTCTATCTCTCTTTCGCAGCAATAAAACCATATTTCCCTACTAAAAACAAGAAATCACTATAGCCTAGTACTACAAAGAATATTCACGCTTTACTATTCTAGCTAGCTAATGGTGTGAAAGGGGTCAGGAAATCAAACTGACCTCACAAAGAATACACCATATTAGATAAACCTTTCTCATATCTCAGCATGTGTCATGATCGGTCTGAATGTGGTTTCTTGACGGCTTCCCGAGCTGTAAACAGTTTATTGGAGGCACGGGAGGAGAATACAGCTCTCCAAAAGTCTGCCAACAGAAGGGATCATACATGTGGTATTGTTCTTGCACAGGTTTTAGTTCTATACCATTCAACGTAACATCCGTGCATGGTTGGCTGTCACTACAAGCAAAGTGCACAGGTTTTACTGTGTAAGTTCCTCTTATCTTCTCGTAGGTGATCCCGGAGAGAGCCACTGCAGATGTTTGGTTTTTGCATGTGCTTTTATCACAATAGAATTGGTCAATTACTACGGGAAGTTGGACTTCAGAAACTTGAATGTTTGAGAATAATACTCCTTGCACAGACCCTGATCCACCCTGCACAAGTAGCAATTTAAATTGAGTCAAAAAAATTCTAATATGCATTAGGCATGAATTGGCTTTGATGGACGAAACTGCAATTGTGCTCAAAAGTTGTCAATTTTCAAAATATGTTTTTTGTGAATTTTGACAAGCGAGTAATATGAATACAACACTCATTGCACTATTGGGGTAATGTACAACACTTTAACTGATGTCTGTTTTGTCTATTTTCTGTATATATGTCATTTTTGAGTCTCCGAAATTTCAATTTCATCTTGAGTAGACACTCAGGCTGTTTTGCGGTCTGTCTCATAAAACTTAAACTGATCAAGGTCTTGGCTGCTTTAGCTTAACTCGAGTAATTCTACGAGTAGGGTGAATAGAATGGTATTGTACCTGCCATGTCTTTATTCGGACACCATTCATCGTGTTACGCATGACGATGTCTTTGACTGTGATGTTCGAGACACAGGCCTTTGTATTATATCTTCCTAGGCTTCCAATACTGATTCCATGACCTGGTCCACAATTGATATTGTGTACATATACATTTGTGCATCCGGTTTGTATAGAAATGCAATCATCCCCTACACAAAAGCAACATGAGAATTTGAGAACCAATATTCGTATTTAGTCTTTATTTAACAGCCAACTAATCTATTTCAGCTCTGAAGCATAAGAAGATTGCAAGAAAACAATTATTCTAGTTTTTGAACAAGACAAAATTGAAATTGTTGGATGTTGGTAGATATGACAAAAAGAAACTGTCTTCTGTTTGTAGGGCTCTAGCCTTAATCTGTAATGGATTGTACTTACAACCATTCAGCATGTGACACGAGTCTGTCGATACCACTACCAGCTACGATATTTTGTGGTGTGCAAGGTTTCTGTCAGAGATGGATGGCTTACACGTGCCACGATTCGAGGGTTTGGGCATTAGTGGTAGAGGGTCACAATCAGGGTGACTATGCAGCGTGTTTACATATCGTTACCTGGGGTATAATTTTAGTTAGCCAAGCTTAGTTTGTACGTCATATAGTAATGACTTGAATTTCTGATGCAAGTTTTGTAATTTAGCATGAACATGCCGTTATTTAACTGAATAAATTGACCCATTTACCCCTAGACAGAAAAATAAATTACCGCATGCGAGATCGGTGGTGTGGATCAGTACATCCTTAGAGTTCTGTAAGTGAATTCCATCCGTGTTCGGGCTATCAGCAGGAGACGAAATACTCATACTGAAAACGGACACTCCCACGCAGTTATCAAACTTGAGGTGACATTGAGGACTGTTTTGGATCGTAATTCCAGTGACTGTCACGTTAAAACTCCCATAGAACCTTAAAGCCTGCTTATAAAGAAGCAATTTTCATGTTACAAGGTTTGCACAGTCAAGAAGGAAAATTTACGTCCTGGAATTGTATACTGAAAGTTCATCCAGAATGATGTGAACAGAAACATGAGGTCTTATTGGTCTGAAATTTTTGGACCACCAGCCATCCTATTCTTTTTTGAAAAGGGTTCCACATCATTTTGTATAGATTTTCTGTATTCAATTCATTACGAGAAACACACACTAGAGATAGAAAAGTCTTTTTTTTTTTTTGTGTGTCCTTACCGTTGGCTTTATGCTTGGCATTTTTCCTCCAAGTGAGCTGCTTATCTGCACCACAAAAAGTCATATGAGTCACGTATAAATTAAGAACTTGATGATTCCAAGGGCATGAAAAAAAGAAAATAAATAATTACCGGGATATGTGGATTTTCTTTCTCAGTGTCGTTGAATGGAATGATAAGTTTTGATTCATCATCTATAAGATCATCCAACGTCGAGTCCTGCCACCAAACCGAGCCTCTGCCATCAATGATGCCATTTCCCTGGATTGTGATTCCTACTAGTTTCGAAAATAACAACCACTGATACAGTCCTGATCCCCATTTGTTAAAACTTGTCGGAGCGATTAGAGTACCATCAAGCTGCATTAGATTAAAAATTTATAAGTATAAGCCTCAAAACTAAGTTATATTTTGGCATGATTCGCTTTATCTCGTTCTCACAGAATTTGATTATATACCTGAAAAACAATATTATGTTGGCAATAAGGACCAGAGAATGAAACGGGCCCAACGAAGAACACGTAATCTGATGGTACAATAATTTGAGATGCCTCCACTTTACATGCCGCTGCCCAGGCAGCCTGGAATGCCTGTGTCACGAAATTAAAAATAATACATTTTGCTTAGTCAGTGACATTAGCGTAATTTATTAACTATTACCTCCGTTCTAAAATGAGTGTCCGGTTTCGCTCCATTCTAAAAATCAGCAACGGAGCAAAAAGTGACACTCGTTTTGAGACTGTTAGAAATTTGCATAATACAGTTGTAAGTTTGGGCAGAACTGTGTGGTGTGCCCTGAATTAACTGTCTTAAAAGAATCATACGAGTGGTCCCTATTTGATTTCGTTGGCCATTCTGTTGTCTTTCCCTTTCTATATTCAGTAGTTTATTTTATACACCGATGTTTTTGTTTATCTTGGTAGAAGGAATATTACTAAATTACCTACTAACTCTGTTCAGTGTTCACAACTCTGATCAAGAATTCTACAATTATCTCAACTATGTTAATTCTACATAATTAAGATAAGTTCGTTAATTCTGCGTGTATCGTTTAGACAAACAAAATGAATTGAGGCGTTGTATAGTATGTACAACCATCAATGCGCGCAAGTGTATGAGAATGTGGGCAGTTATATTTCTTACTGTATTATCATGGAAACATTTCATGATTTTTCATCTAAGTGTGGAACACAAATGTAGAGGGTAGGCATTACCTTTGTATCATCTGTAATTCCGTCCCCTTTAGCGCCAAAATCTAACACATTATATGTTGCAGCAGGACTAGTGGTAGTATAGCCTTTCTTTGGTGGCGCTGCGGGGACTTTGTCTTTTGGCTCTGGAGCTGGAGGGGAGAGTGGAGGTGCTAATTTAGGAGATGGAGCTTTGGATTTCGGTTTGCCGCCATTGTTGTGGTGGTGACTGCTGCCGTGATTCTTCCATCTCTTCTTGGACAGGGAAGTTGCAGTGCTACTTTTGCTCTGCCTCCAATGCTTCCCTCTTCTTGCATTGCAAGTTTCTGTACTTGATGACCATACAAGAAAGGCAATGAGAAATGCCAATGTGATGCCTCTGAAACTCAAACCCCTCATTGTTTTGGCAACAGAGAGAAAGAGAGGCAGTCTGTGTGTGTGTGTGTGTGACTGGAGAGTTGGTTTTGGAGATGGCTAGAAGAAAGGCTGGTTGTGTTGTTTAAATACTAATGGCACATAACAGGCTATGCAACTATTGAGACATGGAAAGCTACTATATAGTATATACCATTTGTGTTTTATTCCTTATTTCTCTGCCATCTATAAATTTTATTTTCCTTTTTGTGAAAATTTGAAATTGATTTATATTTATTTTGCTGACTCACAGTCACAGGTCTTATATATTGGTCCGCTCGGCTATGTTATGAATGTGACTTGTGCAGTTTTTGGATATGTTGAGCTTATACGTGGATGCGACACCAACATCTAAAATGAAGGTAGATAAAATTTTGTTTTTATTAATTATTTTTTACTTGTTTTTCTAGTCTTAAGTAATAGATAAGCCTTCTATGACTATGGGGACATGTCTAGGCTCCTTGAATAAGTAAGGGATAAGCTTTCTGTCACTACGGAAATATGTTGTCCATCACACATATAGGGTAGAGTCTTATGTACAGCGTCGTGAAGGTTTTCTTTTTCCTTTTTTGGGGCCATCGAGTCCGATATGCATAGTGCTTTTATAAACCTTTTTAGATGATAGAAGATTAATTTCTAATTGATACTTGCTTAACTCGAGAGAACCAGCTCGGTCTTTGTCGTGCTAGAGTCCTATCCCTTCGCACAAAGGTTTGAGTTCGGGATAAGGATAGTGTAGCAAATGTTTAGAGCTATGATGATACCATTGCAACAGTAAAATTCAGCCTGCATTTCTTTTCCTTGGTAGTTTTAGTGCACAAGTTGGAACTATGGTTGGTTCAATTCGTGACATATATTGTTGGGCATCGTCTCTAACATCATCAACTTTTCTACGAGTTGATAACTAGACAGTAACAAGGCAAGTGAATCACGAGTCAAAACTTTCGCCTTTTTGCCATTATATATATACAAGTGTATTCGATAAATATGAGTGTAGCCTGTATGCTAAAAATAAAAATGAATACTCATTTAGAAACGAGAGGAAAAGGGTATAGAATTTGTTTTGTATATACGAGAAGGAGAAGGAGAAGGAGAGAGCAGTGTTTGATAGGAGTATATGATAATGATAAATAGTAGATAGTAGTATGAATGGTTTGATGTAAAAGGCCAAACATGAAGGCACACGTGAGTGGGTCAATAATTTTATTTATAAGAAAAAGGGCTCTGATTATAACGACACTTTTAGAGATCACATGCAACATTCACGAGCTGGCCTTAATACTGTTTTGTACTTTTGTCTTCTCAACCAGCAAACCTTATTTGCTCTCCTCTCACTACTTACTAGTCACTCCACTGGCCACTCACCCCTAACCCTCAAGTTGTGGTCTTTCTTTCTTTTTTAAGTAAATAATAATATAACTACTCTCTCTCTCTCTCTCTCTCTCGATCCTATCAGAAATTCTGATTTTATAGTTTAAAACTTTGCAGGGCTCTCAGGATATCCACAGAAAAGAAGGTATACATAGAGAGCTAGACAAGTCACCCCGTCAGGATCGTGAGAGGTCGAGTGTTGGAGTCACACAATTATTTTGATTATTATAGTGGGGGAGGAGTTGGGGGAAAGGGAACGCTACCCACTAACCAACCCCCTGTGTGTAGTCTGTCCTTGCTTCCAACTAAGAGAGAGAGTGAGAGAGTAACTGATTCTTGACCTACCAGGATTCTGAGCATTTTTGTTGGTGAAGAAAATCAAGCATGTCTTTTCTAGCCTGCATAAATTCCTCGAAAATGATGTAAAAGAAACCGCCCATAGTTTTGCTACACATTTCATAAAGTTTGTGGGTTCTTTGTGATTGGTGAATGCCCCAATCATAATGTTGGAACTCTTGAAAGTTGAAATGTCCAAAATGAAAAACATGTGAACTTGAAGAAAAGAAAACAATCATTCTTTGATTTTAAAGAAATCTAAAATGAGAGATAATTTACCTTCTTCAAGTGTTTTAACACCTTGATTAGACACATTTCTTTGTTCGTGACAGGTTACAAGGCTTAATTTTGTCCCACGCCACCATCTACTATATCAAACCCAATCTCGTGAGTGTTTTCACATCTCCGGCCTCCTTCCCTCATACATATTTGTTGATTAATGTTAGATCACATGGCCGTAAATTGTAATACCCCATTATACATTAATCGGTAAGTGTGAGAATTATGTGTAATTTATAAAATGATCATACTCTACTATTGGGTACCAACATCATCCATTGATCGACTTTTGAGTCGACTTGTGGTTGGCCTGATGACCTAAGATGATTGCTTTCGGGCTCGGAGCGTTACAAATGGAATCAGAGCGGGTCCTGATCGGAAATGTGAGAACAAAGTGCTACACCGCTTGCATCGCCTGGGATACGATTCGGCCTTGACGTCCTTGGTGGCCACACTCTACTGGACACCAACATCATCCGTAGATTTTTGGGTCGATTTGTGATGGGTCTGATGACCCAATATAATATGTGCTCAGTGAATTAATGTGTGGATTACACGTAGTGAACCGAGCTTTTGGAATCCAGGTATTATAATTACTCACTAGAATCACAAATTTGTTTGAATCTTTGACTATAGTGCTATATTTTTGCGGACAAGTCTACCAAGTTTTGACTATAACACATTATCCATTGGTATACATTACGTCTGACAATTATAACGCATTACTCATTAACTTACCCAACATAATCCCTAATTATCCGACCATTAATATTTTTGGGTTGAAGCGGGTAACCCGTTTCGACCAAATAATATCAACGAGTTGATTCTGGTTAGAGCGGATTGGACCCGTTATCCATTTCGACCGAAACTTTTTATATTATAAATTTATTTTTTGGATTTTTTTGGATTAAGATGGTCGACCCATTTTAACCCGTTACACATTTCAACCCGACCATTCCGACCCAACACATATCAACTCATTTAATATTTGAGTTTTAATGGATTTCGACATGTTTAACTCATTATTCATTCCAACCAAATATAACCCATCAAATTGCCAAACCTAGTATACACATAAGATCGATCCCCTAGAGAGAGGCTAGTTTGGCTGCAAGATTTGGCAGCAAATCCAACCAATAAACATAATGACGATCCCATTAATTTGGGTTATAAACATATTTTTTATATAATTATAGATTCCAAATCTTGCAAAAACAACAGAGCGAAAAAATTGATTCTTGTAGACAAAACAATCTTTCCAAATGCAAAATTCATAATATTGCTATCACGCAATTAAAAAATTCTTAAAATTATAAAGGTGCTTGATTCTTCATGACAATCTATAACCACTTAACTCTTTAGGCATTATTTCTTGGCTGCAAATAGTAGCTGTTAAAGTCAGAAGTATGTTAGGAAAAGCACTTATATCATATATTATATCATTTTCTTTGGATCTTCCATCAAAGAGTCTATATTTTATTGTGTTTCATTGACTTATTATTATTAATAAGTTGAGTAGGTTTTCTTTAATATCGTTTTATAGATCTTAATTCGTAAGATGTAGTATCATTTTCTTACAACATAATCTATTAATATCCGGTGGATCGAGTACGAATAATCCGTCTTACAAAAAATATCCGTAAGACTGTATTACTCAAGTTTTTATCTACCAAGTTTATGTTTGAAAAGTTTAAATTTAAGGAATATATAAATAATATTAGATTTTATCATAATTACAATAATTTTCTAATATAATCAATATATAAATATAAAATGTGATTGGAACGATTTATAATTTTTAAAAGTAAACTTTTTAAGTATAACGGTACGAACGCAGTTAATAGAGGTCTATGAGCTAATTTGCGAGCACTTCAATTGATCCGCCTGTTTGGGTTAGTTAAAATAGTCTACTTCAAACATAGAAACTATCAAACTTGTGAGAAATAAAATCTTACCAAACAACCTTAACATGAAAGGATTCCCAAGGTCCTGTTTGGTCAGTGCATTTGCTTTATTTTGTTTTCTACCGATGTTTGACGAAAATGATTGGCTATTGTTATAACTAGTACACGTATTTGTATTATCTGTATAGTGTTAGTATAAATCAATTTAATAAATGATCGAGATAAATAAAATTCATAATTGATTAAGTAATTCAAACGAAACCTACAACTGAAGGTTTTATATGTTACTAGTTTTAAGCATTAAACGCAGATATATATTTTTCTATCAAATTATATATAAGCAACATGAAGTGAAAAAATAAAATTAACCATAAAGATTGTGAGTTCGATATATATATAAACTGGACAAATTATTATAACGCAACGATTAAGAAAAAGTAAAATTATTAATAGAGAACACAATAAATAAATAAAATCTTTTATAAAATTTAGAATATTTTTTTAAATACAATATTTATCATTAAATATGTGCGATTACTACTACTATTACTATGATTAAATATGTACAATTACTACTATTATCACTATCACATAACAAAACTCATATAATCTATATTAATCAATGTATAACAAATTAAAATGACAATAAACCAAAGAAAAGCAACTCAAATTGCATACTTCCTACGGTCATCCCTCCCCTGAAATGACCTAAATGTCCCCAATTCAAAAACCCTTTCATTAATAGTGTTACCCAAATGATGTGATACTGATAATATATGTACTTCATTATTACAACTATATCTACAAATATTTAAACTCAATTCAATAGACAATAAAATAGACATTTAGACTATGGTTACTCTCAATTCATTGTACCTCTCACAGAGTATGATATACTCGGCTATTCGCTCATATACATAATCACACCCTTCTACAGTCATCGTACATATTTCCAAAGAAATTAAACTACGATTTACTTGTCCATAGTCATTTTCCAATGTCAATGAGCCAAAATGGAATCCGGTAATAATGGTGTTGTCACCTCTCACCAAAACCTTGTTGATCTTTAAAAGTCCACTAATCCAGTATGTCATAATTGATGCTACTACTATTGTCAATGAAATTACGTGGTTATAGACAACGAAAGTTGTCACAGAGCATTTATATTCATGGAGAAAACACATTTATGGCTGAGTAAACAATGTTTGTTGAGTATCAATTAGACATGACAAACTTTAAGGATCCATAGTTGTTCATCAAATTATATTTCACTATGTACTTGTTCTTTAGCTCCTGTGAATAAAATTTGTCTTGACAAAACTCACAAGTAAATCTATATTTAAAGAGGAAGCACATTTATAGCTGAGTAAGCAATGTTTGTTAAGTTTTTAAATTGCTAGTCCTGTTTCTCTTGCATATTGGTAAAAAGAGAAAATACAATCCTTCTTAGATTGATAGTATTTAATTTCTTAACAACTTCTTATGTTTTTTTTAATTTACTTATCAATACTTGTATATGTGTTCATATGTAAATAGTATCCTTATTTTGTAAGTAGTTACAGTGGTTATTTAGCAATCTTGAGATAAACAAATTACATTTGTCATTATATATATCTTCCTATTTTTGGCAAGTGCATTTTGAAGGGATCTTGCTATATTTGGATGTGCTAATCACATTTGTCATTATATATATAAAGAAAATGTAACAAAATAAAGTGTTCCAATTTCCAATGCATTGTTAATTAAATGTTTAGTATAAAAACTAAGAAAAATGTAATAAAACAAAGTGCTTCAACTTCCGATGCATATTTGTGTTTTTATTTATGAAAAACATTTAGGCGGGAAAATCACGCTTGTTATTTTATATATATATATATATATTATAAAGAGGTAATTCAAACATAAATAGCGAGGTTTAAATTATCTTAGAATCAATCTTGTCGGTTGTATTTGACAATTTTAAATCGTAAACTCTTTTATTATATAGATGCTACCACTAAAAATAAGATTTAATCACTTTTCTCGTCTCTTAGATATATTTTAATTTCGTCCATTAGTTTTTTTGCACTATCGTGAGTGCAGTTTTAGGCCAAAATTGACTTTTTTAGCCTTTGTTGAGCTTTTGAAAATGAAAAGGAGAATCAAGACCTATATTTGCTCAAGAGATAAGGCATAATCAGTTAATCACATAACCGTATGAATATCTTGGTTAACAAAGCGGATCTGTAAAGGAATCAAGTCAAATCTGACGTCAAATCCCTAAAAATTTACCGAGACTCATCCACATTTATTGATTATAACATCTAGAGTATAGGCATTTTGACTCGTGAGCGTTCATCCGCCATGGATAAACATGACAATTTGATGGGTTGGTTTGGATTATGATGTGTAACGGGTCAGAATTCATTCATATATAAAGTAAAAAATTCGGATTAAAGTGATTAATGAGTTCGATCCGATCCCAATAAGTTAATATTTTTTGAAACGGATTACCCATTTTGACCCTAAAATATTAATTGTCATGTCGGATCGGATAATTTGTGGATCTAATTGAGTAAGTGCTTGTTTGTTGGAGCGCTTTGGTCAAAATGTTGTCAAAAAACGTAGCGTTTTCTCTTTAAAAGTGTTTTAATGCAGCGTTTTAAAAATGTGGAGCGTTTTAAAACGCTCCAATTTAGAGCGTTTTAAAAATATGATGCGTTTACAACTACTCTGTTTATTAAAAATATCATTTTGAAATAGTTTTCCAAACGTGTTTACAAAAATAAAACTGCGTTTTGAAAATGTTACATTTTAAAAAACGTTGTGTTTTGAAAAAGTTGTGTTTTCAAAACGCTACACCAAATGAGGCCTAAGTTAACTCTAATTTCGAGTTGTAATTGTCAAGGCTAGCATTCACATAATTTGACTTACATAGGCCTTGTTGGTCCAAAAAAGGCTCAATCTAGGCTCGAAGGGGGGGAGGTTGAATAGCCTAATTATAATTTTAAAATTTCACAAGTGTTTTCTTCTTTTTGAAAAAAGGCTAACTCAATACAAGAGTTAGGGCAGCGGAATAAATAAGAAGTAAAGGTAAACAGTTTGAAGGACTGCTGGTTATAACGAAGCAGTGAGCAAAGAACAGTTAAGATATAGATATGATGAAGACAAATCAGTTAAGACAGTATGTAAGGATGTAGAAGTGCTTCGTACTATGGAGTTAAGTTCAAAAATGAACATTAAGGGTGGCATCAGAGGGTTTGGAAAGAACTTGGTGAAGGTCGCAAGAAATGGAGATGGGTTTGAAGAAGCGAGATATAAGAGGATGTAGTTTTGGAAGGAGGGCGATTTGGAAAATAAGATAAGATATGTGGGGGTCAAGAGATGGAGCACAGAAGGCTTCTGGGATTGGGTTGGAGCTAGAAGATGGTGAGGCTGGGACGATGGCTTGAGAGAGGTCGGGTGAGGAAGGTGGAGAAGAAGGAGAAGAGATAGATTAAAGAGATGTAGGAGGAGAAGGGGGGTCAGCAGTCACAAACTTCTTGCGAAGTTTGCGCTTCTTCTTTTTGGGTGCTGGGACATGCTCCTCCTCAACAACAGTAGGGTTGTTGAAGAAATGGGTGAAGGTGGGTCTGAAGGCTCCTCCCCAACAGCAGAAGGGTTTGTAGGAGGAGACAGAGAATGAGAAATGGAAGGGGCGTCATATGGGATGAAGGGTTCGGAAGGTAGAGTAGGTTTAGGTTTACGTTTTCTGGTACGAAGAGGAACATGTTCGGGGTCAACGTGAGGCGCAACATGTTTTAAAGTAGGAGGAGCATCAGATGTAGAAGACTTCTTATTTTTTGGGGGCAGCAGTGCTGGTCGAAGACATCTTTTTCTTGGCAGGAGGCTCCTCCTCAAAAGCAGATTGTTGTCTCTTGGATTTCTTTGAAGGAGGGGGAGGAACAACAGAAGTGTTGGTAGCAGCAGACTTGCCAGAAGAGTCATCGCAGGATTGAGCAGCATCTTTCTTCAATTGGCAGTCCAACTGTTGGGCTATCACAGGATCAACCATAGTTTCCGGGTTGGTTTTGATGAGCATCAATGGAGGAAGATTGGCAGTAGTGGTCAAGGGGGGATTTGGTAGACCTTGATTTTCAAGCTTGTCATTTCACAGTTTGTGAGTGGAAGTGATGAAGGTGCTGGATGGCCTTTGTCACATTTTATACTTCAAAAAGGACAATACGATTGACGAAGGAAATGGTGTTGCAGAGAAGCACATTGATAAGCATGACAAAAGGCCTCTTCTGTGAGAGCGCCTTAACACCATCAATGCCATCACACAGAAGGTCAAAGATGATGGCAACCCCAGTTGAATCTTATATTGAGAAGGACTGCTACTGTGTACTCCAGTTGATCAGCAGTCATTATGTCGTAGGTGTCATTCTTGAAAATCATACTCTTGTCAATCAGATGACTGATGTAGTAAACATCATCATTGAAGAGAGTCCGATTTATTTTGCCTTGAGGTTCCTGGGGGTGCCTTCACCACGCATATAAGACCAAGATGTGATCTTCTCTTCGCCAGTGAGCTCAGTTGGGACGTCAGATTCCACTCCAATGATTTTGGTAATTCTTAAGGCCCTGACAGAGATAGACACTGAGCGAACTGTGCCAGAGATGAAGGTTCTATTTTTGTTGATGGACATACTTTTGTAGAACTCCTCAGCCAGGAGGTTACTGTAGTTTGTGTCATCCGACATAAATAGAGGTAAAAGCCTAGACTGGTTCAGGTCATCTACAACCTTGACACCAGCAGCATAGGCACGAACAGAGAGTGCATCAATGCACATGTCTGGATGATACATGATATCAGGTAACTTGGGAACTTCAACTGCAGGAGCCTGACCTTGGAAGGAAGCAAGTTCCGAAGCAAAAGAAGAAAAGGCACCAGTTTTTGTAGATCTGCCCTACACGAAGATTGTAAAAACAATTAGGGCAAAGTTCGGAAATATCATTGAAATTCTCAATTTAGAAAGATACAACATAGTAGAGTTCAAAAATTGAGGAATTTCAACAGTCTTCTAAAGGGAAATGAACAATGTCAGACAAAATGTGTACAATAGACAATAAGCGATAGAAATCGAAGAAAATTAATAAGTAATCAACAAATTTTGTTCGAAATGTAAGAGAAATAAACAGTGATATTTCTTGAATAATTAACAATGGCATATTCAACATACAGAAAAACCTTAAACCAGAAGAATCGAAGTACCAGTTCGATAAAGATGAAATTTTGACCAAAATAAATGAGTTTGGGTTAGAGAATCCTTACCATTGCAGTCGATGTAGAGGAAAGATAAGAGAATCGAAGAGGAATTATAGAGAAATTGCAAGTTCGGGCAAAGAAAGTGAGAGGGTTTTTTGAGAGAGAATGGGAAAAAGTAATTTTGAAATTGGTGGTTGAATGGGTCTATCAATGAAAAGCGTGATTTCAGACGGCTGAGATTGAAATGACTTAATGACTGACGCCTAAAGGATAGTAAAAAAAATAGCTTTTTGAAGTAAATATCTCAACAATTTTAAAAACTAACCCTTATTATTTTCAAAACTAACCCTTCTTAAATAAAGATTAAATGTACTTACCTCTATCTTCAAAAACTTACCATTTCTTTTGTTCTTTCCAGTGAACACCAACTCAGCTCTAAAAGTTAAAATAAAATAAACAATTTCAAATTAAATTAAGCAGTTTGATCGAGCATACCAAGCTTTCCCCATAGATAAGTAATCCTGTCGACCTCAAGTGCCTTTGTGAAGATGTTTGCTAGTTGGTGTTCGGTTGAAATGTACTTCATGTTTATATTTCTCTTTTTACATTATCCCTTAGAAAATGATATCGAACGTCGATATGCTTTGTCTTAGAATGCATCATAGGATTGTAGGTGATAGAGATTGCTGAGGTGTTGTCACACATGATTGGACAATCAACAACCTCAATGTTGTAATCCATCAGCTGTTATTTGATCCAGAGTAGTTGACAGCAGCAACTACCAACAGCGATGTACTCTGCTTCAGTGGTAGAATTTGAAACTAAAGCTTGTTTCTTGCTAGCCCAAGAGACCAGTCTGTCTCCTAGGAATTGACAAGTACCACTAGTACTTTTTCTGTCCACTTGACAACCGACATAGTCAATATCTGAGTAGCCAACTAAGTTGAAAGAGGATTCCTTGGATACCAGATACCCGATTAGTGGTATCTGAAACATATTTGATGATCCTCTTGGCTGCTAGAAGATGTGATTCGCGAGGATCTAATTGAAATCTTGCACATACGCCAACAGCATAGACTATGTCAGGTCTGCTGGCGGTAAGATAAAGCAGAGGTCCAATAATTCCTCGATAGCGAGATATGTCTACTTTCTTTCCTTGTAGATCTTTGGTCAACTTGCATTTAGCAGCCATGGGAGTATCAAAAGAGTTAGTTGTTTCCATTCCAAGCTTCTGGACTAGCTCCTTTGCATACTTAGATTGACTTATAAAGATTCCTTTCTTTGATTGTTGAATTTGAAAACCTAGAAAGAAAGTGAGCTCTCCCATCATGCTCATTTGGAACTTTCCAGTCATTAGAGTTTCAAATCTTTTGCACAACTTCTCATTTATGGAGCCAAATATGAAGTCATCGACGTAGATCTGCACCAGCAGAGAGTGGCCTTTGTGTTTGAGAATAAACAAGGTAGTGTCGATTCATCCTCGCACAAATCCTTGCTCTATCAAGAACTTGGATAGTGTCTCATACCAAGCACGGGGTGCTTGCTTAATACTGTAGAGAGCCTTCTTGAGTTTGTATACGTGCATCTCTTTTCCTTTTTCAACAAAGCCTGGAGGCTATATAACATAGACTGTTTCTTGAAGATCACCGTTTAGGAAAGCGCTTTTGACGTCCATCTGGTACAGACGAAGTCTTTGTATGAAGCATATGCTAAGAAGATTCAAATTGCTTCCAACCTTGCTACTAAAGCAAAGGTTTCATTGTAATCGATCCCTTCTTCTTGACGGTATCCTTGTGTAACTAGTCTAGCTTTGTTTCTTATGATATTCTCGTCTTCATCTTTCTTATTCCTAAAAACCCACTTTGTGCCAATAATGGTATGGTCAGCAGGTCTTTGAACTAGCTTCCATACTTGGCATCTCTCAAATTGCTTAAGTTCCTCTTGTATAACTTCTAACCAACTAGGGTCTTGCAAAGCTTTATCAACCTTCTTAGGTTCATCTTCTGAAACACATGCAGTATAGAACATGCATTCATTTCTGGAAGATCTTCTAGTCCGAACACCTACATGTATGTCACGAATAATCGAAGAAATCAGGTGGTCTCTACATTCTCTTGTAATAGCAGGGATATGTTTCACTGCTTGGTTCTTCATGATGAGGTTCAGGGGGGGGACTATGAGGAAAGTCAGCATTTTCTTGGTGAGTGTGTTGTTCAGAAATAGGTTCGTAAGTGAGTTGAAGAATATGATTTTATGGTTCAGAAGATATGGGATCTGGTAGGATGTTCTCATGAGTAAAGCTATGGACTTCTGGTGGTTCATTTGAGAAATGATGATTTGGGATATTTGAATGAGTTGCTGAAGAGGGATTTGGTGTATTAGAGGTTGAGGCTTGAGAAATACATGTCTCGACATTAACAAAATCATCAACAACATTGGGAGCCACATGTGGCTCTAATAAATCAAATTCATCAAATGAAACATGCATAGATTCTACAATTTTTAAGGATCTTTTATTGAAAACCCTATAAGCTTTGGAGTGTAGAGCATAACCCAGAAAAACACCTTCATCAACTTTTGTATCAAATTTGCTACGATAGTCACTACCATTGTAGAACTACAAAACATTTACAGTCGAATATTTTGAAAAATCCAATATTTGCGGATTGACCTCTCCAAAGTTCGTATGGAATTTTACTGTGAAATTTGTTGATCAAGTACATGTTCTGAGTAAAACAGGTTGTGTTAACGGCTCTGCCCAGAAGTGCTTAGGCAACTTAGCTTCGGCAAGCATTGTCTTAGCAGCTTCGATTAGTGTTCTGTTTTTCCTTTCAACTACTATATTTTGCTGTGGAGTCTTAATAACAAAGAAGTTATAATCGATGCCATGATCATCACAATACTTTGCAATTCCATTGTTAGTGAACTTGGTTCTATTGTCTGATCGTACATCATTGATATCATCGAGCTTTACGTCTTTAGTCTTCTAAACAGTGTTGTTAGGATGTCAAATGTGTGATCTTTAGAAGACATCATCTTTGTCCAAGTATATCTTGTATAGTCATCTACTACGACTAGAGTGTATCTGTGACCACCATAGCTGAAAGTGGTTATAGGCTCGAAGAGATCCATGTGAAGAAGATGTAGAGGTCTTGTTGTTGTGAGTCTTGATTTGCCCTTGAATGAGGCCTTTTGTAAGCTTGCTGATGTGTATTAATTTTACCTTGCAAGTGCACAAGACTATTATAGAATAGATTATGGCAGCAAGGGTCGAACCACAGAGACAAGAAGTATCAAATAGCAAGTAAACATGTAACAATTAAACTAAAGGGGTTTTTTATTTATTAATCTAATTTATTCTAAAGAAAACAAAAAATCTAATTAACAGTTTAAAATAATAATCACAGTTATGAAGATCTTATGGTGTAAGGAAATCTAGGAACGTGGATTCACTTGCATCTACTCTAATGTTCTTTTGTCTAATGTATCAATCAATTAATCTTGAGTTCGTTCACTAAAGATTTGTATAGATTGTCAAATTATAATTCAATCTCCATCCTAAATAATTCATCTAATTTATACCCTTAAGAACAAGAACATATGAATTTCCTATATGTCACTTACGAACATATATATGAACTTGACCCTAACTTATCACTCTCGTGTATCGATAAGATCAATTTATCACAATGGTGAGCCAGTGTACGACATATGCATATGGTCGTGCAGTTATCCGTACCTCTTGGTCTTTACTACTTGCGATTCCTTTTCATTAGCTCAAAGCTAGACGGTAAAGAGATTGATAAACATTGTGATCAACAAGATTTGATTGAATAAAAATATATAATAGAGCAATAGATTCGATACAAGTTACCTCAAATTCCTAGATTAATGAGAGGCTAGTTCATCCTTGAAGATGAACAAATCATTGGAATGAAAGAATACATGAATGATCTTCTAACTATAATTACAAACACTAAAAACTATGTATTACACACTAAAATCGGAGTAAAAACCATCCTTTGGCTTTTGGCTACATGACTTGTATTTATACTAATATGTTCGGGGGAAGGAGATACAATTAGGATTAAACACCCGTTCAGAATTCGGAAGGGCTTACGGGGGCAAGGTCTTGATTGCATGTAGCCGCAAGGCCTTGACACAAAATGGGCTGACACGCTAGAGACCTTGCGGGGGCAAGGTCTCTTACCCTTGCGTCCGCAAGGGGTTTCCAACTTCAATTCAATCTTCTTTTCTCTTTTTTGCACTTTGCATCCTTCATTCAATTCTTCACTTTAAGCCTTGTAAATCCCATAATTTCACCTAAAACCTTGAAACTCACAATGAAGCTCAAAACACATATTAGTAGCCAAAAGTCTCATGGAATTGCTAATTCTAAGCTATAAAAGTACCCAATATATGCGTATAAAACACATCTATCACTTGCCTAGTTGACAGGCTTTGCAAACATGATCATGATCAGCAGAGACTCTAGGCATTACCTCTCACCAAGCCTTCTTTGGAAATTTTTGACAGATGTTCGAAGTTCAGATGGCTAAGACACTTGTGCCAAAGCCAACTTTTATCTTGAGCAAAGTTTGCTACCAGGCATAGGTTAACAGCCATTCCATAGGCATTTAAATCTATCACATACACATTCCCTTGTCTATGTCCAGACACCAATGTAGAGCATGATTTTGGATCGTTGATATCACATTTGTTTAAGGAGAATTGGCATATTAGACCTTTGTCGTAAAATTGAGAGAGGCTTAGCAAGTTGTGCTTTAAACCTTCTACTAGAGATACTTTTCCAATAGTAAGGTTTCCACGAATGATGGATCCATATCCAATTGTACTTCCTTTCGCATTGTCGCCGAAAATAACAGGAGGACCTTCTGCTTCAGCAATGTTTGAGAGAAGACTTGAGTTCCCAATATTGTGTATAGAGCAGCCACTATCTAGGTACCATAAGTCTTTATTTTCTGAACTTATAGCAGCTATGAAGCTGACCTGTAATTAAAAATGATATAATCATGGTACCCTTTATTTTCCTTTTGGGTCCAAAAGGTTAGCATTTTTAGGAACCCATATTTGCCTAAATTTTGGGAGTGAGAACCCAATGAGGCTTGATAATGGATTTCAGCAGACATTCATGTACCAAATGACCTAAACATTAGCAGAAATGACAGCGATGGAAGTTACAAATGTCATGTTGAACAAGTTGGTTCTTAGCAGGCTTTTGAACATCTTTTATCTTAACAACAGCCTTTGATTCAGTAGATTTGTTGGCAGTAAGTTTAGAAGACCCTATATGAGGTTTCATGGGTCTATTTTCAGCAGTCCTTGCTTTAGCATGTCTGCTGGCAGTAGACTTAGACACTTCATACATTTTACCTTTAAGTTTAGTGTCTATAGTCTTAGGAACAGTAGCACCATCAGTTATGCTTTTGATAAACCTGATTGGTTTAGGTAGACTCTTTGCAGGTCTAAAAACAACGGCTTTGGGAGTACAACCTTTAGCAGGCTTTTCACTAGTAGATGAGTGCTTTACGTTAGAAGCATCATTGGTCTTTATTACCTTAATCTTAGGGTATTTATAAGGAATTGAATTATACCCAATTCCTTGTCTACCCTTGTTTTTTGGGCTGCTAGTAAAATACTGGAATATCATTAGCTTGCATTGAAGAGTCTTCTCTCTTCTGTTCAGTGGTTGTCCCGGAAGTGTTCTCAGTGAAACCTAGCCCAGTTTTATCTGCAGTGGGCTTCTGGTCACCAAGGATTTGGTCAAAGACAACCTTAGAGTTGTTCCATGAGTCGATGGTCTTTTGCAACTTATCTTTCTTAGCAGATAGCTCTTTGGCATGACCAATAAGTAGGGGTGTAAGTGGTTCGGTTTGGTTTGATTTATGTCAAAACCACAAACCGAACCGCCTCCTAGTGGTTCCAAAAATCTCAAACCGAACCGAACTGAGTAAGACTTGGAACCAAACCGAACCGAACCACTCGGTTTGGTTTGGTTTGGTTCGGTTTTGTGGTTTATATAAATTATTTTAATTAAATTAACCAACATTAAAAATAACAATAAAAATAATATTTTAATTTAGAATTAACATCAAAATTAGGAAATAATCTACTAACAACAAATTATCATAAATAAAACAATACAAATTCTAAAATAAACACAAACAATGGAAAAATAACAGTTCTCCAATAATCAAGATTTTGTTTGGTTTAGTGTCCGTCTATATATATATATATATATATATATAATGAATAAATCAAAGGTTCAAAATCGTTAATAAATGTAATATAATATATATTATATAATAAATAAATAAAAATATATAGGGTGGTTTGGTTCGGTTCGGTTTGGTTTGGTTCGATACCAAAAACCGTGAACCGAACCGAACCGTGTGGTTTTCCAATTCTTGAAACTGAAACCGAACCGTCTTCGACCAAAACCGAACCAAACCGACTGGTTTGGTTTGGTTTGGTTCGGTTCCGTGGTTCGGTGGTTCCGATTTACACCCCTACCAATAAGGCAGGCAACCTTTTCATTGAGAAATTTATTCTATTCCTTTAACTTGATACTCTCTTGTTGGACCCCATTGAGAGTTTTCAACTCGGATTCCAGTTTCTTAGTTCCCAACTTCTCATGACTTTTAGCTAACTTGACATAAGCCTTTCTAAATTCATTGAATTCCTCAAGCATGTCTTGAGCATCCTTGAGAATTTCCTTTTAGAGGGCTCTTCACAACATTCTATGTTAGCTTGAAAAGGATAATACTTAACTTCACTTTCTGAGTCATAGGTGAGAAGTGAATCTAGATCAACAAGGCAAATATGTGCCTGCTCAGGTGAGTCATCATCATCCTCATCAGAATCAGTTTCAAACCATGTGGATATTTGGTTCTCTTCTAAGTCATCAGGCAGCAGACCCCTATGTTTTGAAAATGTCTTAGAGGGTCATTTTTTATAAGCTTCAAATTTAGGCTTGAGACATTTGGAAGCGAAATGACCAGGCTTTTTACAATTGTAGCAATCTAGCTCATCATTTTGTGAGCTATCAACTGGTTTGTGTCATTCTTCTTAAACTTTAAGAAACGTTGAAATCTCTTTACGAACATAACAGATTGTTCGTCAGAAAAGATTTCATATTCATTTGAAGAAGAAGTAGATGGTTTGTTTTCTGGCAAGGATGGTTCTTGAGAAATTGAAGAAAAAGAAGGAAGTTTAAAATGGTTGTACGTCCCGGCCTTGAGCTTGAAAAAGCTCTTGCTCATAGACAGTTAAACTCACATACAAACTTCTAAGGTGAATGGAGTTTAACACTATATTCTTTTCCTAAAGAGTAGCAGTATTGGAATATGCTTCTTGATAATCAAATTATCTTGTTGCATATCCCTAATATTTTGATTTGCTTGTTCCTATTACCATTTGTCATAACAAGTGGCTAAAAGGTCTACGTGCCGGTTAGTGTGGCAGCTTGTTTTGACTACACATAGGTCTAAGATTAGGTCGTCCTAGTCTAGTCCTCACCTCCTCATAGATGACCGAATGTAACAAAGACCTCATATGCACAAAGCACCAGCAGACTTGCTGAAGTCTCAAAAGGCTCTTCGCAAAACTCGTCACCAGCAGACTTGTTGAATGCACTAAAGGACACCCTGAAGACTCATCACCAGCAGACGTGCTACAGTGACAAAGTCCCAAAGGATTCCTCACCAGCAAACTTGTCAAGTGCATCTCGAAGACACCTTGAAGACCCACCAGCAGATCTGTTACAGTTTGAATGTTCACATCAACGAGCAGCAGTCTTTCTTTCAAGATAGACTCACCCTTGAACATCAGACCAGCAGACTTTATTCTGCATGTGCTTCAGAAAAGTCAAGACTGCAGTAGATCAAGACAAAGACAAAAGTACTCAGGTTTCAAGAGTTATTTAAATCCTCGTGAAGCCTGACATCATTGATACTGCAAGATCTTTTCTCTCTCCTGAGATCTGTAAAAGAATTCACTTTATTGGACAGATCATCCAGACAGTGCATCAGATGTCAGACTTACTTTTCAGGAACCTATCAATGACAGTCTGACAGGCAACCAGTTCAGGACCTTAAAGACAAAGACTTTATCCATCGGTCAAAGGTCCAGCTGAACAACACATCTCTATCCAGTGGATTTCAACATACATCATCTCTAACGGATAGAAATTTTATCTTCAAATCTCAACGATCATCTTGACAACGATCAACAAATATAAAAGGATATCTCTTCTACTCTTAAAAAAAAGAGGACACGAAGATAAAAACAGAGACAACCAGAGTCTCTGTATCTGCATCAAGAACTTCGAAGAAGAAAAGAGATCGACAACGAGATCGTCTTCACCAACGCATCTCAGATCTCTACATCCTGATTGCAGTAAGCCTACCCAGACCTTAGCAACTCATCTTCTGTGAATTGCTAGGAAGAATCTCCTTGAAGAAAAGAAGAGAGATCAGAGATCATCTACAGTCAAGATTCTCGTCTTGGTCAAGAACCCAGTTCTTGATTTGAGTTCTTCATCTTTCTTCAAAGAACTCAACCTTTAGCTGAAGCTTCAGAAACCTATTTCTAAAGCTAAAGGTCAAGTCGTTGATCAATTTGAAGATCAACTCAAATGTTGACCAAGGAAGATGAAGAGTTGTCTGTACATATTACATTCATATCTTCAGATTTGTATTCTGATACAAATGATGTTGATTGTGTAATATTCAATCATCTTAGGAGGTCGAGTGCTTTGCACTCATTCGTTCAGATATTTATTATCTGAACGAATAACCATAGTGTCTTCTCATCACTGTTTCTCATCTCGTCTCCTATTGTCCTTTGTACTTAAGAGTTTGTCTATAAACGATTAAGTACAAGATTTAGGGATTGATAAAGATGAGAACATAAATTTTTATAGAGAGTCTAGGTTGATGTAATCTGTAATTTATCTTTGAATAAATTCAGATGTTCCTTCAATTATTCATCTTCCAATCTTTATATTTCTATGTGCTTTTCATAAACTGATTTATCTTTTGAAAAGGCACAATTCAATGACTTCCTAAAACCTGCATTTTGGAAGAAGGATTAAGTATGTTGTTGTTCTGATCATATAATCGTGTACAACTACTTAGGACTTCTTAAAACCTAAGCCTTAACATTTCCGTTCTTAAACTCTTTCTAAAACAGGCTTTTGTTTTATTGACGGATCACCAGCAGAGTTCATAACTCTGCTGAGAGTGAGTCTTCTGTTCTGTTCTGTTCTAAACTAACAGCAGACATGCTCTATAAGTCAACAGTCTATACCACTAAAATCTATACTTAATGAATATCTAAAAGAAAAGTTTTTAATGTGGTATCATCGGCTATTCACCCCCCTCTAGCCTATTTGAGCTTTATTGCGGACCAACAAACAGCTATTTACTACCTCACATAATCTGTCATAGGCTTGTCGTAGAGTCTTCTTGGGATCCTTTTTGAAGGAATTGAACTGCTGGATGTAGTTGTACTTCCTGTTGTCTCTTGTGGGCAGGTCTCCTTCCAGGTATTCCACTAATGCTTCCCATATTTCCTTTGCAATCTTGCATCTAATGATTTGTTGGTGGGTGCTTGTATCGACAGAGCTGGATATTATGTGAATGGCTTTGTTGTCGATCTCTACAAGCTTCCTTTCTTCATCAGATTCATTCGTTTATGGACTTGGGAACTTCTGAGTCCACCTCCTACATCAGCAAGGAGGTTTGGCTTCATGGGAATATGAGGACCTGCTTGAACACATTGCCACAAACTATTATCAATAGAGTTTATATATCTCATGATCTTGTCTTTCTATACGTCGAAGTGACCTTCGCCCAATATTGGAACGTGACTAGTATTCGAGGTAGGCAGCATATAGTGAGCCATATGATCTATTCTTAAGAGGCTAGTTTCGAAAAAAACTAGTTTTCAAATAATTAAGCTTTGATACCAATTGTTGGTCCCAAATAGGCTCAATCTAGGCTAGAAGGGAGGGGGTAGCCTAGTTATACTTTTAAAATTTCATAGGTGTTTTCTTATTTTTGAAAAAGACTAACTCAATACAAGAGTTAGGGTAGCAAAATAAACAAGAAGTAAAGGTAAACAACTTGAAGGACTGCTGGTTATAACAACATATAGCAGTAGTCTTCTAGAGATTGAAGTAATGAGCAAAGAACAGTTAAGATATAGATATGATGAAGACAAATCAGTCAAGACAGTACACAAGGATGTATAAGTGGTTAGTACTATAAAGTACTACGTCCACTACCAAAGTGGTTAGCATTAGATTTTGAAAGGTGCACTTGTTTTTAATCCACTAGGTGAGTAAAGAAGATTTCTAATAGATTGTGTACAAAATAGTTTTCGACCAAGTGTTTAATGATGAGAGAATCAATCGATGAAGATTTATTCTCTCAAGTGCTAAAGTAAAAGAACAGTTAATGTAAACTAAAGAAGCTGTTGTGAGTTTCAATGTAGAAGATCTGCAGCTTCAATGAGTTTGGTAGAGTGTTAGTTTTTGTCCTTTGATCTCTTGAATGCTTGAGTATTGAAGAGGAATGCCTGAATAGTGAATGTGTTCAAGAGGTTGTTATTCAGATCTTCAATGCTTGAATACATACCAGGGAGATCTTCAGGACTTTTGAAATGCGGAGGATATCACCAACGTTATAATGCATTAAATGCATTCACGTTATATAGGTTCTGTCCAGTAAGCAGATATTAGATATATAGTGTTGCAGAGATAGATACACCAAATAGAGTAAGTTTCAGTCTTGTAGGAGTGTATAGCTTGAAAGTCTTCTTAGCCAAATGAGGAAATGTCTTCAGACATTGGTGAATCAGATTCCAGACGGACAGACTGTCTGTACAGTTGTACAGTTGTCTATAGTCAGATAAGGATAGTTGACTTATTTTGGGAGGGAAATCTGATGAAGATAATTTGAATATTATTTGACTAGAAATTTTAATATCTAGTTCAAATAATATGAAAGATGAATAGTAGCTAGGATTCGAGGAATCTGTCAATACGGCTCGTGATGTAGCTTGTACTATAGCTACATCCGAAGGTGCATTGACCAGAACGTCAAATATGTAAACAACGGAAGACTTTAAACAATTAAAGCAATAATAAACACATAAGTTTATCAAACGATCTACAAGCTATGCTTGTAGATCCAGCCTTATGGCCAAAAAGATTTCACTTAAAAAGATTATGAGTTTAACAAAACAAATTGTGAAATCACCAAAATACCAAACCTCTCACAAGACAACAAGTCTGGAGAGGAAACCCCACAAAAACAAGGTATAGAAAATATGGAATTAAAAAATAAGCTTCCTAGAAACTAGGAAAGCAAACAGCAACAGTAGTGATGTAGCTCGTGGTGAAGCTGAATCTGGAGTAGAGTTGTCAAAACGGGCAAACAGGGCGGGCTTGCCCGCGCGCCTGGAAAACCCGCCACTAAACGAGTCAGGCCGGAAAAGCCCGTGAACTTTCCGGTCCTCAAATCCCTTGGCCCAAACCGCCCCGCGTAGGGCCGCGGGCAAAGCCCGCAAAATGTAACTTATCCCAACTTCACAGAGGCCACACCCAAATTCAACCAAAATTGTGACCACGAAACCAACTCACCAATCAAGGAAATGTTAACTTTTCCAACCAATTGACCAACTTAGAATTTGTGATTTGTGTGATATCTCAATAAAACGAAATTACCAAACCCTAGAAACATGCAATCATAAATATAGCAAAAATTAACCAAAGCTATCATAAATCATAAGTCAAACGATCCAAATACAAGACTAGAAGTCGAGATCAGAAGTGAGAAAAGAGAAAATAGTGGTGGAAGTCCACGGAGTCGCACATTGCGGCAGAACGGCAAGTTCGTTTTTCAGGCTTGAGATGAGAGATAGTTGAGAGTTGAGACGGAGCCAGAGGCTAGGCCAAGAAGGCGGCGCAATCGCCGAAGGAAGAAAATCGTTGGAAGGCTGAAGCTGTGCGCCTGTGCGGCGTTCGCCGTTTGCGTGACTCGGCGTCGACGTGAGCGTGAGAGGGAGAGTTTTCAAAATTTGTACCCCAATAAATGTTTGTTGACGACAATGACAGTAGAAGGAAGATGTCGTGAATGGAGTGTAGAGATGGTGGATTGGTGGTCGGATTCTTGAAGGAGATGACTCGAACTCGCCGGAGAGAGAGAGAGTCAGGTAGAGAGAGAAAGTTTGTGTTCACAATTTGGGGATTCCTGTAGAAAGCAATGTTTTATATCAAGTCGAAAGCAATGTTCAAAATTTGACGGAAGGAAAACTGGAAAGGGAATGGAATGGGTCTCTTCAGCTTGGGTTCAGTGGGGTGGGCTGTACTGTGCAATGTAATCTGTAAATGAATTTAAAACTTTTAAAAAATATAAGAAAGTGTGGGTTGCACAACCAGTAAAGCCCGCAGCCCGCATGGGTAAAGCCCGTTTTCCAAACGGGTATCTAATACATCTGCCCAACCCGCCCTTAATGGGTGGCGGGGTGGGCATGCCCGCGGGCTTTTGCCCTATTTGACAGCTCTAATCCGAGCTACATCTAGATTTCTAGCAGTGAAGCTTTGAGCTTTCTCTATATTTCTGCGTGTGTTCAGCCTGTATCTCTGAGCTTCGTTCTTCTGCAAGAGCAACACTATATATATCCTTGAGGTAGAGTCCTACACAAATAGGAAAACCAAAGACTCCAAGGAAATAAAGGATTGGGAAATAAAAGATTTGTTTCCTAAATTAATTTTCTTGTTTCAAAAGAAACTAACTTACCAAAGTTTTTATCCAACTTAATTATGGACTCTTTATTGCTTTTGGAAGTATTTAAATATAATAACACTTACCATTGCTTTAGGACCAAGAAAGGTATTCAATATGGTAACTTCTTACCATTGCTTATGGACCAAGAAAGGGCACAACAATAAAATCAATGGATGAAAATATGAGGACATTATTTTACTCTTACATAATATGTGACCTAGATTCCACGTATTTGGCTATCTTCAAATTTGAGCAGAAGTCTGCTGGCGAATAGAGCTTTCAAGGACTGTTGTTGAAGCCTGCTGGTCTGTGCCTTGGAGAAACTAACAAAGTAACTATTTTATTGCAGCCTTGATTCTAAAGACAGTTGTCATACTAACCGATATGCGGACCTTTTAGCCACTGTGCAATAGAATAAAAAGATGACTCAATCAAATCTAGAACCTATGAGGGTCAACAGGCCTAATGTCGATCTGTGTGGAACTGTGGATTACCTGGTATTCTTAAAGAATAATTGTGAGCCGGTACACTTTTGTAAAATTGTAATCGCTCCACTCATCTATTTTTTAATTTAACCCGAAAGTCCATTTTTATGTTTTTCGTATGTTAGAGACATAAACACACACACAAATATACCTTTCTTTCCTTTCTTCTTTATTTTTCTTAGATCGAACCAAAAAGTGCTTCATATCCCTTGACTAATAGGCTCAGTTCCTCCTATCTTTCATCAAGCAATAAAAATGGTGCTCCATCTCTTATGATATTATAAGAATTGCAGAAAATCAGATATATCTTCATCTTCGCACAATTCAAGCGAGACTCAGAACGAGAACTACGAGCTAATTCTAAACCAAGAGAATTGCTGCAACTTCAGAGTTCGATTAATGAGAAACTCAAGACAACTAGTTGATAATATTTATGATTAAGCAACATCAGATCTAATTTCTGCGATACCCAAATTTCGAAAAATTTAAGTTGTGCATCGTTGCTTCCAATGTGGGCGTCGTTCCCTCCGATGTGGGCATCGATTGTTTCGATGTTGGCATCACTTGTTGCGATTCTTGCGTCGGATGGTGCAAATTGGGGTGTTTGCAAATGATTCAAGTTGCATATATGACTCACTTGCAGCAAATATAGAGTTTTGGAGAAAAAGTAAGAGAGCAGGATGTGAGCATCGTAAGTGTGTGTTTTGTGGGTATACAAAGAAGCTTTGTGGATGAAAGGCTGAAGATGAAGAGAGAAAACATAAAATAGGGAAAAGGATGATGAAATATGTGGAGGTGAATTTAATGGATGTTTCAGATTGCTTGGATAAGTAGAAAGTGTATGACTTTGAAGAATTGAAAGAAGCAACTGATGGGTTTGATCAAAGATGGGTTATACAAGGGTCTCTGTATAAAGGTGGTATTGATGGAGAACTCTATGCTATCAAGAGGATGAAGAACTTAAGATCTTACAAAAGGATTACTTGGATACCACCTGAACTAAACAAGTATATAAATGTATGAAACAGTTTGACAGTGGGTTCTAATTGAGACCCAAATTTAATTATTGATGCTCAAAATTAATTACCGATGTCCAATTTTTGTATTGCGATGTCTAAATTTGGGTGAGGATTTTTGTATTGCGATGTCCAATTTTTTCATTGTGATACCCAAATTTGAGTAGTGGCTTTGTCTGTGGGTATTTTCTTCGTTAAGGATATTTTCGATATTTTACCTTCTAAAAATATACTTAACCGATTGAATAAAAAATAAATTAAAAAGATTATAATTTTCACATTAAAGTTAACGAAGGAACTCTAGAGTTGCCTACTTATGCATAATGCTTTCTTTTTTTCTTTTTTTTCCTTTTTTTTTTTGTGTTGTACCACAAAGCTTCACGATTGGTCTTTCAATCAATTAAATCCCATCACCTCTACCAATCTACCATACAATCATGATTTTCTCTCTCTCTCTCTCTCACACACACACATTATATAATATGATGCAGAAATTAAGGAAAGAAGGGGCTAAGAGAAAGACCTTCTAAGGCGTCGTATAGTGAAAGGTGGTCGTCAGCTCGTGAACTTTGGTCCCCCCTCTCGTGAACTTGAATTGGATGCACAGGGTTGAGATTAGAAATTAGAATAGAAGCGGGGCTTTCCCCTTCTGTTTCATTTTTAGACTTGACAGACCTACCAACTCAATAATGTAATGCCATCCATCCTCCATATTCCCTTCACCATGTACTTCCCTTGTGAATTCCCATT
This sequence comes from Codonopsis lanceolata, assembly GCA_013146195.2. NCBI lineage: Eukaryota > Viridiplantae > Streptophyta > Magnoliopsida > Asterales > Campanulaceae > Codonopsis > Codonopsis lanceolata. The sequence goes on from CM028379.1 coordinate 159,749,867, forward strand.
GCCAAAAATGATTTGTGGGGTCCTATAATAACTTTTTTGTATTCGGTTTGGCCATGTAGCTCCCACACTCCTACTCCTATAATCAAAATATTTACAAAACTATTGCAACTCTATTTTCTATATCCTCATTTCCTGCATTACCTCACATTTTGTGAAACCCCATGTCTATCACTGGGCCACCCCTTAAGGGCGGTGTAGTTATCCCCATCTTTTTATTTTAGGAAAGATAAGTATTGAATATTTACAAAATTATATGACAAAAACTTCAAAAAAATAGTTTTACTTTACAGATATTTTATAAAAAACAGATCCACTTAGTTTAACTTATTATGTATTGATAGATTCACTTGTGAGAAAGTGAGACGATGATATGACTATATAAATTTCATACCACATATGATTGATTCTATAGTACCTCTTATTTTCTTTGATAACCCCTAATTTTATATCATTATTTCTTCGATTGTGATGCTATCAAAACTAAAGAATTTATGGCTGTTGCCTTACGCTAATGTGGTGTCATTGTTGATCACATGTTTAATTTAGCAAAAACTTGTACGTAACATGGCCTTTAGCAGACGACGGGTGGGCCCATGATTGGTATTGTTTGCTTTAGTTTGCTAATAATTTGTAATCTTAGAACATAAATGTCAAGTAACCAAATATTGGAATATAAAATTTTGAAACAGAATTTTAGTTGACAAATAAGGTAATTTTGCAATATATAAAGTAGGGGTGTGCTGAAGTTTTCTAAAATCTGATGGACCAATCGAAAATGAACAAAACTAATACTTTAGTTTGATTCTGGTTATTAAATTTTGTAAAATCAGACATTTAGTTTGATCTCGGTTTTCAAACTAAAAAATATAAAACTAGACTGAACCGACTCAACATCTTACTACAGTGAATGATTTTTAAGCTTCTTAAGAAGTTTTAGATTTTATTTATTTGTTTGCGTTAAACAATTAAGAACCATATTATTGATTTTAGTTCTCACACGCCTTTGATTCTCATGCATGTTATGTTGATTTTATTATGCATATTATGTTATACAATCAAATGCGATAAAAAATTATTGTATCTCGATTTGAAAAGATGCAACGTGTTTTTCCTGCTGCTATGTTTTCATGAACAACCGAGATTGTCATCTATTCATGTAGGATGAAGAATATATAATACATAGTACAAGAAGGAACATGCATGTGAGAAGTATGAGTTTATTCTATTGGTCTTTATAGCTAGCATTAGTCATTCTCCTTTACATAGATTCCTAGCATGAGTCATTCTTATTTACACAGATTCCTACACCAATTATTCCTACAAATATCTTAACCATCAAAGTCTATTGCTTTGGGCTTCAATATGCAAAGAGAATGGAAGAAGGAGAGCAACGACAGAAAACATAATATGTAGAAATCATGATTTATAATTTTTGAATCGCGGTGCATTTTCAAATATTTTGAACCTCGGTGCATTTATCTCCCATCCCTTTTGTACATAACTCATCAAACTATTTAGGCTTTTCTAGCATCTTTGTAATTAGGTCTCATTAGCACAAATGTCCAAAACAAACTTTTTTTTTAATTCCCCTTCAGACTTCACACGAAAAATGCAAGTCTGTCCATCTTTTTTATGAAATAAAAAATAAGATCTCATAATATATTTTTGAATCACGGTTTAATTTTTTTTTGAACCGCGGTGGATTTTCAATTTTTGGAACTGTGGTACATAAATTATTTGAACCGCGGTGCACAAATTTCTGAATCGCAATGTATATTTGTAGCGTGCCTTATACTCATTAAGGGTATCGCAGTCTTTTCACGACCAAAAGTATCATTTTCCTGTTGAAAATAAAAATGGTGTACTATAGCGATTAAATACTTTAGAAAGTAGATCGGTCCGTAATTTCTCCCCCAAAAAAGGTTAAAATTCTGGCTGATCTACTTTTCCAAGTTTCTAATCGCTAAAATACACCTTTTAAAAAATTGAAAAAAGTCACTTTTTGACGTGAAAATACTGCAATACTCTTAATGAGCAATAAGCGCGCTACGTCAAATTTATATATCGCGGTGAAAAGTTTATAAAGTGTAAGTTTATATATCGCGCTACAAAGTTTCTTTCATCAATTAAGTTTACATATTTTTGCACCGAGATTCAAAGATTCATTTTTAAATATTTTTTACAACAAGTTTATATATCGCGGTGCAAAGTTTATAAAGTGCAAATTTATTTATCACGGTTCAAAGTTTCCTTAATCAATTAATTTTACATATTTTTGCACCACGATTCACAAATATATTCACCGCAATTCAAAGATTTTGAAAGATATACCGCAGTGCACATATGTTGTTAATGAGTATTCATAACAATTAATATTTATTAGTTTTTACATTATTTAAGTTTTAATAGAAAAATTGAAGTAAATAGATATTTGTATCGCAGTACAACTTTTTATATATCGCGGTTTATAGTTTTTACACTATTGAACCGCAGTGTAAAAATTAATACACTAAGATTGATGAATCGCGGTTCAAAAATATATTAGCAATTATACTATTGAACCGTAGTGTAAAAATTAATGCACTAAAATTGATGAATTGCGGTACAAATATAGACTAGCAGTTACACTATTGAATCGCGATGCAAAATTAATTCAATAAAAATTGATGAATCGCAGTTCAAAAATAGACTAATAGTTACACTATTGAACCGCGGTGCAAAAAATAATACGATAAAATTGATGAATCGTGATGTAAAAATAATGACCTTCGTAGTGCGCCTACGGTTCATTAAAGATATCGTAGTCATTTTTACCACAAAAAGTAACTTTTTTGGTTGAAAATAAAAAAATATATATATATTTTAGCGATTAAAAGTTTCAAAAAATAGATCGACTTGTAATTTTTTCGAAAAAATATCGAATATAAAACGATTGAAAACTTTTAAAAGTAAACTGACCCGTAATTTTGTCATTTTATTTCAGAATGAACAAAGTGGACACTTCTAAGGCTCGGGTCCATTATTTGCAAAAGGCCTTGGCCTGAAAGATCCCAGTCCAGGTCTAACTACATGGTCCTCAGCTTTCTTCTTATTAGATCGCCATCATAATTTAACCGACCCACTCTCTTGATCAGGAAAGGCCCATGCGCAGTTCGCTAATTAATTTGGTTCATGATTGATACAATTCGCCATGTTTTTTTTAGAAAAAATTACGAGATCTATTTTTTGAAATTTTTAATTGTTAAAGTATATTATTTTTATTTTTAAATTGAAAAAGTCACTTTTAGTGATAAAATAACTACGATAATCTTAATAAATCGTAGGCGCGCTACGAAGGTCATTATTTTTGCACTGCGATTCATTAATTTTATCGCATTATTTTTTTGCACAGTGGTTCAATAGTGTAACTGCTAGTCTATTTTTAAACCGCGATTCATCAATTTTTATTGAATTAAATTTGCGTCGCGGTTCAATAGTGTAATTGCTAGTCTATTTTTATACCGCAATTCATCAATTTTATTGCATTAATTTTTGCACCACGGTTTAATAGTGTAATTGCTAGTCAAATTTTGAACCGCGATTCATCAATTTTAGTGCATTAATTTTTGCACCGCAGTTTGAAAAGATTGTTTAAGTGCAAAAAAGTAATTAATTTTTAATAAATTATAGTATAAAGTGCAAATATATCACGGTGCAATAATTTTACATGAATCAAACTTTTGAACCGTAATATAAAACTAATGCAATGAAATTTTTGCACCACGATACAATAGCATAAAAAACTAGTTTACGTATTCCATGTTCTTCTTCAATCTCCTCTGTTGTAAGTCTTTTTTTCCCCATCCTTCTCTGCATTCGTTATGCACAATCGTGATTTTCGAATTTAAAGTGTGTCACCGGAGTTGTTAAAGAAGATGATGGCATTTTGGGAATAATATTTGGAAAAGTAGTCTTTTGCGATTGAAAAAAAATAATGATGGACTTTTGGAGTTAGAAACTTTAAAAAAGAGACCGGCCAGAATTTTCCCTTTTTATAACCTAAAAAGTGTATTTTTGAATGTGAAAAGACTATGAAGCCCTTAATGAACCGACGGTGTGTTACGAATCACTCACTCAGTGAATCGCGCTGCATCAAATTTTACATCGCGTTGTATCAATTTTTCATCGCGATACATCAATTTTTATTACATAATCTAATTTTGCATCACATTGCACCAAATTGTTGCACCACGATTTATCAATTTAAATTACTTAATTTAGTTTATACACCGCACTGCACCAAGTCAAACATATAATTAATACATCACATTACAAAATTATAATGAATCAAACATTCATGTCATCCGCCTTCTTCTTCCTTTTCCTCTATCAAAAGTTTTCTTCTCTTCGTCTCTACTAAAAAAATCATCTAACACAACCCAAATCCATTCCAATCATAGTTAAAGAATTGGAAAAATCGTTTACCTTTCGGAGGCGTTGCCCTCTCGACCTAGGAGACCTGACTAGACAAGTCAATCCTCATTTTATTGTTGCAACAAATGCTGGTCGGAGCTGTGGAAGGAGCTGATCTAGGCATTTTAGAAACAATTTTTCGAAAATTAATTTTTACGGTTGAAAAAAAAACAGGGAAGTAGAGTAATTAAATATTTGGAAAAAGACCGACTAGCAAGTTCTCCTAAGTATTTTTTGTAAGACAGATCCCCTTGACCCGATCTACGCTAGTTACTTGCAAAAGCTTATATCCTTTCCTTAATTCTCCTTATGTTGGTGAACTGAATTGTGAAAGAGTGAGATTTCGTCTTACGAATTATGATCCGTAAAACAGTGTAACATAAGATCTAATTAGCCTGAAATAACACTCTCATTCAGCCCACGGGATGCATCTTTTACACTAATTTTTAACAAGTGTTAAATTTTGTGATTTCTTTATCTAATATCCTTAAGTATTTTTTTAGACCTTAATGATACTAGATTAATAAAATCAGAACATTTTATATCTCATGTTTAAAAAGATGATAGAGTCGATATCTATATATCTATATCTATAATACAATAGAGCTCAGTCTCATAAAGAGCGGCTCAGATTGATTATTTTACTTTATATCAAACGGTTGAGATTGCATATTTATGTTTATATCAAACGGTTGAGATTACCTATTTATACTTATATCAAACGGTTGTAATTTATTCTGTCTGGCACATGTGTCCCCCTGAATCAGGACTGTCAAGAAGATTCTTAATCTAATCTAAACTGTTTTTATCTCATATATAAATCTCATTTATCTCATATAACTTATTTTAAATAGGTCTCTATTTAATTCACGAATAATTGGATAGTCGAATTTCAATCTGACGCTTGCACAGTACCTTGAGATCTTATTTAACAGAGTCCAAGATAGATGAATAAGTTAAGTCTTTCATTCTCTTTTAAATAAAATTTTGATAAGAGAAATTACGTAACGAGAGAATTTGACGATAAAAATAAATAAAACAAAAGACAAAAATTTAGATAAGACAGTTTTGTAGATATCTATAATACAATACAGCTCAGTGTTTACTGTTTTACGGTGATCCAACGGCCCTTATTTCCCTCAGCTCTTACATGTGCGAATGACTACATTATTATTTTACATTTACTCTTTTTCTGAGATTTTACGGTTTTACAGTTAATATTTTACGTTTTTATAGTTTTACAGTTTTATGATTGCAAAAGTTTGTACTTGTATTTTTTTTTCTTTTTAATTGTTATCGTAATTAACTTAATCAATTAATTTTTTTTCGACCCGTAATTTCATATACAAATTTAAAAAAAATTAAAAAAACGTAAGTTTTGTAATTTGAATTTTTTTAACTGTTATCGTAATTAACTTAAGCAATTTAATTTTTGTCCGACCCATTTTGTCCGGCCGCAATTTCGTATACAAACTTTTAATCAATCCCTCAGTTCCGGACAAAGAGGACCCGTTTGAAAGTCAATTTTTTTAAGAAAATAATATTTTTAGTAGTTCATTTCCACAGTATATTTTTGTCGGCCCGTTTTGTCCGGCCGCAATTTCGTATACAAATTTTTAATTAATCCCTCTGTTCCAAGCAAAGAGGCCCCGTTTGAAAGTCAATTTTTTTAAGAAAATAATATTTTTAGTAGTTAATTTCCACAATATCTGTTTCATTTATTGATAAATTTTCAAATGGGCGTCGTGCCATCGGCACGGGCAAGAGTACTAGTATATATATAAAAGCTAGGTAGTCTAAAAGAGGTAAAATTTCGCCAAAAACACTTGCTAAAAAAGGAAAGTCATCTTTGAGTATTATTATATAGGGATTAGTTAACATGCATTGAGAACACAAATCTGATTAATTGATTACACAACTCTCAAAATTTATTGAAAATATGCAAATATGCACATGTGTTAGAAAATACCAAATTTCTATGTAGTAGTATTTAATAAGAGTAGTCACCTATTGAAAATCTGTAAATACAAATCTCTTTTGGTGCATACTTAATTTACTGATTAATTAAAATGAGCAAATAACTTTGAAATAATTAAGAACAAATGTGCTATAAAAAATATGTTCATTAAATACATGTGATTACAAAATAGAATATAACCACAATTAATTATAAAAAGTCTGCTATGGAAATCTTCATATATGACAGTTTTTGAAACTTTTGTGTCTCTTTCATCGTATCCGAAATTATAATATCAAAACAAAATTTATTTTTACAAATAACCACAATTAATTATAACTTATTGGTAATCATAGGAATATATACGATTAAATCATAGTAGTAGATATCAAGCACAAATCATAGTTAATTATTAAACTCTGGAAAATTATGAACGAAAAAATTACTTAAACAATTTATAAAATAATGAATTAAATGATATCAATTATAACAACATAATTTGTTTCATTCATCATGTTTTTTCTTTATTTTTTAATTTTGTTTATAATATTCATTATATATATATATATATATATATATATATATATATATATATATATATATATATATATATATATATATATATATATATAGACAAGGTTAGATTTCTCCCTCCAAAATATCACTTTTAAATTATTGACTTTTGAATTACCATTTCACTATTTCTCTCTCCTATCTTCTCTGGTTGTATTTCTCTTTCTCTCTCCCTTCTCCTCCCTATTTTCTCTCTCGTCACTACCATCTTCTTTCTTTTAATTATGTTTAACTATTTTTCTCTCTTTAAAATTAAAAATAAGAACTAAAACAAAAAAATAGTTCTGGAGTCAAGAAACCAAAAATATTAGAGGTTAGTAAAATAAAAATAATTTATGGAATAAGCCACTATAAAAATAAAAGTTACAAAATCAACAAAACAAAAATAATTTAATGCGGAGGTTAGTAAAATAAAATAATTTACGGAACAAAAGTTTAAAACAAATTCTTAAAAATATATATATGTAAAACAAAAATATGTTGGTAAAATAAAAATATTTGATGGAACAAAAATAATAGTTACAAATTCAATAAAAACAAAAACAATTTAAACTGAGGTTACTAAAATAATAAAAATAAATTTACGGAAAATTTTTTAAAACAAATTTGAAAAATATCTATGTATAACAAAAATACATTAGTTAAATAAAAATATTTGATGGAACAAAAATAATAGTTACAGAGTGAATAAAACAAAAATAATTTAAACTGAGGTTAGTAAAATAATAAAAATAATTTACGAAACAAAACTTAAAAACAAATTCTTAAAAATAGTTATGTAAAACAAAAATGCGTTAGTAAAATAAAAATATTTGATTCAACAAAAATAATAGTTATAGAGTCAATAAAACAAAGCAATTTAAACGGAGGTTAGCAAAATAATAATAATAAGTTACGGAACAAAATTTTTCCGTCAAAAATTCTTAAAAATAAAAAAATAATAATTGTTATGAAGTCAATAAAACAAAAAAATAGTGGAAGTTATTAATATCAAAATAATTTACAAAACAAAAATAATAGTTAACGTTAAAAATAATTTCGTTATTTTGATTTTAGCTTATTTTCGTCTTATAAATTTCTTTATTCATAAAATTCAAATATAATTTAATAAAAGTAATCATTCAAAATGAAGAACTTATTTGAGTTCAGATTCTATCAGCAGGGCGAAAAAAATTTAAGTTTGTTCGAAGACATTCATTATATAAAGTTTTTAATAGTATAAAGTGTTCGCGGTTGTCAGACCATGAATTGACACTTCAAATTAGTGTTCCAGTAATGTTATTGAGAAACATTGATCATGCTGCAGAGTTGTGTAATAGAACAAGACTAATCATCATAAATCTTAGGGATCACATTGTTAAATTAAATTTTTTGAAAGGAAGTAATGTTGGAGAAAATATTTTTATCACAAGATTGTCATTAACTCTATCCGATATAAGACTGTCTTACAAGTTTCCAGATAAGACAATTTACATTGCTGGTATTATATGCAATGACAATTAACAAGTACCAAAGTCAATAATTGCAGTATTTAGCCATGGACAGTTAGTTATATGTCGTAGTTTTTAGAGTAACAAATTATTTTGGTTTGAAGATATTGATATGCGGTGAAGATGAAAAACCAACTAATAAGACAACAAATGTTGTGTATAAGGAAATTTTATGTACAATTATTTGACGTGTATTTAACGCACATGGTTAAAAAACTAGTTTAATTAAAAGAGATATATGCATATACCTTTAACGCACGGGTATAAAACTAGTTCTAATAATAAATAATCAAGCAAGATGGAAATACTATTAAGTGTTAAGAGTTCATTAAGTACCCCGTGTTAGCTAAGTTTTTATTTTTAAAAACACAAACCGATTCCTCTACAAACTACTAGAAGACGGGTTTATTAAAAAAATACAAAAAATAGTAGAAGATCGAGTTTATTAAAAACTAGGTTATTACTCGTGTAATGCACAATTGATTTAGTGTTGTTTCTAAAACTTAATTTTGTAGATTGAATCTGCAAGCTATTTGAGTGAACCAACAACATCAAGATGTTCACATAATCAATAAATTAAAAAAAATCGTGAGATCACATCGAATCATCAAACCAAAATTTTATGTGAATCATAAAATCGAACAAATATTCTTAGGAAAAGGAGAGGAAGTACCATGAAAACAGACTCGTTAATGAGGTCTTTGATGGAGGGGAAATATTTCACAATGGTTGTTTGTAATTTTGGTGGAATATGTTTAATCAAATTTGATAAAATCTTTTTAAATTGATCGAGTTTTGGTAAAATAATAAAAATTAAAAACCTCTACCAACCGAAACTTGTCTAAATCCAATGTGATAAAAATATATATGGTATAAACCGATTTTGGCAGTAAAAAATGGTAAAAAAAAATATCAAATTACCATGAGAATTGAAGAGTTTTAATCAATTGAAACATGTCTAAATCAAATATGAAAAAATTTATCCGCAAAAAAAACTTTTACCATAAAAATTTGGAGTCATAATCAAGTGAAACACTTTAAAATCAAATGTGATAAAACCAATCTGATATTAACTAATTTAACCCCTAAGGGGTGGCCCAGTGGTAGACATGAGGTTTCAAAAATGTGAGGTCTCAGGTTCGATCCCTTTCATGCCCCCTTAGGAAAAAAAATAACTAATTTTAACAGCAAAAAATGGTTAAAAAACAAAAACTTTTACTATTGAAAGGATTAAACCGAGGGATTGACCCTCGGCATGCCAAGGACTCGACCCTCGGCACAATAAAGGGCCCCACCCAAAAAGCCACCAGTAGCGAGGACTGGACCACTCGCCCCTAAGATACACACAAGTTTCTTTATGGCCGAGCCAATAGATAACTCGCGATCTCCAAACAGCTTCAGCCTCGGCTGGCCAGAAATGACCTCTGCTGCCCTCGGCATCGTCATCGAATCGGTCCCCAGTATCCTCAGCCTCGGCAATAATAAAAGCTTTTGTCACAAAAACCACTCGGCCTCGGCTTTGGATCAATCATCATCCGCCCCGACAAACCATTTCCTAGGCCCGAGAAAACCGCTGCACGCCAATACCAACTCTCTGACAAACGCACAGTTCACTTATTTCTGACGAAGACCCTCAACGCATTTAATGATCGCCGCATTATGCTCCCCATTCACTAGCCGCCACGTCAACATAAACTTCAGGTATAAATAGAGAGTGCACATTTAATATGAAGGTAAGAAAATTCAGAGATATCACAACTCTCTTATCACTGCCTCTTATCAAACACTTATTACGGCATATTCACTACCATCTTTTTACCGGAAACCTTACTCTCACACCGGAAGGTTCTAGTCGGGCCGCCCCGACTCCTTAACGGTGTTTGTTGTTTAATTTGTGCAGGTTAACCAAGAAGGACGAATCAGCGACCGCCGCCTCATCCTTACTCACACGTGGACAACATGACAAGATCACCACCAAAAAAGCGTGATCAACTATGTATAAAGGAGACACCAGTTTCAAAATCTATCCAGTTTTGATTTTTAGAAAAAAAAAAAAAAAAGAATGTGTGTGTGTATATATATATATATATATATATATAGTACCGTATGCACAGTTTTAATAATTTTTTTGCAAAAGTTATTTATAATAAGATGATTTTCTAAACATGTAATAGATAATTAATTTTTCTAATTAGAATAATTTTAAAAAATGAAAAATAAGGTAAATATTCAAAATTGATCATATGAATATGTAATTGAAAGATTAAAGCCTAAGAGAATTAATAAAATCTACCCGAAAAAAAAAATTTGCCATGAAAATTTGGAGTACTAATCAGGTGAAATTCGTTTAAATCAAATGTGATAAAATATATCATGTATTAACTGATTTTGTCAGCAAAATTGGTAAAAAAAATTATCATGTATAAAGGAGGCACCAGTTTTAAAATCTATCCGATTTTAATTTTTGTCTGGAAAAAATATATATATTACTGTAGGCATCGTTTTAATAGTTGTTTGTGTGTGCAAAAGTTGTTTATAATGCGATGATTTTCTAAACTTGTTATAAATAATTGAAATTTTTAATTATAATAATTTGAAAGAAACGAAAAATAAGGTAAATATTCAAAAAATTGATCATATGAATATGTAATTGAAATATTAAAATTTATGAGAATTAATAAAATCTATTCGCAAAAAAAAAATACTTTTGCCATGAAAATTTGGAGTCATATAAAGTGAAACTCGTTTAAATCAAATGTGATAAAATCTATCTCCTACTAACCGATTTTGGCAGCAAAAAATAATTAAAAAAACTTTTACCATATATAAAGGAGGTACCTGTTTTAAAATCTATCCGGTTTTAATTTTTGACACAAGAAATTTTTTTTTTGACAACTTCACAAGAATGTGTCACGTCAGAACATAGAAATCCTTTAAAACTTTAAGCATTCAACAGAAAGTCGACATGTTGCAGTAGAGATGTCAAAAGCGAGCCCGACCCATAGGCCCGATCCAGTCCACCTGACTTTTTAAGGATCTGGGCCTCAATTTAGAAAGACCGGAAAAAGCCGCTAGGCCCATGGGCCATGTTTGGCCCGATCTTAAAAAGTCCGGAAAGCCCAGTCCGACCCGATCATAAAGTTAAACACTTAAACTTAACTACAAAATTAAAAACTAAAACATAAATCTAAAAAAAAAAAAAATTATAAGACATTCATTTAGACTTTTTTTTTTCTTTTTGTTATATAAATTTGTGGCACAATATGATCTATTTCCGAATCATTATTCTCTTTTTGGTTGAAACTCATATTCTAAATTGATGGAAGTGACACTTACAAAGAGGAAATGGAGTATATCTTCCAAGTTCCAATCTAGTTTAGTATGGTTGTGGTTAGTAATTTTATTGAAACTGGTCTATTTAATTGAGTATCTCTATTTGATATTAGGTAATAAAAAGTCTCAATAGTATCAACTTGATAAAAAAAAATCTAAATGCTAGATTGTGTCGGACGAATAAAAAATGAACATTTGCTAGTTAGTATGATTTTGCAAACTAGAACCCGATAAACTTTGTCTATCCGTAAAAAACACATATTAAAAAATTGGGGACAATATGATGAACTTCAATTTGGTTATAACTTTTTTGAAAAAAATACCCTTCAAATAGCACATGTATTTTTTTTTTTTGTAATATTGTAGTTTTTCTAGTTTCTGTTTCGTTCAATTATTGAAGTTACTACATTTGTTTATGTTTGCTTTGGTTGCACTTTTGCTTTGTAATTGTGTAAGTTAGACTAGTAAGTATGTGTGTTTTGAACTTTTGTTGTGTGATATAACTTTTATTAGCTAATTTGTGAGTTTTTTTAATTAAAAAAATAGTTATTTTTTTGGCTCATAGGCTCGAAGTGGGTATGGACTGGGCTTGAGTTCTATGAGGCCTGACACTATTTCGACCCGGCACGGCCCGCCGTTAAGTGAGACCCATTGGGCTTAGTCCGGGTTGGCCCGGCTCAACCCGTATGATAGTTCTATGTGACAGCAATTACTTATGTTTTACTAATAGTTAATAGATAAATGATAGATTATTAATTAATGATTAATAGATATAGTTTAGTAGAAAAAAATATAACATAAAATTATCACGTTGATAATTTGTATAAATTAAATAGTAGGAAAATGAAAAGAGATGAAAATTAGAGAGTTTCAGTCAAATTAAACTTGTATAAATTGTATAGGATAAAATCTAGTTTAATTAAAAGATATTTGAAAAAAAAATAAAAACAAAATCTGAAATCTCTATCATAAATTTACTTGTTAAACTATATCCTAAATCTATTTTATCAAATTAGTTTTAGGATTTTTATCTTATCTAATTAGATTTATGATTTTTATCTTAAACTAACTAATTTTGAAAAAAAAAACTTATCATTTCGAAGATGACACGTGGCAGCACCAAATTCTTTTAAAACTTTTAGCTTTAACCAGGAAGTCGCCACATGACAGTAGCGGCTTCTATTTTAATGATAGTTATAGAATAGAAGTATTAATTAATTGAGTGCCGACGGTACAAGATAACTTAGCTAAAAATAATAAAGACTCTTATTTTTGCTATCCCAGAATGAATAAAGAATACCTATTTTTGAACAAAGAGATTATCTGACTCGACCCATTAATATTTTTTGTATTGAAGCGGGTTACTTGTTTTTACCTAAAATATTAATGAGTTATATTTTGTCGGATAATTTTTATATCGGATCAGTGGATTAACGGTTTTCGAGTTGTAATTGCGAGGCCTATTCAAAACCATCACTTCAAACTTTGTACTTAAACTAGCTTTACACACGTGTGTTAAACACACAACATATATCTTTTTCAATCAAATTATACATAAGCAATATTAAGTAAAAAATAAAAATAAAAAAATAAATTAAATAGAACTGTTATATATATTATTTTAAAACTAATATCATGATTAAAAACTTTAACGATAATAAATACAATAAACAAATAATTGTAACGTAAAGATTGTGAGTTCGATGTACATAAACTGAACAAATGATTATAACGCAGTGATTAAGAAAAGTAAACTTATTAATATAGAATACAATAAATAAATATTTTTTTATAAATTTTAGATTATTTTTTTAAATACAACATTTGACATTAAATATGTGTGATTACTAGTTTACTATTACTATCACTATGATTACACGTGTACACTTACTACTACTATCACTATCACATAACAAAATGTATGTAATATATATAAATCAATATTAATATTATTTTTTTTATCTTTTAGTTAGTGTGTTATGAAAATTAAACACATAATTAAAATGTAAGGATAAAAATATAAATGAATTTAATTATTGTTTATTATATGAATGAAAAATCCATATATATTTTAGAATACGTCTTTAAACGAATATATATTTGTTAGATAATAAAAATTGCACAACAAATTCAATTGACGATAAACCAAAGAAAAGTGACTCAAATTACATACTTCATACGGTCATCTCTCCCCCGAAATGACCAAAATGTCCCCGACTCAAAAACTCTTTTAATTAATAGTGTCACCCAAATGAGGTGACACTAATAATATGTGTACTTAATTATTACAATTATATCTACAAATATTTAAGCCTAATTTAATAAACAATAAAATAGACATTTAGACTATAATTGCTCTCAATTCATTGTACCTCTCACAGATTATGATATACTCGGCTACTCCCCCATATACATAATCACACCCCTCTAAAGTCATTATACATGTTCCCAAAGCAATTAGACTACGATATTCATCCTTGTTTTTCTACAATGTCAATTAGCGAAAATGGAATCCGGTAATGATGATATTGTCACCTTTCACCAGGACCATGTTGAACTTTAAAAGTCCACTCATCCAGCATGTCATAACTGATGCTACTACTTTTATCGGTGAAATTATTTGGTTATATGCAACAAAGGTGGTCACATAGCATTTATATTCTTGGAGGAAGCGTATTTATAGCTAAATAAACAATGTTTGTTGAGTATCAAATTAGACATGACAGACTTTAAGGATCCATAATTGTTCATAAAAAAATATTGCACTATATACTTGTTATTTAGTCTCAATGGATAGAATTTGTCATGACAAAACTCACAAGTAAATTAATATCAATATAGGAAGATCTTATAGTATAATGAGTTTTTAGATTGTTCTTCTCGTTTCTCTTGCATATTGAAAAAAAAAAGATAAAAGACCTTCCTTCTTAGATCGGTGATATTTAATTTTTTAACAGCTTCTTATGTTTTTTTTTTAATTTATCAATACTTGTATATGTGTTCATCTGCAAATCATAATCTTTATTTTTTAAATAGTTACAGTGGTTATCTTGCAATTTTGAGATAAACAAATTACATTTGTCATTATATATATATCTTCCTATTTTTAGCAAGTACATTTTGAAGGGATCTTGCTACATTTGGATGTGCTAATCGCATTTGTCATTATATATATAGGAAATGTAACAAAACAAAGTGTTTCAATTTCGATGCTCTGTTAATTAAATGTTTAGTATAAAAACTAAGAAAAAAGTAATACTCCATCTGTTTTCAAATTATTGTCTATCCTTCTTTTTTCATCCGTTCTTAAATAATTATTCTCTTTCAAAACTTTCTCTTTTATGAAAACAATTTTACTAGTTTACCCTTACTTTTTCTACATACTTTAATTATAGTCACATACTTAAGGGTATTAAAGGAAACCACACGTTTTACTAATATTTATAATTCAGTCAATTCATTTTTTTAAAACGGTGTGTAAGGTCAACCCAGGCACTATTTTGAAAACAGAGGGAGTAAAACAAAGTGTTTCAACTTTCAATACATATTTGTGTTTTCATTTATGAACAACATTTAGTCAAAAAAATCACAGTTGTTATTATATATATATATATATATATACATATATATATATATATATATATATATATATATATATATATATATATATATATATATATATATATATATATATATATATATATATATATATATATATATATATATATATATATATATATATATATATATATATACATATATATATATATATACATATATATATATATATATATAGAGTGGTTATTGACGTTCAAGCTGATGAGATCTACAACTTGTGTGATTATAATTTATAAATCGTGGTGTACATTAAGTCCGCGGTGTGGCTTAGTTGTACCTGTAAGTTATGTACTTGTAACTTGTAGGGTACGTTTGCATGTGATATAGATTATAAAGAGATGAGTATAAGAGAAATTGATAGTGGGAAAACTTGATGGTATTATTGATGTAGTATTGTATATATACAAGGGGAATCCTAACCTAACTTGGAGACCAAGATAATTATAATATTGAAAGGATTACAACACTAAGTAGGAAATGAAATCATATACAAATAAAAGCAATATTCTAGTAATCTTCTATATTTTCTATGTATTTCTATCATGCTCCCGCAAGATGGACGACCGGTTAACAAGTCCAATCTTGGAGACAATTTCTTGGAAGGGACCTCGGCCAAGTGGTTTAGTAAGCAAATCAGCTAGCTGATCTCGGCTGGAAATAAAAGATACCCGAAGCTTCTTGTCTTGAACATGTTCGCGAACAAAATGATAGTCTAGACCAAGATGCTTCATACGTGAATGGAACCTCGGATTGGCAGCAACATAAGTGGCTCCTATATTATCACAATAGATAGCTGGTGGAGAAGATGAGATGTAGCCAAGTTCTTGGAGCAAATTTGAACCCATAATACTTCAGCAGTCGTAGTGGCAATGGCACGATACTTGGCTTCAGTGGAGGAGCGAGCAAGAGAACGTTGCTTTTTGGAACTCCAAGAAATAGGATTTTTACCTAAATAGACAACGTAACTAGTAGTGGAAATATAATCATCCTTATCACATGCCCAGTCAGCGTCATTGAAGGTATGAACAGTAAGAGGAGAGTCACGACGAATGAGTAGTCCATGCTCAGAGGAGCCAGCCAAAAAACGAAGCAACTGTTTTAGAGCAACCCAATGCTCGGTAGTGGGACGATGCATAAATTGGGCAAGGCGATTGACAGCAAAGGAGATGTCAAGACGAGTAAGGGAGAGAAACTGAAGACTCCCAACAAGAGCACGGTATCCAGTAGGATTGGGCAAGGGAGTACCAGAAGTGAGAGTAAGAGACGGATGTGTGAGCATGGGTGTGGACATAGGTTTAGAGTTTTCCATGTGTGCCCGAGTGAGTAAATCCTGAACATAACGATGCTGACTGAGTAGAATACCCTCTTTGTGAGGGAGAACCTCAACACCCAAGAAATAAGACAGAGACCCCAGATCTTTGAGAGAAAAACGTGAGGAAAAGTTGGAGATAAAAGTAATGAGGAATGAAGAGTTGGGACCAGTGATGATAATATCATCGACATAGACAAGAAGGAAGATGATACCTTAGGGATGACGTAATGCAAAGAGAGAGGAATCGGAAATGCAGTTTTTGAACCCAAGAGAAAGAAGATGAGACCTTGTGGGAGCCACTTATGTTGCTGTTGAAGAAGGGCTGTGAGGCGGGATTAGGAGGTGGGTTGGGAATGGTGATGTGAGGATATAAGTTGCGAAACATGGGGCACTGTGAGAGGGAATGACTAACCGAACGACACCACTGACACTTTCCTTTGTAAGGTGTATTAGGCCGAGGGGTATGAGGAGAGTTGGCAGTTGGGTTGGGAAGAAGGCCAGCGGCCAGAGAGGGAAATTTATGAGGGGTGTTTCGGTTGTTGTTTTTAGATACATAATGAACAGAAGAGGGAAAAGATGTGGCAGAGTTGGATTTGTGTTTGAGAAAGAGTTCTTTGTTGATGAGTTTCTCATGGAGCTCATCAAAGGAGATCGGGGGTTCACGGTTTTGGACAGCGGAGATGATACTGTCGTAGTCAGGGTCATTGAGTTGGTCGAGAATTTTGTCAATGATGTCTTCAGGATCAAGAGGGCGACCAAGAGAAGCAAGTTGGTCAGCGCAGGATTTGATTTCTTGCATGTAATCAGAGATGGGACGAGGCCCTTTGGTGATGTTACGAAGACGATCTTTGAGTTGTTTAAGGTGGCCTTTAGAAGGGTGGTGGGGCAAAGAGAGATGAGAGGCACAATAGGGGCGGCTAGGGTGCCAGCAAGAGCGCCAAGTATTAACTTATCTTGGCGAAGCCAAGTGGAATATGAGGGATTGGGAGAGGTGGTGGAGATGGCAGGTTGTTCAGTGGAAGACTTAGTGGCGGCAGTAGCTTTGGTGGTGTTGGTGAGGGTTTCGGATGGGGCTAAGTGGGTGCCATCAATAAATTTAAAAAGATCAAGGCCGATAAGGGGTGGCCTCGATTTGGGTTTTCCAAGCAATGTAGTTTGTAGGGGTAAGCTAGGGTAAGTAAGAAATAAATTATGAGCTGTATCGGTTTGAGAAAATCAAACCGAGCTAAACCGTTTAAAGTTGAACCGAACCATGATGGTTCGAGACAATTTAGAAAGATGTCATTCAAAATTTAAGTAAACCAAGAAAATATTATAAAAACACGCTAAAAGGAAACCAAGAAGGTTCAGCATAAAGGTATAGTTAGCCTTATAGTATAAGATAAAGTACTGAAAAATGGTTTGGTTTGGTTCGGTTTGACTCGATTGACATGTCAAGTCAAACCAAACCAAACTAGCTCGACTTCCCAAAATCTCAAACCGGAACCATATAGGAACCAAACCGAGGAACTTGGTGGCGGCGGTAGAGAAGGGGGAGACAAGGAGATGGGGGAAGAAGGTTCAAGGAGGATGAATTTGGGGAAGGGAGGAAGCCGGGGTTTTTAGAGAATTATGATGCTCTGATACCATATAAGAGAAAATGATATTGGGAAAACTTGATTGTATTATTGATGTAGTATTGTATATATACAAGGGGAATCCTAACCTAACTTGGAGACCAAGATAATTACAATATGGAAAAAAATTACAACACTAAATATGAAAGGAAATCATATATAAATAAAAGTAATATTCTAGTAATCTTCTATATTTTCTATGTATTTCTATCAATGAGTACATATAATTGGAGGCTTACAAGTTTATTTTGTCTAGTTCACTAATATATTTTTATGCACTTAAAGACAAGATTACTCCCCAATCCGGCTAAGACCAGACGACAAAGCTATCCTAGGGCCTGACAATTATAATATGAAACTCGTTAATTTATCTAATCCAATATGAAAATTATCATATTCAACCTAAAACGGTAATATTTTTGGGTCCAAGATTATTAACGGATCGGAAAGGGTTGGGTTAATGCGGGTTGAGCCCGTTATCTATTTTAACCTGATAGTTTTACTTTATAAATGCACTAGATTGTGTGTTCGTGCCTATGACACAACGTTAGTATGAGAGCAGGTTATTGTAAGCTCGTGTTTAACGTATCCTAAATGAAATCCAACAAAAATATTGAGAAATATGAGGAGTGGGAGAGTTGGAGAGAGAGAGAGAGAGAGAGAGAGATGGATGGATAGTTGCGCAACCGCCTTCGCACATGTGAAGATATGTTTTAATCGTGATTGTAGGATTTCGGTAAAAAAATAAACCTCAACCTTTAGATATTAATCAATTGTGCATGTGCAAATATGAGCTATTGTATTATGGATGTGTGTGTTTTTTTTTTTTAAAGGAAAAATCGTGTTAAGATGGGGGCAACTTGTTACAAACACTTAGTTTAACCTTACTCAATTTGATCCGTTTGATATTGTGTCTTGTTAGTAATTAGGCTTCTGGTCCGATTATTTACTTCCGCCCACATGAAATATATTTATATTATTAAAGGTTAATTAGTTTCCTAATCCGAAGGGGTTCAGGACTGATCTAACTTAACCCACAACAAATAGGATTTCTTGTACAATAATATAAATAGGTCAACTAAAGGGATAAAACCCTAACCAAGAAGAACACGTCTTATATAGGCCGCCCCTTTACTCTCTCTCTCTCTCTAAATTCTATCTCACTAAATACTCCCTCTAGCCTAACCATCAAGAAACTTGGATTTGCGGTGTGAACCAGTGATTGATATTCGTGCTACGTGATATCTATCTGACGAGAGAGACTTGCAGGATTGTTGATCGTGACATACGAAGATTGTAGCTCAAGTAAAAAGTCTTCGCTTCGCTCAAAGTTCAAGTTCGCACGAGGTAATTCATAATTACTTGTAGATAACGAACTTGTATGATATATGTGTAAATATATCCTTCATTGGTATCTGATCCTATATGCTTAATTGCTCGGTTTGTTATCTCATGAATTGCATGCTTTCAATTTTGGGTTTGTTTAAAAGTTTTACCCGATAACAAACCAAATGAGTTTTATTATTTTATGTGTAAAACGATTTTACTTTCAAGAAAAATTCCCTAAGACGAGGTGAACAACATACGAAATTCTCGTTGAAATCCGTTGGGTATTTTTCAAAATATCGCAATCTCAAGTTTTGTTGAAAATTGATTTTTCCGAAACTTTGCATGATGTTTTGACCTTTTTATTTTCTTTAAAACCGTGGTTTTATGGTTTGGACATCTAGTACTCCGCGAGGGCTTTCCAATGACATATTATATACTTAATTTTGACTTAAAATGAACATTTTACGGCCTCGCGAAATTGGCTCGCGGATCACGTTCGCGAATCGATTTTCCAGGTTGAAAAATAGGCATCCTACGACCCCCACTCTCGGCCTCGATGTACGTGCCTTTTGTGGCACTCCTTTCGATGTAAAAAAATACATGAATGGAAAGTACTCGACGAGACGAATCCAACGCCACCATCCACGACCTCATCGGAGCTCGGGAAGGCGGCAGCGCGTGGACGGCACGCTTCGGCTGGGCGCACGAGCTTCTGCGTGGAAGACCAGTCAACCGTTGATCGGTCAACGGTCAAACAATTGACTGATGACGTGTTTGCCACGTCAGCAAGTAGGACCCACTATAGTGACATGCTCTTGGTGACGTTAACATGATGTCAGCCCTGCCACGTCAGCCCTAGCATACAGTCAGCGTCAAGTCACCCTTCCGAGGAAGCCCATACGCGCAGGTGTCACGTGTGAGCGCGTGCGGCGTTTCTGGACCTCCTTTTTTGAAACGGTCGGTATGTCTGGACGTTTTTTGGCCTTCTGAGTCCAATGGTGGCCTCTATTTTGGTTAATTCAGTCTGAAAGTATTTATTTTGGTTTTTTTTTGTGTATAAAAACTTGTTTTTTGATTTATAAAAATTTCAAAAATAATATCCAGGGGCGGTTTTGTCATTTTGTGACTGTTTAGGGCTATTTGGGACTGTTCTAAATTTTTTTAAAATTATTTGTGAATTTTAAACTATTTTAAAGTCATTTTTAGCATAATTAAATGTCATTTTGAGCTCTAAAATTGCGATTGAGACTATACATGACCCAATAAATTTATTTTCAGTAGTAAAAATATTTTTTGTACATATTATGTGCTTGATGGATTTGTTCTATCTTATTTCTTTTGTTTAAATTATCAATTTATGAATATTTTCACGTTGTGCATACTTTGGTTGTGATTACGAGCCTCGTGGATTTTCCCTCCTTACGTGTATGATGTGATTATATTTAGTAATTGATTTTTTAAAAAAAAGTGAATCGAAATATATATGCTAATGTCGTATTTTTGCAATAAATTGTAGTGAAATGACTTCTAAGAATGTAATCGCTAACCTTAACAAGGGTGAGAAATTTGATGACACAAACTATAGTGTTTGGCAAAGAAAAATCACGTGCTTGCTACACAAGCAAGAGGTTCTTGAGAACTTAGATACCGTGATGACTAAACCAGAGTTGGGTAATTCTACCCTACCTCAAAATCGCAAAGATGAGCTTGTGGCTAAGTGCTATAATACGAGTCGCACAATGAGTGTTGCAACTTGTGAACTTTCTCTTGTTTCCCTTGAGGGTCCACGCAAGCCATATGGGCAACGTAAGAAACAAGTTAAAGGAATGCAAGCTCAGAATTTACCAAAACTAAATAAGATCACTAAACGTCGTAGAGGCAAAAAGGATATTGCTAAGCAGAAGTGCTACAACTGTGGTACCTTGGGTCATTGAGCTCGGACTTGTGATCTTGAGCCCAAGAAGGTATCCCTTAATCCTATCTCCTTGCAAATTTGTGTTTGCTCTCATGTTTTATTAGTTGAATCTCTCTCTGTGTGGATTGTAGACTCGGACTCCACAAAACATGTGACAAGGGATCGAGGAGGATTTATAGATTATCAAAATTAAAAGTTCCTGCGGATACAAGAAGAATTTTCATGGGCAACAGTTCGTCTGTTGAAGTCAAAGGAGTTGGCTCATACCAACTTCAATTGCGGAATGGACGCACATTGACTCTTCATGAAGTTCTTTATGCACCTGGAATTCGACAAAATCTATTATCAGTAGTACAATTGCTATGACATGGATATTCTTTTAATTTTAGTGAAGATCACTTGGATATTTGTTTTGATGATGAGATTTTGGGACATGGTTTTTTGTCAGATAATTTCTTTAAATTAGATTTGTTGGATTCCCATAATTCTTCTGTTAATTCTTCTTGTATGGTATATGATGATTCTAATTCTGAGTTATGACATGCTAGACTTGGACATATAGGAAAAGATATGATGGCTAGATTGGCTAGAGAAGGCCTATTGGGGTCTCTCAGCAAAGTCAACTTACCCTTGTGTGAATCTTGTTTGGTAGGAAAAACTTGCCGAAAGCATTTTGGTAAGGCAAAAAGAGCCACACATCCATTAGAGCTAGTTCATTCAGATATTTGAGGACCAATGAATCTTAAGGCACGTCATGGAGCTTCTTATTTTCTCACTTTTATCAATGACTACACACGCTATGGTTACATTTACCTTATTTCTTACCGCGATGAAGCTTTTAAGTGTTTTGAGTGTTTTCTCGCAGAGGTTGAGAATCAAAAGGATAAAAGCTTAAAAAATTTTAGAACTGACCGGGGCCGTGAATATTTATCTGATCAATTTAAAGAATTGTGTGAGAAAGATGGAATATACCGACAGTTGACAATTCCTAGAACTCCGCAACAAAATGGTGTTGCAGAACGAAGGAATCGAACATTGTTGGAAATGGTTAGGTCAATGATGGCACAGGCCAACCTCCCAATTTCGTTTTGGGGGGATATCCTAATGACTCTCGCCTACATACTTAACCGAGTGTCTTCTAAGTCAGTTCTCACAACCCCTTATGAACTTTGGAAAGATGAGAAGCCTAAATTGGGGCATCTTCATCCTTGGGGTTGTGCAGGTTATGTCCATAGTACCTCCAATAAGTTTGGAAAACTAGGCCCTAGAGGAAACAAGTGTGTCTTTATAAGGTATTCAGATACCTCAAAGGGTTATGTTATGTACGGTGGAAAACCTGACGTAGGAATGACTGAAATGGAGTCGCGCAAAGTTGATTTCATTGAGAATGATTTCCCACAGATAGGTGAAGTTAGGAAAGACTTTGAACTTTTTGAGATGGAAGAAGAACATATGACATCTTTTGGCGAAGGTGGGGAACTACCTCAACCCAATCTTACGGTACAACATGAGGTTGAGCCTATGGAAGTCGCCAATGAGAGTCAAGGTGATCTTCATCAGAGTGGGAGTACGGATTCTAGTGGGAGTCTGATACTAGAGCGAATAAGTAAACGTGGAAATATACCTCATCGTCGATTTGCGATCGAAGAGGAATCTTTCCTAACTACTTCTTACAATTCTAGTGAGCCCACATCGTTCAAAGAAGCTCTTTCTTTGCCTACAAACAATGAATGGATGACTACAATGGAAGATGAAATTTCCTCTATGAAAAAGAATCAGGTTTGGGAGTTAGTTGATCTTCTGCAAGGTCGCAAAACTATTGGAAACAAATGGGTTTTCAAAGTCAAGCGAAAGTCAGATGGATCAATTGACAAATATAAGGCATGTCTTGTGGCGAAAGGTTTTACCCAAAGAGAGGGTTTAGACTATGAGGAGACATTCTCCCATGTGGTGAGATTTTCCTCTGTTCGCCTAATCCTAGCGATAGTAGCGCACATGGATCTATAACTTTATCAGATGGATGTTAAAACTGCTTTTCTCAATGGAGAACTAGATGAAGAGATCTATATGACTCAACCAGAGGGTTTTGAAGTCAAGGGACAAGAGCACAAAGTGTGCCGACTCAAACGTTCCATCTATGGTCTCAAACAATCATCTAGACAGTGGTACATTCGCTTTAATCAAGCGATAACCTCAATTGGCTTTGTGATGATTAAGGAAGACCACTGTGTGTATGTTAAAGGATCCAAGAAAAAGATCTTGATTCTGTCATTATATGTTGATGACATCCTACTAGTTGGGAATGATATGGAGATGATAAATGTCACTAAAGAGTGACTGTCTGCGCTTTTCGATATGACAGACTTGGGTGAAGCAAGCTATGTGCTTGGAGTAAAAGTCATTAGGGATCGTTCGAAAAGATTTCTCGGTTTGTCTCAAGAGACTTACATTAAGAAAGTTATCGAACGATTTTACATGACTAACTCAAAACCCGTTGTCACTCCAATGGAAAAAGGATGCGTCCCCAGTACAAACCAATGCCCTAAGAATAAAGAAGAGAAAAAGAGAATGTCTACGACTCCATATGCGAATGCGGTAGGAAGCTTGATGTATGCTATGGTGCATACTCGACCTGACCTATGTTTTGCAGTTGGGATGTTGAGTCGATTCCAAAGTAATCTTGGACCTCAACACTGGATGGCAGTGAAGAGGGTTCTGCGTTACTTGGTGGGAACCACAAATTTAACCCTATGTTACCAAGGTGGGGATTTGAGCTTGAAAGGTTTCACTGACGCGGATTGAGCTGGAGATGTAGATGGTTATAAATCTACTTCGGGTTATGCTTTCCTCCTTAGTGGTAGAGCTATCTCTTTGAGTAGCAAGCGACAGACTAGCACCGCCTTATCTACGATGAAGTCAGAGTACATGGCTTGCTCAACTGCGGTTCAAGAAGCTGTGTGGTTGAGGATTTTTCTTCAACATCTTAATGTTACGACGCATGTGGATCGTTCTGTAGTCATTGCTTGTGATAGCATGGCTACTTTAGGTTACACTAAAGTTCTCAAGTATCATGGGAAGACGAAACACATTAATATCAAGTATCATTTCACTAGAGACATGGTTGCAGAAAAGAAAGTTTTCCTAGAATATATTCCTACTAGAAGCATGTTGGTTGACCCTATGACTAAGCCTCTAGCTAGAGAGATCTTTCAGGATCATATGTTGGGTCTAGAGCTTCGTAAGATTTGACATTTATTCTAAGAACACTTTTGTTGACAATTGATTATTATTTTTCATTATCGTTTGAATAAATTATAGTTTCATTTTATTCATTTTATATGTTAATTAGATATTTTAATATGAAATTACGTAGCATATATATTTTGATTAAAAAGATGTCGTGGATATTGAATTGGCCCTCTCATACGGGTAATTCACCTTATCGCTAGTTGGGCGAGCAAGTTGAGATAGTAAAAGTGTTTGGCACCTACGAAGGGGGGTACGCAAATGACATTACATTTATCGCCTTGACATACGGCCAAGATGAAACCTTTCATAAAGGTCGACTTTATATCCCAAGGAAAAGTCCAAATGTGAGATCTTAAAAGAGACACTAAAAGAATGACTGTTTTTAAGTACTCAAGTTAGACGCCAGAAGGGCGGCTAGACTAAGATTTGTATGACGTTTGAGCATGACATGCCTACTTTGTGTGGGAGTTCCGTCATAGTATACACTTCATACTGTATGTGACTATAATGCGATTAAAGAAATTGATTGAATGATCATTGCTTCATCATTGTGTGAGTTCTAGTAATCAAATCCAGGTCACCATTATACCTTATGTGACTTAGAGCTATATCATGAACTTGGACGTTGTTGATGCTATTTTGGCATGCCGACCAACGGCTATGCACATACAGTCCTACAGAGCATTACTCAGAAAGCAGTTAATCAAGAGTGATTGATATGAGTGTCTAAGGAAGATAATATGATATGCATCTCTATTTTTGTGTTTCAATGCCATGGCGATCATATTGAACATACGGTTTAAGAGATTGATCTTGATGCACAAATATGTTGAGGTTTAAGCATCGCTCTTGAGGGATTGAGGATGCTTAAATTGATGTGTATATACGGTCTGGGGTATAGACAAGTTTTGTTTTCTAATGAGGATGTTCTATACTGGTCAGATTGTGATTTGGTATAGCGCTCCACCCTTTATCTTTCTCGTCATGCCGCATGTTTCACTTCCAGTATGAAGAGGCATTGTTTAACGGGTTTTGATGATACGATGTGGTTAGAGAAGTGAGCCCATGTGTGCGAGTGAGAGATGTTAGTAATTGGGCTTGTGGCCCGATTATTTACTTCCACTCACATGGAATATATTTATATTATTAAAGGTTAATTAGTTTCCTAATCCGAAGGGGTTCGAGACTGACCTAACTTAACCCACAAGAAATAGAGTTTCTTGTACAATAATATAAATAGGGCAATTAAAGGGATAAAACCCTAACCAAGAAGAACACGTCTTCTATAGGCCGCCCCTTTACTCTCTCTCTCTCTCTCATAAATTATATCTCACCAAATACTCCCTCTAACCTAACCATCAAGAGGCTTGGATTTGCGGTGTGAACCAGTGATTGATATTCGTGTTACGTGATATCAATTTGACGAGAGAGACTTGCAGGATTGTTGATCGTGACATACGAATATTGTAGCTCAAGCAGAAAGTTTTCTGCTTCGCTCAAAGTTCAAATTCGCACGAGGTAATTCATAATTACTTGTAGATAACGAACTTGCATGATATATGTGTAAATTTATCCTTCATGTCTAATGAGTTTTGACTCGTTTTGATCAATTACATATCCCAACTCAACTCATATCCAACACAACTTACCCAATTACCAAACCTAATTGTCTTTATTAAGTTTTATTATAAGTTAACTTGAACATGATGCTTACAACTTTTTAATAGGTCGATCACCATAAGAAAATGAACATTTCAACTACCTAATGGGCCCCATAATTTATTATTTTCTTTTTCATTCATGAATCACCTTTTTTTTTTTTGCCTTCCACAATGATAAGCTTGACGAAGATTGTATATGCCCTAGGAATATTGAGTATTTGTATATATTGGACATTAAATGTGGTTGATTATTTGACAAAGAAGTTCATCGCATTATTGCAATTTATGCTTTTTATAAGGGAGAGATATTTTGAAATTTGAATAGCTTGAAGATAGAGGTTGATCTCAGTTTGACTAAATAATTTGTCAATTAATAATTAAGAAGCGCGACTTTCAACAAAGTCATGTTTACTTTATCAAAAACCTAAATTTCTTCGCAATTTCCCTTAATTTTGATAATTGAACACGAGATAAGTCATACTCTTTAAAATAAGTGTCCTTTTAGTAATTTGTGCATAAATTAATTTTTTTTATAAAAAGACCGGTATATCATTATTTATTTAATATAGTTAAGTTATACTAATATTTTATCTTTCCTCTTAACAATCCCCTTTATAATAATAATATCATTTAATTTAAAAGTAATAAATAAAAACAATTTTAGCAAAATATGAACAAATGTTTCTTGAAATCCTATAATAACACTTATTTTGGAAAAAAAAAACTTTGCCAAAACGATACCTATTTTGAAACAAAGGGAGTACATATTTATTACAAAAAAAAGTAAAAACATAATACATGATAACATCTCCTTCTGTTGTAAAATAAATGATGTTTTGTTATTTTGCATACAAATTAAGAAAATTTATAAAAAACATTGATCTACCATTTTTAGGTGCAATTATTGTTAATAAATTGCTTTTTTTCTTTCATCTTAAGGTGTTCATCCATGCTTTGGCGTCGGTTGATCCGAACTCCGAAGTTATTTTCGTCTTTGGTTAATTGACAAAAGACATAAGCTTTGAAAATTAATTATAACACGTCTTTTTTCTTAATCTTCCTACTGTTGCAAGCTTCGTATTAATATTTTATTTTTATATTATTATCGTATATTTGATCGATGATCAAATTAAAAGATATTTATTTATATATTATAAATTTTGTGAATTAATTATGAATTTTTTTCAACCAAAGAAATCATTTGTAATAAATGAGATGATAAAAAATGAAAATATATTATAAACATAAATTACTCCTTAAATTGACATGTATTTTTAGATGAAAATAATTGAAATTATTAAAAACATAACTTTTTTTCATAGAATATATAATAAAATATATAAATATTTCATTCCAAGTGCGGGTAGAAAAATAGAAATGAACATAAACAAAATTATAATTATGTTGGTAGTTAGGTTTGTTAGTTGAGATGAAAGAGATTTTATATTTTTTAAAGGATTGTATAGAGCGTGATTATTGAAATAGATTTTTTTTCCAAGTGTTGAAAAAGTATAAAAAAACAAAAAACGAGGTAACAAGAATGCGTTATTGGGTGGCATCACTGGAGATGCTCTAAAGATAAAAGGTTATGATTGTTGTGT
Organism: Codonopsis lanceolata; assembly: GCA_013146195.2. Lineage (NCBI taxonomy): Eukaryota > Viridiplantae > Streptophyta > Magnoliopsida > Asterales > Campanulaceae > Codonopsis > Codonopsis lanceolata. The sequence continues at coordinate 159,777,973 of CM028379.1, forward strand.
TTGACTAAACCCACGAAATAACAAAAACCAATTAAATTTATTATATATATATATATATTGGTATAAAAAGTAGTTTTTTTTAGAGCCCGTATATATATGACTCATATTTAAAATATGAAAAAATAAATAAAGGTAAGGTGTTAAAATGACTTTCCTCAAAAAGAAAGTTTGTAAACAAGACAATTACTCCATCCATTTCACCCAAGCCCAAAGAGTTCATATTTGAAAAGTCTTATTAAGGGGATATATTAATGTCATTACTTATTATAGTTAGTCATAATTATAAAAATACTTAAAAACACAAGCAAAATGCTTACAGTACAAGTGGAAGATAAAGATGAAATATTATAGAAATTGAAGCATAATTTTTGAAAGTAAACTCTTACAGTAAAACATCTCAAAACAATACAATAAATTATTTGTCTGAAACAGATGAAATATTTGTGAATGGACAAAAAAGAAAGTAAGAGAATAATAATTTTTGAAAGTAGATTTTCTGTGTGAAATATCCCAAAAGATAAAAGTGAATTCTTTATGTAGAATGAAGAGAATATTAATTAAAAATAAAAATAAATAATATAGTGAATAAGTAAAATGCTGTGAAAATAGCTACGTAGGGAGTAGTACGTAATAAATTAGTTGGAGCGGTCAGCAAAACAGAAAGGCAAGATATTTGTTGCAGTAGCTTGGCAAGCAGTGAAAGATAAGTTTTAACGTTTTAGACTTAAGAGTATTGCCCGGTCAAAATTTATATTCCTGGGCACGTTTAGTGGAATCAATAAGAAAAAAAGGAGGGGTGTATTAAGATGTTAAATTTTTGTTTTTTGGTTTTATAATAATTGAAGAAAACGTAACAGATGGATAGAAAGAAATTGGTGAGACCAAAGAGAGAAAATTAAAAACTAAATATCAATGTTTTTTTTTTTTTTTTTGGGTGTGTTTGTCATAAAACAATTTAGGTTGATTTTCGAGGTTTTCATTTTCATATTGTAAAATTTAAAGAAAAATTACGAGAGATGGGGAGAAGATGATTGGGGGATAAAGAGAAGGATAAAATAAAAAAAGAAAAAAAATCAAAGTTCTAAAACCTTGCACGGAGAATAAATCCTTAAATATTGTAAGGATGTGAAAAAGACCAACAATGGAAGAATAATGGAAAAAATCCAGACTGTCCAACCAGTGACACGCTTAAACCGTGTCGGATCACTTTTATTATTTTTATTTTTTTTAAATCTCAAGCCAAAACGACGTCATTTAGGCTCTTTAAAAGCTAAAATGATGTCGTATCGTTGGTCAGGGTATATGCTATCTAAAAGGAAAAAAATCTTAATTAAATTACACAATGATGAACCAAAAATCCTAATAGTCTCTCTATCTCGAGTTCTCGACATAAATGTTTGTTTTTAGTTTAATACAAAAGTTAACAAAGTTGATTTCTGAGCATTTTAACACTACCTCCTATTATAAGTGTTCCTTATTCTATTTTGTAATATTCCAAAAGAAGCATTCATTTTCTATTTTTAGAAAACAATCGTACGAAAAAATTATTTGTCATACCATTATTCATCGCGAGATGAAAGAAAAAGATAAACATTGATTTGACATCATACCATAAAATTACTCATTTCTTAATGCGTGTAAAATCGTGTAAAATCAATAAGGGACGTTTACTTTGGGACAAATGAAATAACACATATAAATAAATACTCATGTAATATCATTGTAAGTAAACACTAGAACATTATAATAATAAAGATGAATGCTCATTATGGAAAGAGTACTATTTTCGATTTTTTCCATCACATTTTCTGGTGCACTTGACAGTTTATGCATCAATAACACAAAAATATATAGAGTTCTTCCTTCTTCATTTTTCTTTTGGAGTATATGTTTTCAAAGTAAGGTGAGACAAGCTTACACTGTCATATTACAAATTTCACATGTAATATATTCAAGAGTTTATAAAAACAAATTCATTTTTTATTGCTAATAAGTAATAATGCTTTTATTTCAAGGTGTTTGATTGGTTTATTATAGATAGACAAACTCAAAAATATACTCTACATTTTGCAATTGTCACATGTAATATCTTAGGCTTCATAGCATGCTGCATGCTATAGATCACCAACTAAGTTATCGAATTATTTCGAACATCATTATAGGTTTATAGGTGTGGTTATGTAGAAATGAAAAATGACATGTTTAAAAATAATTTCTAAAAAAAGAATTGATTGAAAATTTGACATTATTTTTGAACGCCCTAAAATGAAATACAAATTATATTTAGAAACATAATACTACCTTAATTGATAATTAAGTTTGGTGCTCTTTAGATGACTCTAATATTGGCCAACGTCCAAACCACCTACATATTTTATTATTTATTATTACCATCTGTTCCATAATATATGTTGTTTTTTAGGAGAATTTTTTTGTTTCAAAATAGATATTACTTTATAATTTTCAATGAACTTTTTTTTTCTTCCAATTTTACCTATATTTATTGATTCCATAATTTGTATTTGACTATTTGAGTAAGAATATAAAAAAAAACATCTCATTAATATTTAAAATAAAATAAATAAGGACAATTTAATTTTTATAATATATTTCTTTAGTTTATGTGAAATTTTTCATATTGAACACAAATACTAGTTTAAAATAAAATAAATAAACACAATTTAATTTTTATACTAATATATTTCTTTAATTTATGTAAAAAAATTCAAAAAGACATATTTTGAAACTGGAGTATTATTTACTGTTGTAAAGTAACATTCCATTAAGGTAGAGATAAATTGTCACTATGAACTTTTGTCGTGACAATTAAATACTCAATAAAATATATACCACTTGCCAGTTGCCAATGACATCTTACACAATAAGACCAATCTCTGTTCTTGGATCACATTATTCAAGCTGACCCCAAAATATTTAATTACAGCTATTGCTTATGTTGACCATGTTTCTAATACGGAGTACTACATATTTAAATAATTTGGTCTTCAGTACTCTCTCGGATAAATATTACTATTTTTTATTATAAAATGTTTTAATTAATATTCTTAAAAACTTTTGGTATAAAATTTTTCTATCATTTTTCTCAATATATTATTTCATTTACTACTATTATTATTATACATTTAAAAAGAAATGAGTGTAAGGATATATATTTAATGAAAGAGAGTGTGTATGTAATAAGTATTATTATCATAATATATTTCACGATACGATCCATCATTAATTACATTTCTTAATCTTTATGTTTTATCTAAAACAAAGGAAGTAATAAGTGAATTATCATTGTGCCCAGTCTTCTAATACAACACCTTTTATTATAATAACAAACACTATATTTCAAAAAAAAAAGTGTGTTGCTTGATTTGATATACAGAATAAACACAAATAATTAATTTTATTATAAATATTTAGATAACGTGTATTTTTAAGATATACCCATATGTGGGTGAGGTTCATCAATTAATATAAAATCAAATTAAAAATAAAATAATAAAACAATCCTTTATTATTAGATATTAGATATTTTTTAAAAAAACGGAGGGAGTAAAATGAAGTAACATGATTAAAAGTCCGAGTGCAACCGGGACAGAAGAAGAAGAGCAGGAAAGTCATCAGGAGCCGTTTTTTTTAAAGCTAACAGCTGGGACCCAGAAAGCCTAATCAGGAAATATTCCCTAATAATCTTAATACTTTCAAAATAAAGAGCTAATTATTCTATTTTGAAATATTTTATTTAAAGAGTTTATTTTTAAAAATTAAGATATATAAGTATTATTTTATTATTAATGAACTACTAAAAGTATCATTTTCTTAAAATATTTGACTTTTTCAAATAATGACTCTTTACCTATAATGGAGGGAGTATGTGGTTTTTTTTTAATATCCTTGTTCATGCGGCTATAATTAAAATATGTATAAAAAGTAAGTTTTTTTTAAGTTTTGAAAAAGACTATTATTTAAAAAATAATAATAAAAGGAAATAATAACAATTATTTGGAAATGGTGGGATGGAGCAGTTATTTGCATCCTTTATTTTTAGAAATTTTAGATTAATTTAGATTATTAAATGGTGTATAAATGTTTTGTTTTGTAGTAATGTAACGCTTCGAGTCTGAAAGTCTGGTTCGTTATGTGTCAACACAAGATTTCATCGAAGACGCAACACTCAAGCATCGCGCCCACCACAAGTTCTAATCAAAAAGTCATTGGATGGTGTTGAGAGGTTCTCACATTTTCTACCTGCCTCGATACCATTTGTAATGCCTTGAGCTCTAAAGTCCGATCCATTGTACCATTTGAATGCCTTAACCTCGAAAGTCATCCATCTTCGTTATCATGACCATCGATGACACACCCATATGATAGTGCAAGTCTAATTGATACGTATCAATACCAAATTTTGATACCTATTTGCTATTATTCATGGTGATCAAATGATCATCTCCAATCATACGTATCAAAATAAGAAGATTAAAATTAAAGTGCAGATTGCATGATCAAATTTAAGACGCTCCTTAAGCACTATACATGATTTTAATATATTTTACTTTAACAATTGGAGAGCCTAATATTCTTACATAAATATCAAAATTTGGCTTTGGTCCTTACCATTGGACCTGTCCTTACAAATACTGTTTTTGAAAAACTAAATATTATATATAATAATAATAATAATAATAATAATAATAATAATAATAATAAATAGTACCTCAAATTATCGCTCAAAAAATACATTTATTTATTCAGCCACGAATTTCTTCGCTAATTCTGACCGTACTCCCGTGGACTCATATCTTCTCTCTCTGTCTCTGTCTCTGTCTCTGTCGTCACTTTCTCTCTCCAAAACCAAAGTTAAAAGTAAGGTTTCTCTGTAAAACAACGACGACGGGGTCACAGCCCTAGAAGTATCCGCGAAGCTTCCCCCCCTTCCATCCTCCATCGCCATTGTTTGTTTCTCCGTCAATCTCCTAGCAGTCATCGTAGAGTTCATCTTCAAATTTCAACACAAACTTGCCTTTTGGACTCTTCGCTTTGGTATGACTGATTCGGCATGTCTCTCTCTCGCTTTCTGTCATTATGCTCGCGTTAATTTAGTTTATATTGCTTCAAATTTTGTCAAAACTTTGTTCATATGAATTGTTTATTTTTCGGCTTTCGTGTTAACCGCTTGCCGTGAGTTTTTGGAAACATAATATTGGTATCTCGTTGACGATTATTGATTCGGTACGAAGCATAGTAACGTTGATTTGTATTTATGATTGAAGTAATGAAGACTAGCATAAATGTTTGTAATTGGATAATCAGTTCACTATATGCTGATATTTTGATCGTTATTCAGTACTGTTTGATGAACTTTAAGACTAGAAAAGAGCACATTTTTTGTGATGTTTTGATATATTTGTTCCTGAGATTTTCGTCTAGTTTTGATTCTTTTGAAGCTTCTTTGGTGTTTGTTTTCCAGATATTTGTTTAGTATGCTATTGTTTGAATTCTGGAGCATTGATTTTGCAAATAGCTGGCTTGTGTTCGCTGTCAGCCCGCCTGTATGTAACTTTAATGATTAGAAACTTGACCACGATGTTCGAGTTTTGAAAGTGCTTTTGGTCTTTATTTTCCAAACAGTTGTTTATCATGCTGTAGTTCTATGTTTTCATTTGAACCTCTGGAGACTTGCTTTTGCAAATATGTTTGTCTAGTGTTGGTTGTTTACCTGCCTGTACGTAACTTGAATGTTTAGAAACTTTTTTTTGATAGGTAAGTGTGACCGCTTGTTGGTATGGAGGTTGGAACCAAGGACCTCAAGGTCTTTGCCTGAGTGTCATTGCCATCTCTCCCATCCCTTGGGGTCAAAAAATTGTTATGATAGCTTTTACAAATGTTCTTTTTTCATTCTTTTCGGCCACTCAAGTTTCTTTTGTTGCTTATGTTGATGCTCATTATTTTTATGAATTCGTCCATTTGATTAGCTCAAAGAGTCTTGTTTTGAAAACAATGGTTATACAACTATCATTGTTGTAGTGGTTAACTCCAAGGTAGTTACTGTTTACTTATATCACAGAAAGGTAGTTATTGTATCTCTTAGTATTGACTTTTCAAATGGTGAATCTTTGAGTGGGATAGAGGGCGTATCTCTACATTAGTTAGTGGATATCTGTCTAATAACTGGTATGTCACTTTCATTACTATGCATCATAACTTGTGTGCTATTGCGATAAGGAAAAAGTGTACTTGAAACTTTATTAAATCGTACTCAAGCAAGTTAAGTAACTGCAGATCACATGTATTTGCTGTCATATAGTGTTCATATACTGTATGATTTGCAAAGTGCAGACTTGTGTTTCAATAACATGATTATGATCTAAGTTTGAGTTGTCCATTCTATCTCCAGTGGTGGATCTCGGCATTGTCAGACAATTGGAGGAGTAGCTTTTACAAATGAACTTCTCTATCCTACTTGATATTTTGAAGGCTGATACTCCAATTTAAACACCTTGTTCGACTTAAGCTGTCGTGATGAATAATCGGCCAGAAAAGTTTGTGAGGTTAGTTCATTAACTCGCCATATTAATAGCTGGGGTAGTTAAATAAGGAAAAAATCGTCGACATATGTAAATAATGCACTTTCTGTACTATGTTTGAAAGTTATTTGTTGAACGTCAGGAGAGAGTTGTTAGCATGTTTAAGTGGCATTTTTCATGTCTACTGCCTTTTTCAGCAGATCAACTTTAACTCTCTTGTAGGGGAACTTTTCTGTGTGTTTTTGTTGTCCTATGCAGCAAGGGTAATTTTGGAATGAAGAAATTATTTATTAGTGGCATACTGGCATAGTTACAGAATAATAGTTTTTGAGGAGTTCTAAATGGTAAGTGGGACTATTATAGAAACAAATATCTCTGCATCATCAACATGAGGTGGGCACCATAGTTGTCAAAGTCGAGAGGCGCCAAAAGGTGATAGGTCCAAATTTGAGGCGAGAGGCGAGGCGCTCACGGAAAAAATACTAAGGAAAAATAGATATAAGTATATAACTTAACAAATATCAAGTTATCAACAAAACATGTTATAAGTGAGCATAATATATGAAACTAAGTTTTAACATAATATCAATAGCACAAATTTTTCATTCATAGTTGAAATTCCAATGCATTAGATGAACTTAACTAGAAATTCAAATAAGAAAATAAATAGTTATCAAAGCAAATGAAAATAAAGCCATGGAAATCAAAAGAGAACTAAAGTCATGGAATGTAATTAGCATATGAAAATAAAGCCATGGAAACAGATGCTACATAACAGTAAAAAAATAATTTTTGAGACAATTTTTTAATTGAGACAAGTAATTTAATGAAAGGAAACAAAACAGAACAGAACTAGTAATTTTTTTAATGAAAGTGTTTCACAGAACATAACAAGTAAATTTTTAATGAAAGGAAAAAGAACAGAACAAGTAAATTTTTTAAAAAGAACAGATTAAGTCTACACTCAGTTTTTTTAAAAGAACAGACTCTACATAGTCAAATAGAGTTCAAGGCTTCAAGCACAGTCAAACAGAGTTAAAGAAGCAAAAAAAAAAAACTTGGAACAGAGTAGAAGTCGAACAGAGTGAACTCAGAGAAGAAAGGAGAGTTTACTTGGAACACGAAGTCAAGAAAGCTGAAGATCGATGGCCACAGTTGAAACCCTTGAAGACGAAACCCTCCTTTCAGTTGGAACCCTCCTTGAAGTCGGAAGATGAAGTCGAAGGCCACAGTGAAGTCGGAAAGCTGCGTATCGATGTCTAGGGCTCGTATCAAATTATCGATGTCGACCTGATTTCGTCCGTCTGAACAAATGGAGTCTTTTTGGGTATTTAAGGTTATATAATATATTTATACTAACCTAAATCTACGTTGTTTCCCACTTAAAAAGTAAATAAAAAAAAAAACCAACGAGCTACTTAGTCGACTTTTTGGTGCATGTCACCTAAAAAAAATTCACCAATGGCGTACGCCCAACTTCTTGAGTCGCACATCGACTCGCCCAGATCCTTTGAGGCGCCAATGGCTCGACTCGCCTCGCCTCAGGCACCAAAGGCGCCCGCCTTCGACAACTATGGTGGGCACTCCTACTTTCTCTGTGTTTCACAAATAAAATTTGGATTACTAAATTGAAGGTCACCGTCTCCTTTGCTGACACTTTCACCAGTGCCAGTGACAGCCAGTCACACTTTAAATATGAACAATGTTTTTCCGGCGATCACCAACACTTTACCAGCTCCTCGTTTTTCCCTGTCATCTGCATGCTATATCATCCTTTCTTTTTTTTGGGTGTCTCTAGTGGCCATCAAACCTCTCTGTCCACTATTGCCTTTATAGGGTCACCATGACTTAGCCATTGCTGATATAATGATTGGATATCCTTTTTCTTCCACATATAAAGATCCTTAGATAAATTTCTGCAAGCTCCTACTTTAATATCATTTTTTTTTTGATAAAGGTAAAGTATATATAAATGAAAAAGCGTCAAAACAGGTGATGTGTCCTTGAACACTAGAAGTATACACTACTCAAAAATATACCCACCAGCCAATATGAAAATTATTCACAACATCTACACTAGTGTTATCACAATGAGCCGTAGTATGGTCTGCCCCTACACTCCATTCAAACATGTTTGAGAGCAGTGTTTTTCTCAAAACAGTCGTAGATCCCTCTTCATTATCAAACTCCCTCTGAATTCTTTCTTTCCAAATCATCCAGCATACGCTTAACGGGGCAACTTCCCATAATCTATTCCTACTCTTGCTCCTCTCAAAATAAGACCAACTCCACAAGAGATCCTTGGTAGAATTTGGAAGCACCCAAGATATGTTAAACAGCCCAAAAAGCACAGACCATTATATCATCTTTCAGGCTGAATAATTTTTGAAGAATTCTTTATAGGTGTTATGACTGGATATCCCTTTTCTTCCAGAAATAATGTTACTAGACAAATCTAATGCAACCTCTTACTCTAATTTCATATTCAAGGCTGAACAAAATTTGAAGACTTCTTTAAAGACGTTTTTTTTTGGTATCACTATCACTATTTTATACTATTCTATCATTGTTTCTGTAAACATCAAATCTGTTTCCCAACTTTAGATAGAAATAGTTGTTCGAGTAGCAGTAGTTTAGTTGTATAACAATCCAATTTCTGGTTTTGGTTGGGAACAGTTTCAAAGTTAAGGTCCGACTCTATCTATAGTTTTGGAGCCAATTCAAATCTAAATTAATTTAATATGCATCGTATTTCTTTTTTTGGACGATAATAGATGCTTCGTTTTCTTTTTAATTATTTATCTTCTTAATGCAGTTAAATTCAATCTTGAGCTGAAGCATTATTTCATTTCAGATTTCAGGATTGGAGATCAGAGAAAAGCTCTGATGGGCAGTTCTCCCCACGTAATGGAGGGTTTTTGGGGAAACTAAGAAGTGTCACAGATTCAGTTACATATAGCTTCCAAAGAAGCATGGAACGTGGTTCTGATGGGATTAGAAGCTTCAAACGATCATTGGAATCTCGTCCTTTGAATAGCATTCTAGCCAGAGGCTTGGGTTCGGGGAGGAAAATACTCGATCCCCAAGGACAATTTCTTCAAAAGTGGAATAAGATATTTGTGTTGTCGTGTGTGCTTGCTGTGTCTCTAGACCCTTTGTTCTTTTATATTCCCGTGATTACCGAGGGCAAGAACTGTCTTGACTTGGACCAGACGTTGGAGACTACAGCCAGTGTTTTGCGTTCTTTCACTGACATCTTTTACATAATTCATATTATCTTTCAGTTTCGTACTGGTTTCATAGCTCCCTCTTCCCGAGTGTTCGGAAGAGGCGTTTTAGTCGAAGATACTTGGCAGATAGCAAAGAGATACATGTCCTCGAACTTTTTGATTGACATCCTTGCAGTGCTTCCTTTGCCACAGGTGAGACTCCGGGGCTGTCTTAATGTAGTTTTACTTGTGCATTAATTGTAAGGAGGATACATGACTTTTTGTGCTCCTCTAACATTGGGTCACATCTTATGTTTGGGCTTTCAAGCCAACACAACAGTTCTTCATTTGCTCTTAACTCTGAAGATGACCTCTTGACACGTTCACGTATCTGGAATCTATTTGCAGATCTTGAGTACAAGATTGTTTCCCATGTTTTGTGTGGTTCCTGATGTTTAGATGATATATCTCTCCTTATAAAGTAAACATGATTTGCACTGTATATATAAATATATAGATATATACTTTGTGGCCCTGATCTTTTTGTAATCTTTCCAGGTTGCAATATTGATCATCATTCCGAAAATGAGAGGCTCAAGATCTATGAATACCAAGAACTTGTTGAAGTTTGTTGTCTTCTTCCAATATATACCAAGGTTACTTAGAGTCTATCCTTTGTATAAAGAAGTCACGCGAACTTCTGGTATACTCACCGAAACTGCATGGGCTGGTGCTGCGTTCAATCTGTTTCTTTATATGCTTGCCAGTCATGTAAGAAGTTGTTGCAAATTCATTTTGCTTTTCAGATTCCATTTTGAAGATTTAGCTGTACTTTCTCTTCTTGTCAGTCTAGTCAAACTCTTGTTGGAAGCTTAATTAGATTTCTGGTATCAGTTCATACATTTCGGTATTATTATTTGTTGTTACAGAACTTCTAACTTCAGCATGATTTTTCTCTTTTAGGCACTTGGAGCATTTTGGTACTTATTTTCCATAGAACGTGCAGCAACCTGCTGGAAGGAAGCATGTGAAAAATTGCCTGGATGTGTCCATTCTTCATTGCACTGTGATGATCATACAATTTTTTTTAACACCTCCTGCCCTATACAGACAGAAAACAAAACTGCTTTTGATTTTGGAATATTTCTTCCTGCCCTTCAGTCTGGTATTGTGGATTCGGGAGAGGATTTTCCACAGAAGTTGTTTTATTGTTTTTGGTGGGGTTTGCAAAATCTGAGGTATAAATACATTCTACTCTCTAATTACATTCTATTCTTTAGTACTGTTTCAGTAAACAAACGTTGTGGTCATTGAAGAACTCCGTGAATATTCAATTGGAGCTGTAGTTTATCTGGCTATTTTAATACACTCCCTGTGTTCCACCCAAGGAGTTCATGTTTGAAAAATCTAATTATTAAGGGATATATAAGTATTATTATAGCTGTTCATATTACAAAAATGTTTTAGCATAGTCTATTGCTTATTACACATGTGGAGGGTAAGGTTGAGAGGTTAAGGAGATTGTAGGCTTAATTTTTGAAAGTGGATTCTTTTCCTGGAATGGGAGTATCTTTTTCTTCTCTCTGCCTCTTTCTCTCATGTGTGTGCACTTCCAGACCATGTCTTGCTAACTAGCCCGGTGGAATTGATTTCCTTGCATATGCTTCATCTTCATTTGAAACTAGTTTGTGATACTGTTTGCTTTCAATTTTGCAGTTCTCTGGGTCAGAACCTGAAAACTAGCACCTTCGTGTGGGAAATTTGTTTTGCAGTTTTCATTTCCATCTCCGGCTTGGTTCTGTTCTCATTTCTCATTGGGAACATGCAGGTTGGTGTTGAGCTGTTTATATTATTGATTACTTGTGAACACAAGAAGGTTCTAATTATAAGTGGGTTTTATGCCCATGTTTATGATTGGTATTACTCAATCAGAGTGCATATTGGTTCTATCAACTATTCGTTGATTGCTTTCTTCTAGGAAACAGGAGATGGATTGATGTGTACAGGAGGCCTGGTTTTTGATACATTCCATAAGAGTCGCCAGAAAAAAACTATGACTTTTCGACAAGGACATATGTTTGTATTTAATATCTATGTCAATGTATAAAATTATAGGTTAAGATCAGTACTTATAAAAGCTCTAGGAACTACTTTTATAAACATATCTTGATATGATATAGAAAAACTAAAGATTTGTGTGAATTGATAAATTAAATGACCTTCAATATAGCAAAATCCTACTGTCATTTTCTAGAAACCCTTATCTCATGTGTGACTGATGTCAAACACGTGTCTGACACGGCTGTTTTTCACTTTTTTGCTGCATTGCCCCAAATTTTAGGTATTACCAAGCTTGGAGATGATGTGTGGCTCCTGATCAAAATTAATTTAAACATAGTGGTGATCGGGGTAACCAAGGATACTTTACCGACCTGATCTCAAGAAAAAGAAGAGTAGTAGAAGAAACAATTTGACAATTTACCTGGTCTGCTAGCAACCCTTTCCCATATATTTTTCTTGTCTCGATGTCAATTTTCGATAGGATGTTAGCATGGCGTAGTTCAAGTTGAACCCATAGTTGTCAGAGTCGAGAGGCGCCAAAAAGGCGATGGGTTCAAACTTGAGGCGAGAGGCGAGGTGCTAAAAAGGCGCTCACGGAAAAAATACTAAGGAAAAATACATAAAATACATATAACTTAACAAATCTCAACAAAACATGTTATAAGTGAGCATAATACAATAATACATGAAACGAAGTTCTAACATAATATCAATAACACAAATTTTTCATTCATAGTTGAAATTCCAATGCATTAGATAAACTTAACTAAAAATTCAATAAGAAAATAAATAGTAATCAAAGCAAATGAAAACAACGTCATGGAAATCAAAAGAGAACTAAAGTCATGGAATGAAATTATGAAAGGAAACAGAACTGAGACTCAGACAGGGTAAAAAAATAAAAAAATAACAGAACAGAAACTTAGACAGAGTAAAATTTTTTATTTTATTTTTATTTTTAAAAAGAGTTACAGAAATAGTAACAAATTTAATTGACAATTTTTAAACAGAGACTTGAGACAATTTTTTAATTGACACAATTTTCTTATGATTTTAATTTTTAAACAGAGTTACAGAACAGAAAGAGAAACAAATTTATTAAAAAAAAAAAGAACACGGTGAAGGAAAAAAATAGTCTGAACTCTGAACACAAGTTACACAACACAGAGTGAAGAAAGTTTCGAACACAACAGAGTGAGGAAAAAAACAAAATGAAAACAGCAAAACTTGAACACACGTATCGCTGGAGTCGAACTGGTCGCGTTGTGGTCTGAATGAAGCTTTTGGGGTATTTTAGGGTTTATTTTGTATTTATACTAAAACCTAAACTATGTCGTTTCACACAAATAGTTTTAAAAAAAAAAAAAGTTAGTGAGCGACTTATTCGATTTTTGGTGCTCTCGCCTAAAAAAAAGGTGCCAAAGGCGATGCCTTTCCCACGCCTTTACTAGGGGTGTAAGTGGTTCGGTTTGGTTTTGTTTATGTCAAAACCACAAACCGAACCGCCCTCTATTGGCTCCAAAAATCTCAAACCGAACCGAACAACTCGGTTTGGTTTGGTTTTGTGGTTTATATAAATTATTTTTAATGAAATTAACCAACATTAAAAATAACAATAAAAATGATATTTTAATTTGGAATTAACATCAAAATTAGGAAATAACCTACTAACAACAAATTATCATAAAGAAAACAATACAAATTCTAAAATAAACACAAACAGTAGAAGAAATAATAGTTTTCCAACAATCAAGATTTTGTTTGGTTTAGTATGTGTGTGTATATATATATATTATATGAATAAATCAAAAGCCTAGATTATGTATATAAGATGATCAAAAGGTTCAAAATAATTAATAAATGTAGTGTAGTGTGTATTATATAATAAATAGATAAAAATATATAGGTTGGTTTGGTTTGGTTCGGTTTGATATCAAAAACCGTGAACCGAACCGAAACATATGATTTTCCATTTTTTTGAAACCGAACCCGAACCGTCTTCAACCAAAACTGAACCAAACCGATTGGTTTAGTTTGGTTCGGTTCTGTGGTTCGGTGGTTCCGATTTACACCCCTAGCCTTTACACGTCGACTCGCCCAGCTTCTTTCAGGCGCCAAGGGCGCCAAAGGCGCTTGCCTTTGACAACTATGGTTGAACCATCGCAGAAAGTGAGGCCATGCAACCACTGATCAACTTGGTCACACCCATGATGTTTTGATATACAAAAGAATTTAAAATTTAAGATTTTGTAACTGGTGGGCTAGAAGGACATGATGGGGGAGTTTTTTAGCATGGGAAGTGTGCAACTGCAGTATCCTCTTCTAGCACCACATGCCTATTATTTTTGCATGGGAAGTGAGAGTTGTAAGTTTGTTGTTTTGTGTTAGCACCACTTAACCCCAGGGGTGCATCAGACTATTCTGTTAGCACATTTTTCTAGTGTTCCATGATTGAAACTCTGAGCATAATGGTGATACATCTGTTTTTTAGCAGAAGAGGGATGATTCTTTTAGATAGTAGACTAGTAGTGCTATTCCTTTAGCGTTTTCAAACTGTTTTGTGTTCTTTATCTCTAAATTCAAATTCGATTTCACTTCTGGAACTTTTAGAGAGTAACGACACCCCTCTATTTCTCATTTTGTTACGTTGCTTTCTGAATAAGAATAATACTATTAACTGTAAGAAGAAAAAAAATGTTGTTTAAACTTTTCTCATTACTTATGTTATTATTAAGAATGATAACAGAAACGACTGAGTCCCTACTTGCCACCCTATGCTTAGAAACTCCTGGGTGTGTGGTTTTTGTTTCTTTTTCTCTCACATGAATGTGAAGCTTATGAAGGAGGTCTAGCATTACTGCCTGTTAGCTGTTTTCTTTGGAGAATAAAGAGTAGTTGCTCCTTTTTTCTTAGTACTCCCCCGTCCCAAAATTATTGTGTTGGTTTGATGTGTAGTTTCCTTTATAGTCCATTTGTACGTGGCTCATAATTAAAATAGAATGAAAAAGTAAGGGTAAAGTGGTAAAATTGTTGTCCTAAAAAGAAAAGTTTCAAACAAGATAATAATTTTGGGACGGATGAAAAAGGAAAGCTGCACAAAATTTTGGGACGGAGGGAGTATAAAATAGGAAGTTCTAGAGCATGGTTATATTAATGAGTACTATGATATAAAGAAGGTTTTTTTCTGTTTGTTTTTTTTTTTTTTTTTGGTTTTGGTTTTGGTTTTTGGGAGTGGGGGGTGTTGTTGCCTGATGTGGTCTAACCACTTTAAAAATGGAATTAATGTTTGACATCTAATATTTTATGGGTTTAATAGAGTGACATATCGATTTAATATCGTTGGTGTTACAGACCTATCTGCAGTCAACAACGATAAGATTGGAGGAGATGAGAGTGAAAAGGCGGGATGCAGAACAGTGGATGTCCCACAGGTTGCTACCAGATTCTCTAAGGGAGCGAATCAGGCGGTATGAACAGTATAAGTGGCAAGAAACTAGAGGTGTTGATGAGGAGAATTTGATCCACAACCTTCCCAAGGACCTCAGAAGGGATATTAAACGCCATCTTTGTTTGCAGCTGCTTATGAGGGTGAGTCCTTTCTCATCTTTCACTAGTTTACTACATTGGGTAAAAGCCAAGATAGTTGGAAAATTGTTTTAGTGGGTTGAAGTTATTATATGCCGTGATTTATGGGGTATACCAAAAAAGCACTGCTTTGGAGCTTGGTGTTTTGACATGCGCATACGTTTCTTTATAAATATAATCTTTTGAATTCACAAAGAAAAGTGGAAATACCACGTGTTCTCTTTCGTTCTTTGCCCTGAAGAGAAGGGGGGGGGGATATTGTAAAGGCTTGTGTCTCTAAACAAATAAATAGTTCGACTCAGTCATAGCTATCAAAACCGAACCAGCAATCACTAAACAGTACAGTTCTCTGATTAGACCGGATCAAATCGATTGGTTTTCTTTGAACTGGATATAACTGCTGGTTGAACCTGTATGAAATGATAGTACTTATCAAAATAATAAATAAATAAATTTTTAAAAAAGAGGTGATTGTATTTGCCAAGAAGAGTTTGTACCCTAGAAAATTTAAATGTTGTTCTGACACTGCACCACACCTCCTTCAAGTTTAACCATATATGTATCTCAAAATCTTGATAGAAATTATTCACCAGTGTCTTACATATATATTCACTTTCATTTAATGTTTTTTAGGTGCCCATGTTTGAAAAGATGGATGAACAACTATTAGATGCACTGTGCGACCGTCTCAAACCAGTACTTTATACTGAGGACAGCTTTATAGTGCGAGAGGGGGACCCAGTCGATGAGATGCTGTTTGTAATGCGAGGCAAACTACTTACTTTTACAACCAATGGAGGTCGGACTGGCTTCTTTAACTCTGAACATCTAAAAGCCGGGGATTTTTGTGGTGAAGAGCTTCTTACATGGGCTTTAGATCCCCATTCATCATCCAACCTTCCAATTTCCACCAGGACAGTCCGGCACTCGAAGAGGTCGAAGCGTTCGCTCTAATGGCCGACGATCTTAAGTTTGTTGCCTCTCAGTTCAGGCGACTTCACAGTAAGCAGCTCCGGCACACTTTCAGGTTTTACTCGCAGCAATGGCGAACATGGGCGGCTTGTTTCATTCAGGCAGCATGGCGGCGGCATTGTAGAAAGAAGCTGGAAGAGTCTCTCCGGGAAGAAGAAAATAGGTTGCAAAGTGCCTTAGCAGAAGGTGGTGGGAGCTCACCGAGTTTTGGGGCCACCATATATGCTTCAAGATTTGCTGCAAATGCCCTACGGGCTTTGAGGCGTAATGGTGCACGGAAACAAAGGGTTCCTGAGAAGATATCGCCGATTCTGCTGCAAAAACCAGCTGAACCTGATTTCACTGCTGAAGATAAATGAAATTGCGTCTTCTTTGTTGTTGTGTTGAATGTGAAAGTTGTAGCGCACGTATTACATTTTTTGAAGAGTATTAGGTACATGTGTATATTATTTTGTAAATGTAAATTCGCTCAATATATTATTTTCTTTTCTTTTTCCTGATTGATGTACAATACGTAAGTGATTATAGGATTTGTTTTCTTTCCCACTGCATCTCCTTAATTTCTAATGTTTCTCAACAGAGCACTGACATAAAGATACGCAATTAATGATGTGCAAATGCCTATATATTTCTCATTAAATTTTCTTGATTTTTGGATAAAAATGATTTTCGTTCTTCACTAAAGCTTAGTAGCATTGTTGAAACAAGATAACTTCAAAACCCAAATTTAAATTTCGTTAGCAAGTATAAAGACTCAACTAAAACATGGAGTACATTTTAGTAATTGTCTTGATATTTATTGACGAAATTCAAATTTGGCTTTTGAAGTTTTTCTTGTTTTTCTCAACTAAATTTTCGTAAAATTGGCATTTCACTCTTAAATTGGCACAGTGACGTGAGAAGATTTTTTTTTTTGGTTTTTCTTCAGCCGTGTTCATTCGGTCTTTCACCGGGGGGCGTGGACGTAGAAGAGTGTGAGAGAATGGGTGGGAAGAAAAGTATTTTTGGGTGTATATGTTGAATGGTAAAATGGGAAATATAAGGGAGTGTATTGGATGGGTTAAAAGTAAAGATAGAGTATGAATGTTGAAGATGGGTGTATAGATGGATTTGGGGGCATCAATAGCGCTACTCATTAATAAATTTTACTCCCACCGTTTCATCAAATAGTCCATTATATTATTTTAAGATGTTTTATTTTAAAAGTCAACTTTTTAAAATTATGTATACAATTTACATATCATTTCATCTTTACCCTCTACTTATGATGTAAGAACATTTCTTGTGATTAAGTATTCTTAAAACAGAACATCTAAATGTTACATCGAAAAACCCTAAATGTAACATAACTTAAAAAGTTAAATTACCAAACTGTCTTCCTTCCATTTTAAAAGAAAAACACTAAACTTTAAAATAGATTTGTTTACCAAACTACCCTCCATTTAAAAAAAAAAAAAAAACTTATTTAAGTACTCCTAATATGAATCAAAATCTTGATGACCTAATCCTAAAATCCACAAACTCATTTTAAAAATTGAAAAATTGCCTGCAATGTGAAAAATAATCTCCAGGATTAAAAAAATCGTCTGTTTTAAAAAAAATGAAAAAAATCGCCACGTTGTTTAAAAAAATTGAAACAAATCGTCAAGATTTAAAAAAATTTGAAAAAAATCGCCAGGTCAAAAAAAAAAAAATAAAATAAAATATATATATATATATATATATATATATATATAGGTTTTCTTCAACAACTTACTGCAAAAGAATAATCCGAAGAATCATCATGAACGTTGTTATTCGGATCGGAATTCATTAAATAATTGTTGGAAATGAACAAGTTTAGGGTTTATAGTTAATTGTAACGAAGGTTTGACATTTTTTTTTCAAAAGGTTGAAGGAGACATAGACCTTACCCCAACCCTTATTTTTTATTATTTTAATGCATTGAAAGGCTACAATTATAAATATATGATATCTTTGGTGTGGCTAAAACAAATGGTCCCAAATTGAATAACATTTTA
This sequence comes from Codonopsis lanceolata, assembly GCA_013146195.2. Classification (NCBI taxonomy): domain Eukaryota; kingdom Viridiplantae; phylum Streptophyta; class Magnoliopsida; order Asterales; family Campanulaceae; genus Codonopsis; species Codonopsis lanceolata. The sequence goes on from CM028379.1 coordinate 159,796,360, forward strand.
ACAAAAAAAAAAAATAGTCCCAAAAAAATAACATGTTAGGTTTTTAAGACAAATTTATCCACATTTACTAAAATTACTTATGGAAAATATTTTCCTCATTTTCTAGTGTTTGGTATCCTTGGGAAAATATAGTCAACGTAAAATCTTTTTCGAGTCAACAAAAAATGAAGCCTTCTTTTCAGAAAAACAACTTACGGATTCATTTTCCGTAAGTCATTTTCAAATATTTGAGCACCCCTCTGTCCCTTTCCGCAATTACACATTTACATACACACAATATTTCACTCAATAAATATTTTTTTAAAAAATATATATTTTGGGAGAGAGTAATAATTTTCTTCACTGGCCAAACTATTAAATTACTGAGGTACCTATTGTACTTATCACACAAAAAGATTGCCACTTTAATGCAGGTTAAGGTTAATGCAAATTACTGGAGAATTGTGATTGTAGGGCTTTCCAATTAGCCAAGTAGTTAGCCTCCAGCTCGGCTCGACTCGAGTCGAGTTGCTCCATGTTGCTTCACGCCAGTTTTACTCAGAAAAGTTTATATCTCATTTTCTGACTTGCTTAGAACCGCCCGAGCTGTTCTCAGACATTGGTTCCTGAGTAAAACTCGAGCACAATCAAGAATAAAAGAACAGAGCTTGAACATTCAAAGCTCCACTCGGCTCGTTTACAGCCCTAGTTACTTGCTTTCATGTCAGTACGTATAGTGTAATACCGGGACGCGATGATTAAAATCCAGAAAAAGAAAAGGATACACCACTAAGTACTCATAAATTTTGAATAATGTCTATCATCAGAAAATAGTAATCATGATCAAAACCTAAGATAAATATGTACAGTATTGAAAATAGTAATCGTGATCAAACCCTAAGAAAATAGTAATCGTGATCAAAACCTAAGAAAATAGTAATCATGATCAAAACCTAAGACATTGCGCTACTACCATACAGAAAATGGGTACACCAAGTAAATGAACCAAGAGAAACATACCCCGTCATTGCACTACCACTGTACAGAAGATTGCCTTGAACTAAGAAAGATGGTTGGATAAAGCAAGAGGTGCGATTTCCGCCTTCACCTTTATAGAACTGCTTTTCAAAATAGTGTCTAGAGTAGAAACAGCTTCCACGATATGCTTTCCTTTGTTCAACATAATGCAACTTGCCCTGTCAAAAAATTGTATATTCAAAGGATCAAGACTTCTTGTCAAGTCTTCTTGAACTAATTGACTGTAATATCTATCACCTTCTTTTAAGAAGAGGACATGGGGGTTGGAATTGGAAAGGTGATTAAAAGTCTAGCCAATTCAATAAAAGGAAAACTTATTCATGGCTCGTGAACATAATGAAAAGGAATGAGAAAGCCGACAGAAAAAACGTGGGATAACAATCTAATGTGAAAAAAAAAAAAAAAAAAAAGTTGTACTGCTAAGAAATTGATGTTCTTTCTTTTATAGGACCAACTAGAACTTGGGGTTTTCTCATCGGCTAATCTCACAGTTTCTAAGCTGAGCACGTAGACATACACATAGAAACTCAAGATCTTCTCACACTTCTGGTACTTCATCACAGCCCTCATCAGCCCCACGGAAACAGGGAAATAATCTAGAGAATATCACAGTTCACGACACTATGAACAACTGAAGCTTAAGGTTTTCTTATTGGCTAATCTCTCTCCATAGACTTTTTACTAGTATTAAATTCTAAACCTTTCGTCAGTAAGTTAAGCACAAGAGAGTCAAAGAAATGACTCAAAAAACTGACCTTCTTCCACTGGCCACATCAGTTAGCTCGGCTCTAGTAGGCACACCAGACTTGACTAGCGACTCAAGTACTTGAGTAGCCCAAACTACTGGGACATGAGCAGCACTACAAATGGATAGGATTTGTTCCTGTATCTCTGCCATCTTTTCCCACCCACATTCCACTGCAAGATCTCCTCGGGCAATCATAACCCCCAAAGGATTTGGTGACTTCATTGCTTCCAGAAGTATGACTGGTAGATTCTCAAACCCATCTTTGGTCTCAATCTTTAATACAACACCCAATTTCCCAAGTTTTCGCTTCTCAAGCTCTTGTCGAAGCACAACAATATCACGGACATCTCGAACAAATGAAATCCCGACCATGTCAGCATGAGTAGCAACGAATTCAAGGTCTATAAGATCCTTTGATGTCAAACCTTCATACCGCATATTACTCTCAGGGATGTTGATGGATTTCTCTGAGCCAAGTTTAGTGCCTTGAGGACCAGCATGAGTGATGGAGACTATAATTTCTGAAATGCTAGTCCCTTTAATGACTCCCCATATCTTCCCATCATCAAAGGCAATTGGTTCTCCAGGTTTGACAGAATCAAAAAGATAGCCAGAAGAGCATGTCACCCTAGGAGTAGCAACAGTGGAAGCCGTTGGTTTATCTTCATCTAGTTCATTTGAGCTATCTCGCGATATCACTAGTAAGTCTCCAACTGTCAGTCTAATGAACTTCTCCACTGGAGGGACATCTTCCACATACCCAACTGAGTACTTCCTCTTGTTCCCCTTAACATGTAGTTCTGTTCCTGACTGAACATAAGTGGTCTTGGTACAGTCAGCCATGACTCCAACACCAGAAAAAATAGAAAATCTCTTGGATATCTTTATTGTCCTTCGTTTTCCTCTAGCATCAGTGAATCTCACAGTATCACCTATTTCAAGCTTATGGAGAAATTCTTGACCATCCACATAAACAACTGCATCAGGAGATACGTGAGCCGGAGGTGGACCCGAGCCTTGAGGAGACAGCCAGACTTGGGCAGGAGCAATCACATTACCATTGAAATCCTTCTTCGGAGATAACTTCATGACACATGGACCAGCCTTCATTTTACCAGTTCGTAGCTTTGGTCCGGCCAAATCCATGAGAACTCGGCATTGTTTTTCCAGCATCTGAGAGTATCTTTTCACCCTTCTGATTATCTCACTCCAAGTATTCGGGTTTCCATGTGCACAGTTGATACGGATGACCGTGGTCCCTGTTCTGAGAAGATCACAGATAAGTGTTTCACTTTCAATGGCTTCTTGGCCAACAGTTACCATGATATGAGTTCTTTTATCTTGAACTGGCCCCAAAAGCAAGTTCCTATTAGAGGATACCATTTTTCTCATAGTGTGCATTATGAACTTGCCCTTGACTTTGCTTTCAAAACCATTATCAGTGATGATCCCTTCAACACTCTCTGCATTGCTTAGAAAGCTGGATTTCAAATTTTCCAACATCTGGATGCCTGCCGAAAGACTTGCAAGAACAAACGGATTGGTGGTTTCCAAATTCAGAAGACCAATAGAAGAGAGGTCATCTTTGAGCTTATCAACATCAAGGCTTTTTAACGCCAAATAATGTATCAAGTTTGTTGCACTAACTACATAATGTCTGCAAAGACAGAAAATCAAATATTAGTTCCTTTGAAACTGAAGCCTAGGTCTAAAGCCAGTGTTAAGAAGCTTCTTTCATATATTAAGGCATCTTCACCATCCAAAGATATAAGAAATACCAAAGATGAGGTTGCCTAATGGCATCAAAATTCCAACAGATAATTTTCAAAAGTTGGTTATAAATGGACATGCAAACTTGAGACATAAATAACTATTGCAATACCTAAAGCGCATCTCTAATCAAAATTAGTTCCAAAGGAGTAAGAAATAAGTACTGCCAAGTGCCCCAACATGGAAAACTGCATACAGTCGAGAGAAAAACAACTAGTTCAATCAGTCTTGAAGTTTGAAGAGGACGTCATCAGTAAATCAATGATTTCTCACTCTCTATTACCCTTACATGGATGGTCGTAAAATGTCAAAGAAGTTACTCCACTAGCCTTTAGCATGTCCACTTAATTTGACCTAAAGGTAAACAGCAAGCATGGAAACAACTAGACAGGTAATATAAAACATAAATAAAAGAAGAGCTCAAAAAGTCATCTGCTGTCTGTCAGTCCAGAATACCCAGCATATTGTCATGGATTCACGGACGTAGAGTTTACCCGAACTCTGCCCAATCCGTGCAGCACTAAGACAATTCCATTAGTCTTAGTCGGCATTACTCCACTCTTGCTAACCCAACTATCCCTAAGTGTCAACCCCAACTTATATGATAATCCCACCCTCTAGGATTCACACATATTTGAAGGCACTAAGTTGGAAAGAAGAGAACACTCAGAAAGACTCGGAGAAGGAAACAAGTGATTATTGATGTCTCCAAAGTGTCTTGCTACAAATGAGGTATCACCTATTTATAGGCTTTTACACCTCAATCCATAAACTTCTAGAATGATCTATACAAGTCTAAGATATTCCTAACATATCCTAGCATTCTACTATATTCTAGTACACTCTACTATACACAAGAGAATTCTAGTAACTTCTAGAACATTCTAGAGTAGTCTAGGACAAACTAGAGGACTCCGGAAGACTAGTAACTTCTAGAACATTCCAGAGTACTATGACAAACTAGAGGACTCCGACAAACTCCGCACGTGTTACAACTTGCACGTAGTAAACCTCTTAAATAGGTGCGGGACATGAAAATATGGACCACAAAGTAGTTACTCAACAATTTCTGATTTAAGGACAACAGTAGTCAACAGAGCACAGCAGATTGGTGAAATCACCAAAGTCCATCCATATTGCCTGTCAGTCAAAGTTTGTCTTTAAAGAATAAGAATAACCATAAGCTATGTACTGAGAACTATGAATAAGCAGAAAACTCCATAATAAGTACAGTGAATAAGCATAGAACTAAAAATAACTACAACAACAAGAGCTTCTTCAAAGCATCACATATTTGCATATTGGATTGTGTGCAACGGCAATTGACGGTCAAGAATGGATGAAAGATAACATGTATAAAACAGCCAAAACATCTACAGCAGAATGGAACTTGAAAAATGTGCTTTAATCTCAACATGAAACAGAAATAGGTATACCTGTGACACAGGTTTAGCCGGGAAGCATTCCATTGTTCCATTGCGACTAAATGCAGTTGAACTGCCTTTAGCTTGTCAAGAAGGTTAACATTGCTGTCTTGGGATTCAGCATTCTGAGAGTGATCTGGTCCTAATTGTATCGGGGAAGTAACAGCTTCCTTTGCAGGTTCTTCTAAACTCCTATCACTCTCGTAAGAGATGAGCAATGATGGATCGTCAGCGTAAGCACCTAAACCTGTTTTATCAGGTTCATTATTCTCATTTGGAACAGCAGAGACAACAGATGATGGATCAAGGCGTCGTTCCTGTCTTGTTAAGAATCCAATATTTCTACTCCTAAAAACTGGAGTTTTAATAACAATTCTACGAGGCACGTGAGTGAGCTTCTCAAGTAAGTTGGAGGATGAGAACTCCGAGGCGTCAGCTGCATGAATGGCCTGCGAATTGGCAAAAAACAGGGAGCATTCACAGACTCGGCAATTAATATTACAACTAAGATAATCCTATGTGAGCAGTTCAATGCAACAAAATCAGATACCAAAGAGCTAAGACTTGTTGAGAAACATCGACATAAGCAAGATAGGAACACAATTCAAGACATGTGTTAGGTTCTGATTGCATAACAAAAAGATATTTTAATATGACAAAACAAAGGTATGGAAAGATTTGAAAGTAAATACAATTGAAGAATCCAATTATCCAAAAAACTTGACCTTAACCAAAGGCTTTCTACAACTTCTCTTTCATAAAAAATTAAGCATTCTTTTCATGTAAAGCTAATTAGGTAGGCTGCTAGTGCAGGGCAGGAGGAGTTGGTGAACAATGTCAACAATATAATACACCTCCAACATGCACAGAAATGACGAAGAATTACAATATAAGGTATAAATTAGCAAACAATTTATTCTAGGTACTTATACAGAGTGCTATATTACCAAACCCAACTGCAAAGCGAGAGCCATATACTCCCTATGAAAGTGTTCATGTCACAAAACTTATAGAAAAAAGGGAGTTCTCTTACAAAAACATGAAGAGAGCATTTCCTCTTAGAATCAAAACCCCTCCCCTCGTATTGGAACTATGTTTTATAAGTTTGTCCGTAGGCCTGACTACGGTTTATCTAGATATTGACACCTAGTAGTGATATTTCCAAATCAAGAAGCAGCCCAGCTCTGACAACCGAAGGCCCAATAATTTTTACTGGAGAATATACAAAAATGCATTAAGAATGAAATCTAAATCATCACGCAAACATAGAGGGGGGAAAAAGGTAGATGTACAGAAAGTAATCTGAGCATTAATCAGCATTACAGTTACAAGTTTAATTACATTATTCAATAGTGCCCCGTGATTGGTGACCAAGCCAAGCGAAACTGCACCTAGCGTCATCTACTTCAGGACAGAATGAGGTCCAACCTGCAAAAATAAATAAATAAAGAGTAGGTCTCATGTAAGACTGATTCGTAAGAAGGATCACAACTCAACCAACCAATTCAAGATGGGTTGGGTTAGGAGGATCCGTCTTAAATAAACCGGGGATAAAAATTTGGAACGTAAACAACTCAAACCCAGGTCACCAATCAAAACATTGCGAAAGGAAGTAAAACTCCATCAAATTACTATGAAGGAAAAAATTGGTTCGTAAATAGCTTGGGGTTTACTCTCTGATTGCCTGCTGTATCATGGCAACAAACCAAAATATTTGTAGTACGAAAAAATTCCAAGAAATGAAAATTTTCATGGATTATCAAATATTGAGAAAAACAAATAATTAAATTCTAATAAACAGAAGATAAAATCGCAGTGCCCCTTATATCAAAGATTTACAAAAGAATCGAGGAGACTAGTTGAACCATAAAATTTAATTAAAATTTTGAAATTTTGAGATGATATATTGCAATTCCAAGTCACTTACAAATGAAAATCTCAAATCAACACAACAATGATGAAATATAGGGATATAGAAATTTGATTATTAGTACCTTTGCTTCGAAAATGTAGAGAGAGAGAGCGAGAGAGAGGGAGGGTTTGCAGGGAAAGAGAGGGGAAAGTGGAGATACAGGTAAGAGTGGAGTGTGGAGAACACGTGCCAGATTGACCAGGAAGTCAAACTTACCAGCCAGAATCTTACTACAGTATTTACCTTTTGGGCAATACTAGGATCAATCTTATTTTGCACCAAAATATGGGTATGACATATTCTTATTGGTTGGATATTTTGTGAGTTCCAACACTCCAGCCAATGAGAGTGTGCCACAGCACAGAGTACCTATATTTTAATACAAAATAAGAATGACCAAAGCATTACCCTTATCTTTTTGGCAAAATCTCTTATTTATTTAGAATTATATACTATAGCAAGAACAACGGTCCAAGATTACTCAAAACTTCCAATAAAAAACTATCAAACCAAATCAAACTCAAATTAAGTAAGCATGATTTAGTAGAGAGTTGCACTATATAACCCCCCCTAACCTATAAGTTGACCCCCCAAATCTAAACTTCCTAAATTACCCACTTTCATAAGATGACCCCCCCCCCCTACCGCCTCCTCTCTTCCCCACCCCCTACACTGCTTCCTCCCTTCCTCCCCAACCACTTCATTCTCCCTTCCCCCACACATCATCCACTGTGTTTTCCCTTCCCCCACCATCCACCGCCTTCTCCCTCCTACTGTCCTTCATCTCTCCCTTTCATTGTCTTTCCCTCTTCCTCTTCCCTTCCTCCAATTCAAACAAAACTCTTATTTTTCCTTTTTTTTCCAGCACCACAAACTGAGTACCTAGCTCACACCTCCAAGCATATCCCCTCTTCCATGTCTCTTCCTCTCTTTTTTTTTTAAAAAAATTCAATTCAAAGATTGTTCGGCTCTGGTCGACCGAACAAGCCTCATCTGTTCGGCCATATGCTACCGAACAACCCTTATATGTTCGGTCATAGGCGGTCGAACAACCTTGTGTTGTTCGGAAACAAGGTTGTTCGGTCACTTATCGCCGAACAGATGGTAGTCTATGGCCGAACAAATGAGGATTGTTTGGTCGACCAGGGCCAAACAACCCTTGAATTGAATTTTTTAAATAAAAAAGAGGAAGAGACATGGAAGAAGGGAGATGCTTGGAGGTGTGAGCTAAGAACTCGGTTGGTGGTGCTGGTGATGGAAAGAGTATACTGTGATGGGGGAGGGGGATGAGGCAGTGATGGAATGGGAATGAAGAAGCATTGGATTGGGGGAGGGAGGAGGCGGTGAGGGGGGAAGGAGGAGGCAGGGATGGGGGTGGAAGGAGGAGGGGTGTGAAGGGAGGAATGGAAGAGGCGGTGAGGGGGTGGGATGAGAGAAGGCTGTGAAGGAGGGGTAAGTTTGGATGAAGGGAAATGTAACTTATGAATTTTGGGATTGGGGGGGGGGGGTCAACTTATAGCACTTGGGGGCTATATAGCGTCACCCTTTAGTTGATTTGAGTATATGTATTATAAAAGAGCTCATGGTCTAACTGGTGACCCTAATTGAATTACGCTAAACACAACTGACGGTCCAGATTGATTCGTAAGTATGTGAGTTACAAATGAATCATCAGTTATGAGGTTTTGTTTGAATTACTTCATCTACAATTATATAGAATTGAATTACCGTCAGTTATGAGTTTTGTTTATCTCGACAATTTATTGAACTGAACGCATACCGACATTATGCCTATGGCACGGGCACGTATACTAGTTTAAGTCAAACTAAATCATCCACTCACTTTTTGATTTTATCCCCTTTATGCATTTTTGTAATTCCCAAAATGTTTTTTTGTTTTAATTTTTTTGTAAAAAATAGTACACATCTTTATTTATAAATAGAGATTTTGTTTGTCTCATTTGGACACCAAGCCAATTTTGAAGATAAAAATATTGGGGTATGTTAAAAGTGTTGGAATTTCTGCCAATGATTTTTTTGGTTTTGAATCAAGTAAGTATCAAATGTATTATTGCGTTGGTTTTTCATGAGTTGTGTTTGATTTGTCCCGACTGTTGTACATGCTCTTAGACAAATCAAATTTTTAGAGCCTAGCTTTACTTGTATGTATTTTCTTTAAATTATAATAAAATATGTATATGTTTAATAAAGATACTATTTTTGGGATAAACTAAAAAAAATAGAGGGACTATTTTTTGTGTGTAATTGATTACCCACAAAAATTATAGTTTGTTACGAGTTATAAACAACATACTCCCTTCGTCTAGGGTAAATGGTCATATTGGACAAAACACAAGGATTAAAAAAATGTAATTAATGATGTGTTGTAAAATATATATATGCATATATAAAAAGAGAGGTGCGATTTTTGGAAAGTTTTCCGCCAAAATTCACTTTCCAAAAATGGCAACATTATTATTTTGTTTAGTTGCATTTTTTGCTTTGGGAATTGAAACATTTTTTTTAATGAAAAACTAATATTAAACAAATGCATTGAACATGTTACCTCTCTTATAATATGAAGGGTTGTTAAGATTGACTTTAAAACGAATCTATTGAATATGAAAACACATTAAGTATATTTTGTGATCATGCATATATTTTATAATTTGGTAATTAAAACACAATGGGTGCATAATTTTGAACACTCAACGGTATATAAAATAATATTTACATCCTTGAATAGAATTGAAATAACATAATTTGAATAGATTTTGTGAATTTACATGTTTTTTAAATAAATGTCTAGAGTAATCTATATTTATACATATATAAAAGGAGAGGAGTAAGTTTTGGAAAGTTCCCGCCAAAAGTGACTTTCTAAATTTTGAAACACTTTTAATTTGTATATAAGCCACTTTTTGTATTTGAAATTGAAAATAGAAAATGTCATTATTAAGGTTGATTGGATAAATGATTCCAAAACCTCTTCGCCTTCTTATTTAGTATATTAAGAAAAATATGCATAGTAGAAACATGAGAGATAATAAAACCAATTTTTTTGTCAATTTCTTTACATCAATATCCAGGCTATGAAAAATAAAGATGAAATAAAACAACGATTTTGAAACTAAATCATATAAACACACTTTGAAGTAAAACTAATTCACAGACAATCAATTAATAATATTACCAAGATCTGACAATTTTTTCTCTATCTCATCATAATCAAAGTAATTATTGAAAACAAATCTATAAATCGAGATATGACCAATTTTTTGAGACATCTAGCTACATGTAAAAAAAATGGAAACATGATAATTTATGATTTTTTTAGTTACTTATACATGTTAAAAAATTCAGATATAAAAAAAATATTGATGATGAAATTAATCAACATTCAGATCGAATTTGTTTGTTAGTTGAACTAAATCACGAATTACAATTAATAAACGAGTTTTGAAGTTAAACATAGTTTTTGAAATATTTTTGGAAACATGAACATACCAACAAGTTTCCGGTAAATCGGTGGTCATAGCTTCCATTGTCAGACTTTCTTTAGGTGGTAACCTTGGGGTTGGCCATCGCTGCAAATAATGTGTAAATTTTTTTTGCAATATGTGTTGAAACTAAGGTAAAAGTGTTTTCTTTTTGTTTATATACATAAACTAAAACAATGTGGTATTATGAGTGTTTACCGGGCTGCGGTTCAAAAGTTATCCATAGCACAGTTTAAACCAAATTTTTCGTTGTCTATTTATCGATCGTTTTAATTTTTGGTTCATAATCATTGACCCATCTCCTACATTTTATTTTCCTTGGTTATATACAATTTTAATTATTTTTTCTTTATGTCTGATTTTTAAATTGAACCATAATACTTGAATTATTTTTTAAAAATTACCAATTTTGAAGTTTTTAAGCTTTTATGACAAAACATGTTAGTATATCACAAACAATTTTCCATTTGTCTGATATTATATGTTTTATCAATTTTTTAATATTAATGTAACTTTTATTTATATATATTTATTTGTATATATTTTAATATCATTTTTTAATACGGGAAACACATCAGTGAATTTAAATTTTGTTGAGACTCCAAAGTAGATAATGAGAGAAAGTGAACCTCAATTCCATTGTTTACAATTGGAATTGTGGGCTTCAATGTAAATTTTATTGTTTATATATAGAAAAAAATATTAGAATTGGAATTGAACTGAAATTCTTAATATTTTTATTCTATAAATTGATTTTTTTCTCCAAAGGTAAAACATTTTGAAACCTAATGACTCTTGATTTTCATTAATTTTTTTATTACTATTAATTTGCTTATACGTTTAGATTTTTAATTGAACTGTACATGAGAGCCAAACAAAATAATCTTAATTTTAATGTTACAAAATTATGATATTCAATTCTACACATCGAACTCATAATCTTTATGTTGTAATCATTTGTGTATTTTATTAGCACTAAAGTTTTAACTATTGTATTGATATGAATATAGGTTTCATGCATCGCACGAGTGCTTTGATTATAATTTTCTATGATTAATTTCAATTTTTACTGTACAAAGGAAACTGTTTTGATTAAGGTCATGCCACTTCGATATCAATTTAAAGATATGTTAAAAAAGTTATTGTTTTTATTAACATAATTTTCTATAATTTGTTTTATATGCATATTGAACTCATGATTTTTCATATAATTATTCGGTTATATGGTTATTATTAAAGTTTTATATTGTTTTATTTATATCAATATTGAACCGTGAATTACACGGTTGTGTTGTAGTATATATAAAAACATAAGTGCATAATTTTTAGAAATTTCCCACCAAAACTCACTTTTCAAAAATGGAATCACTTATGTTCTGTTTATGTAAAAAAAATTTAAATTGAATTTGAGAAATGTCATTTAATGATGTTGACAGAAACTATTCCAATTGAGTTTACTTTTTTTATTTGGAGAATTAAATTCGAAAATGACATATAAATGGCATATAACTATTTACATACAAAAGCTATATAACTATTAAATATCACACAAAAATAAAGTAGAAATCAAATTTATAGGCAAGATATACATAAGTCAGACAGAGTCCATGTGCATATAACTAATTAAAACAAAATCAATATATAAAAATAATTCGTAAAAATGGTATTTATTCAAAAATATTGAATAGCTTACTATTATTATAAATAAAAAATAAGTAAATAAAAATACTTATGATTGTTTTTAATATATCTTGAAATACAGTTCTATAATATTTAAAACAAAAAACAAATAAAAAATACTCATGGGACTGACTTTGTTTGTTTTTTTAGTTTGAGTCCGTCTTAGTTTAAATTATCACTAGATTTTGTGTCCGCATGAGGAACTTATTCATGTATGAACTTATTCAATGCGGACAATATGCAAATGAATTGATATATGGTTGGGATTTTGTAAATATCAGATGAATGCACACTACACAACTGAAAAGAAGACAAAACTTAATAAACTAAACAAAAAAATACATTTTATGATGGTCTATTACAAATAAGTAAGAATATCGAGAACTTTATGTCATGTTCAAATTAGAGTGACATTTTCTTTTTCTTTTTTTGTTAATTCTTTATGTAATTGAAAATTGAAATGTAATATATAAGTTATGTTGTTGAAAGAGATACATGTTTTTTGTGTGTGGTTTCAATTAAATAGTCATATAAAAATTAAGATGCAGTTTTTTTTAATTACATCACATCAATGAATAATACATATTTTAAAATCTCAAACTATCAATTAAATTTGAACGATACATATTCGTGAATATTTCAATTGAATTACATATTCTGAAATCTCAAACTGTGAGTTAAATTTGAAGGTTGGAACTCAAATAATGTTTTTTAAGTAATATAGTCTAATATAGTCTATTCACTTGAGTTATGCAATGACACGAGATTAATTGTTATAAAGTTGAAACCATGATTTAGAAGGTTGAGTTCTGATTCAAATGACAATTGAGTGGTACTTTCAAATGACAATTCTGGTGGTACTCTTTTGATTTCAAGAATGTCACTGATACTATTTGATCCTAAAATTTCTTTCAAATTCCAGATAAAACATTTTTTGTTGATTATGTCTTACGCCATGTCTACGAATAAAAATCATGGTAAGTTATTGTCTAATATAAGACTCAATTTGAAAACATGTTTTGGTTATCATCAGTTGTATGTAGTTTTGTCTATAGTTACTATGCGATATTTATAGTTACAATAGTCGTACATGTTGAATGAAAATTATTGTATATAAAAAGTATTCCAAAATTTGTATTATTTTTTCAAATTTATAGGATTTTCTATATTTAATTTTACTGTTTATTATTTTTTGTTTATTTTGTTCATATTAAAAAAATTAATTACATATTATTCAACTTTAATTTAGTATATAATTTTATACACATGTACAATCCGTGCAACGCACGGGTGCATCATTAGTTGTAAGAATAATACACATTGCACATATACATTCTCTCATTAATTATGTACCCATTACACTCATTCTCTCTCTTAGATGCGTAATAATGATAGTATTAAATGAAAATATATATTAGAAAGAACGGTAAAAAAAATTGTAAACCAAAGTCTTTAGGAATATTAGTTGGGACATCGTAAAATAGAAAGTATGAATATTTATTCGGGACAAAGGGAGTATGCATGTAGTAACATATTTGACTTAGTTTAAATATATTTTGTATGCACTTACGCATTAAATCTCGTTTCACCCAAAGAGTCAATGATATTGAGAGTTTAATAATTAAGATATATAATGATAATAATAATAATAATAATAATAATAATAACGCTTAAGTATAATCAATATGTTAATATCAAATGTTTTGAATATAATTTTTTATAGTGGATTCTTTAGATAAAACATCCAAAAATAGTACAGAGAACTATTTGTTTGAAACGATGGAAGTATTGCATTAACTATGGTTGTGTCACCTCACCACCTTTTAATAAATCTTCATTGTAAAGCATCCACGTGGAGGTTTGAAAAACTCTTGGTTTTCTAGTCATTAACTAATAATAAGACATAATAATAATCAATATGATAAGGGGTATTAATATTAGTATAATTTCTTCTATTGTCAATAGTAGAAGTTTTATATTTAAAATTTTTACTACTAACATTACTTCTAACTAATGCGAGATAAAACTCTTATATTAATAATAAAACTAGTGATGCACCCGTGTGTTGCACGGATTGTACATGTGTATAAAATTATTTACTAAATTAAAGTTGAATAATATGTAATTAATTTTTTTAATATGAACAAAATAAATAAACAATAAAATTAAATATAGAAAATCCTATAAATTTTTTAAAAATATATAAATTTTGGAATACTTTTTATATACAATAACTTTCGTTCAACATGTATGACTATTGCAACTATAAATATCACATAGTAACTCTAGACAAAGTTACATACAACTGATGATAGCCAAAAACATGTTTTCAAATGGAGTCTTATATTAGACAATGATTTACCATGGTTTTTATTCATAGACATTGCGTAAAACATAATCAACAAAACATGTTTTATCTGAAATTTGAAAGAAATTCTAGGATCAAATAATATCAGTGACATTCTTGGAATCAAAAAAGTACCACAGAATTGTCATTTGAAAGAACTCAACCTTCTAAAATATGGTTTCTCAACCTTATAACAATGAATCTCGTGTCATTACATAACTCAAGTGAATTGACTATGTTACGAAACAATATTATTTGAGTTCCAATCTTCAAATTTAACTCACCGTTTGAGATTTCAGAATATGTAATTCAATTGAAATATTCACAAGTATGTATCGTTCAAATTTAACTCACAGTTTGAGATTTCAGAATATGTTTTGTTCATTGATGTGATGTAATTAAAAAATTTACTCCTCCGCCCCTAAAATCGCCCTCATTTTTTCGTCCGTCCCAAAAATAATTGTCCTTTTGAAACTTACCTTTTAGAACATCATTTTTACCACTTTACCCATACTTTTTCAATCTACTTTAATTATGAGCCACATATTAAAGGAAACTACACATTAAACCAATATAAATAATCAAGAATTACTTTTTTCATTGTGTGTCTGAAAAGGCAACAAAACAGGAGTACATCTTAATTTTTATATGACTATTAATTGAAACCATACAAACAAACATGTATCTCTTTCAATAACATAACTTATATATTGCATTCCAATTTTCAACTACATAAAGAATTAACAAAAAAAGAAGAGAAAATGTCACTCTAATTTGAACATGACATAAAGTTCTCGATATTCTTACATATTTGTAATGGACCATCATAAAATGTATGTTTTTGTTTAGTTTATTGAGTTTTGTCTTCATTTCAGTTGTGTATTGTGCATTCATCTGATATTTACAAAATCCCAAGCATATATTAATTCATTTGCATAATGTCCTCTTCATACATTGAATAAGTTCCATACTGACACCGTGCCATAAACACGGACACAAAATCTAGTGATAATTTAAATTAAGACGGACCCAAACTATAAAACAAACAAAGTCAGACCCATGAGTATTTTTATTTGTTTTTTGTTTTAAATAGGCAAAACACACATTTGAGCCACTGTACTTATCAAAACATTGCAATTATCAAAATTTTCGTTTTTTGTTTTATGGAATAAATGGCTCAAATCATCACATAGTCCTGGGCCACTCATATTTTACCCAAAAACACCTAATGCATAATGGTGAGCCATTTAAGTCATTTGCCAAAATGAATGGTTTGAAGTGATGACTTAATCGTAGCATAAATGGATCCTCGATCTCTATACCCGTGTATCCGTAGGGTGGCTCATCTTTGGTTGCTCGATGGATGATTAGAATTATAGGATCCCACGATAGGCGATGATTTCGATGTTGTCAAATTTCATTTACGAAGACCGCCAAGATGCGAGGTAATATAGACGGTGCGTGCACACATCACAATGTGCTAATTATTTCTCTTGAATATCAAGATAGTTGTACTGAATTTTGAACTGGAAGTGTCTGGCTAATTAATAATATATGATGACATAATGAGGAATTTACTATTTAGGCTTCGTTTGTTTATCGGAAAATAACTTTCGGAAAACATTTTCCTCATTTTTCGGTGTTTGGTAACCTTAGGAAAATATAGTCAACGTAAAAGCTTTTCCGAGTCAACGGAAAATGAAGCTTTCTTTTCCAGAAAATGACTTACATGTAAATCATTTTCGCGAGCGCAAAATTACACATATTTACATACATGTACAATATTTCATTATTTATAAATTATAATTTTAAGAAATATTCATTACGTCCTAAAATTAGTGTTCACTATATTATATTATTATTTAAGGATGTCCCAAATATTATTTATTTTATTTTTTAAAACAATTTTTCATATCAATTATCAAAAAAATATTTATGAGCTTGAAAAAAGATGGATCATATTGATTTGACACCATTAATGATAAATTGAGGGTTATTAAAAGAAAATTACTTAAACTTCAACACTATTTTATATTCAATATGTGTATTAATATTAGAATATATTTTTTGTATTTATTCATATATTGCTTTCCGTAATATTTTTCGTGTATTTGTCAAACATCCGAAAATGTTTTCCGACATATTTTCAAAAGATTTACCAAACACCTGTAAATGAAATCTTTTCATTTTCGAGAAATCATTTTTTGAAAATCATTTTTCGTGAAACAAACGGAGCCTTCGAGTATGACTCATATATTTCAATATTCTTGCTTAATGGATCAACTACTTGGTGGTCTGTAATTTTTATCTTATGTTATTCGCCTTACATCTATAAACTATTCGTGCATCGCACGGGTGAAATACTAGTTAATATAATAATGAGATAATAATCTCTAATATTAATCTCTTCTATTGTTAATAGTAGAAGTGCAACCAACATTATTTTCAAACCAATGTGGGATACAACTTTTTTATTGGTAATAAAATGTTAGATTTTTAATTTAATGACTTTTAAAAATCAAAATCAATTTATAATCAATATGAAATTTATCTCTACTAATATTACCAGTAGAAAAGATATATCTTACATTGATTATAAATTGATGTTCGTTTTGAAAGTATTTTAATTAAAGATTTTTACTTTTATCATCATAGAAGACATATATATTACATTGTTTATAAATAGATGTTAGTTGTAAAAGTCTTATATTAAAGATTTCTGATATATATTTCATATTGTTCTTTTCATTACAAATATAATAGATGCATGTATCTCGTCAAAATATTCGCCACATTGTTTAGCTATTATTACCAATAGAAGCATACCAAAAGAATTTCTACAAGTATTACCAATAGAAGATATATATCCTGCATTAGTTAAAAAGTGATATTGATTCTAATTTTAGATAAAAAAAGACTTTTACTATTATTACTAATAGAAGAAATATCATACATTGTTTAGAAAGTGATGTTGGTTTTAAAAATCTTTAGATAAAAGACTTCAATTTTTATTACCAATAGAAATATAAAATGAGTCAGGCTAACCACACACCATTATCTTCTTTCTACACCTCAATTCTATCTGGTGGAAGAACTTTCCGTCTTCTTCAAACCAAGGTATTCTCTCTCTATTTTGATGAACTCTTTGTTGTATAATATAGGTTGGTTGCTTGGATGGTCGGAAATTCGATCAAGTTGGATACCGCACACATCATTTGAGGCTACCTCAAATTTGTTAAACATTCAAAATATTTATGACTGCTCTATTTACTTATTTAGGCTTGAACTAATTCTATATAACCTCTAATATTATTTATTTGTTGCTGATTACAGGAGGTCCAATTGATAGGTTCTGCAATAAATATATTAGGCGTCGTGTCACCGCATCGGCCAAACTAAAAATGCAACATGCGCGTGACGCATAAGTGCCCCCGGAGCATATAGATCAAGAGCTTATACATTTTAGGTTCTTTGATGGATTTCTGGTGGTCCACTTGACCTATCTTTGTTGATTACGTACAAGACACATGTAGCAACATCGATTTGGAGTGGACAAGAGCTAGAGGTTTTGAAGTTTCACCATCATCGTTCAAAACTACGTCAGTGGGTCATTCCGGAGGGTGCCCAAGCTTGGAGGGATTTGGTAAGGGGAACAAGGATCCATACCCTAAGGAATCTGACCTATCTTGATGTTCACAAACCGTTGCTTTCAGCGTTTTTGAAGCGGTGGCATCCATAGACAAACTCATTCCATTTGCCCTTCGGTGAAATGACGATCACATTGGATGATGTTTTCTGTATTACTAGACTTTCGATATCACGGTCGCCATTATTTGCTACACGAAACATCAATTTGGAGTCTGCTAGCGAGATATTGGGAGTGTCCAAAGGTGAGATGATTGAGGGAATGGGAGGTAAAAGGGGTGCTTCAGTCAAGTTAGAGTGGCTACGTAATAGGTTTAGTGAAGATTCTAGTTCTGATGATTTAGACAAGGTGACGTGTTCGGTGAGGGCTTACATGTTGTACCTCTTGGGTTGCACCATCTTCACGGATAAGAGCGGCTCACGAGGGATGCTCTCATACTTATCAGTGGCTGGAGGATCTTGATGATGTACATACCTATGCGTGGGGAGTTGCCACCTTGGCTTATCTATATAGACAGCTAGGCGAAGTGTCCAGATATGAGACGAAGCAGATAGCTAGATACTTCACATTATTAGAGGCATATTTAAAATTTATAGTTTTTTTGACATGTTTAATTTATAGCTGGATATTTCACATCTAATTGAATGTTTTATTGCATGTAGGCATGGATATACTTACGATTTCCACAGTTGAGCCCTGATCATAATGTGGGGGTACCAGAACACCAAGCGCTTGCTCGTATGTGGAAACCGGTCGGAAATCAAGGAACAAGCATGGACCGGTTACGGGCTATACGTGAAAATATTGACATGCTTACGGCGAATGACGTTAGTATTCATCTGTTACATTTATTTATGCTCGTGCTTCAGTCATTCGTTATTAAATTGTTGTATTTAATAAAATTTTAAATATGTTGTAGGTTGCGTGGACCCCTTACGACGACACAGTCAGGGAGCATTTTCCATTTCATCAAAACTCCTTATATCATGGATGCATAGTCATGGGAACCAATGTGGAGCCATACCTACCAGACCGAGTGCTTCGACAGTTCGGACGCGTGCAGACTATTCCATCTATCCCTATCGCACATGACATCCCTGTTAGAAATAACCCTCGCGATTTGATAATGTGGATAGCACTTGCGGCATACTGGAACCTTGTTGAGAGCCATATATTATCTTCGGAACAATTTGGGCGAGCTACTCGATATCCATCTGAATGTTCACCCGAATACATAGAATGGTACTTGCGAATGTCATATCCCATTGTGCAGAAGCCCACCGCTCGATCAACTAGGGTTAGGGTGACTAATCCTATTGCAGTCGATAATGCGGGGAACGTTTCAGCTATTCACAATTTGACAGGACCCATAATGCGAAGATTGCGATCGGGTGATAAAAGTATAGCTTATGAGGAGTTAGTGTCGGTGGTCTCGATAGTAGATAGCTTTGTACAAGGTCCAGAGGATGAGGCAGGACCATCTCGAGTTGAGACTCGTCGTTGGACGCAACCTTGATACTGTTATGTATTTTTAGACATGTTTAACGTATTATGTATTTTGAAGACATATTATGTATGTTTGAGACATGTTAGTGTTATGTGTTTTTGAGACATATTACTATTTTTAGATATGACTTATTTGTCTTATGTTATTATTTTTATAAAAAATAAAATCATACAAATTGAACACAAGATGAAATTTAATACAAACCAAATATTTGATGCCACCAAAATTTCAAGTTTAAATAGATTTCCATATCACTAATCCAAATATAAAATGCAATCAACATTCCAAGTTTAAATGAAAATACATATCACTCATCCAAATTGATACTGTCCGAACTTTTGAGAACAAATCGCTCATTTTCTACACTTTCACTATATGACAAAAGTTGTTGACTATAAATTGATTTCCAAGCTGCAGCACATTCCACGCGATTCTGATCACATACGATTGGGACAGGTGCTAACGGGCAACCCTGACGTAAATTAACCTGCAAATTAAATGAAGTAAATGTCAATAAGGTACAATTTATTAATATATAACTTGTATGTGAAGCAATGATGTCTATCTTATGAAAAGTGAGTACCTGAATAAAATGATCACCGTTTACTCTTTCGATACAAATCAATTTTGGATCGATTGGGGGCGCGGTTCTCAATGGTAAATATGTAAAACAATGACGACTATCTAATACCAGGAGAGCACGATTGTAAAACGATGTCACCAAGTGCCCCATATCGTTTGCATCAAACCAATATTTCTTCGCAACAGTTTCTTCATGGTGTTCGAGTCTATTCTTCACTTTCTCAACACGCTTATGTTCAATAAACACACGTGCGTACAACTCTTGGTTTTTCATTAACTCATGCGATAGATCTGATCGAACCCTACTCCATGAATTCTCATTTTGAAATAACAACCGTGTTATGGCACGAAAACCGGCCGCTACATTCACCGTGTCCGTTATGTACTCGTGAAATCTTTTCGGGAATTGATTAATGTGACCACTAGCCATCCCGACTCTAGTACGCTGTCACACAACCTATTGAAACAAAACAGATTAAAATCAATATAATAAATATAAATATATAGGTATTTGCACCAAGTTAAAAAAATTAAATTTACATGCATCTTTGTCCTAGGTTGTGGTACTGTTGTGAACGTGGGAGGTTGCTGCGATGGACCAACCTATTGAAACAAAACAAATTAATGTCAACATATATATATATATATATATATATATATATATATATATATATATATATATATATATATATATATATATATATATATATTTCCACCAAGTTAAAGATATATATTTACCTCTTGTGGTACAGTAGTGAACGTGGGAAGTTGCTGCGATGGACCAACCTCGTACACCAAACCTTGATCACATAGAGAGCATATATCTTTCATCGACTCGACATACTCAAACAAACTAGGATCACGTTTGGTTGATTTGGACTTTTTAGCCTTTGGGGGCTTCGGACGACCACGAGTACGAGTATCATCATAGGGCACAATCAATGACGTTGTTACTGGCTCCGCAACCTCCATCATTCTTTTGAGTATCAACAATTTCTCTGGCATTGCAGCTTCATGAAATTTTGCAACATGTTCCCAACTATTATATAATTGAGTCTCCATTTCTAACGTAACACTAATATCAACATTCTCAATTTTTGCTGGTAACATATCTAATTTCTTCCAGAATGCATTAACCTGATCAATAGGAATTGGCACGTTATTTCTCAGATATTCAGCTATCTCATGTGCACAAGGTAGTCCGCATGTCTTTCTCAGTACACACCCACACAACAATGGGTCTACATGACCATCCTCCGATAAACTGTTCATCTGATCGTATATCTTATTCATCGCAATTATCGACACCAAACCTCGTAGGTGTTGAAATAATAATGATTTGAATTTCTGTAGAACCATTGTTCGACTCTTCACAAATGAACCCTTGATTGCAATATGTGAGGTCTCAATGAGTGTGTGAATTTGCTTCCAACATGTCTCAAAGTCACATTGGCTCGATTGAAGTTGTCTTTTCAACGCCGAATGTTGACTCTCCACCCTAAAATAAGATACAATTAATAACAATGTTAGGTATTTTTATATCATTTATAAATTTAGAGAAATAAATTAAATATTAAAAACATTTAAATACCTGCTTGTTGTGTTATTGTCGAAATGCATTATATTATTCGTCCAACAAGACACAAATCTTTCCTTATACGGCCCTAACCATTGGTTCATGACATATTGAACAGCTGTCGAATAATCTATGAAATCTGATTGTAGTCTCCGAAGGTATTCATCATATGCTGACTCAGTTTTTGCGACCACCAACGTATTCTAAGCAACAATAAAATGATCTCATAATTCTTTCGTGCGAAACATTTTCTTACAATTTGCCACAATGTTTTTATTAATATGCCACCGACAAAGAAAATGTTTTGATGTTGAAAAAGTTATTTCAACTGCATTCATCAACGCAAGTTATCGATCAGTGACAATCACAGTGGATAGAGAGGAGTAATTCATCAATGCTTTCAAGATAGTAAGTGCCCAAATGTAGTTCTCTTGTTGCTCAAACCCCATATAAACAGATGCAACAAAAATGTCATGTTTGTCGACGTGACACCAACGATCTCCAATAAGGATAACTTGTATCTGTTTGTCTTGTAAGTGCAATCCATCAAGAGAACGTTTGGAAAAGAACTCAATAAGTCAACGCTCGTAGGGTGAACAAAGAACATAATCCTTCACAGTGTTAGTCGACTCACATCTCCTATGATGATAGTAATATCCATGCTCAATCAATTTCGACACAAGCTGCTGCATCTACGATCGACCATCACGCTCCAAAAATCTATTATTCATACGACAATTGTACACATTCTTTAATGAGGACTTTTTATCTTTAAATTTTTGGTGTAAACCCATCAAAATGTCTTTTGGCCGAGTATTGCCATTTGACATGTCCAAAACATATTCTTTCTTCTCCCGTACTAATCGACCAATATATGAGTGGTCATGCAAATGAGGCTCTTGTAAATGATTATGCACCTCACATTCAACCGAAAGTTCCCATTCTCCATCACCAAATGCTTGTCTGTCCCACAAACGAAATGGACATCCACACTTCTTCGATCCACGTTCTCTCCTACCATCTTCATTTGTTACTTCTGTTGTTGTTTTACTCAAATTATCAACAACCTTAGATTTGGATTGACGTTGATAGCCATTACGTTCGCAACCCAAATACAGTAGTGGTCCTCTCTTACCTGTTCCACTGTCCGATCTAGTAGTAACTATCATAAAACCATGTTCCTTTCCTGTGGCACGTACCCAATCACACAAATCCGCTCGAGATGGAAAACGTGCATGCGTTGTGAACACATCGGTGTAATCTACAACAATATCTTGAATTGGACCTGGATCTACAACACTAGGCTTCGTAGGGGATGTCTTTGAATCTTGAAAAAAAAAATTGCATGTCAATTACACACTGTGCGGCCAACACTTTGTGCACAAAGGAAGGAGTGTGCGGCAAGTTCTTTGAGCACAAAAGAAGGACTGTGCGGTAAACATTTGGTGCACAATAAGAGATGTTTGCGGTGAGTGTCTTGCGCACACAAGGAAGAGTGTGCGGCAAACCATAGCCGCACACGACGAACATGCAGGGTTTGGAATTTAAACAAAATTTGATGAAAAGTAAAGTTTTAATCGAATAAAATGGAATTAATACTTACATTATTTGTTTCAGTTACTTCTATAGGCTTCATATTTGGTATTTTTTAACAATATGATGTCAGTAGGGTTGTGGAGGAACTAAACAAAAGGGAGAATTATGGGAAAGGAAGGAAGACGTAGCTACAGTAAGTATAAAATTTGTGGTGCAAGTAGAATGTTCAAATTTTTAGAAGGACATTACTGTAATTAAGTTGTGGGGTGTTATTTTAGGATGGAGGGTGTATTTTGTCATTTTACATGATATCATTTTTGTAATTTTAAAACTTAGGGTGTAGGGAGAAAATGTTGGTGTGTGATTAGTCTAGACCATAAAATAAATATCTCACATTATTTAAAAATGAATAACAATTTTAAACGTTTTAACAAAAAAAACTTATATTATTACTATCAAGTTAGATGTTAGTTTTAAAAAAATTTAGATCAAAGATTTTTACTATTATTATCAATACATAATATGTATCCCACGTTAGTTAGAAACTTATATTAAATTTTAAAAATATTTAGGTAAAAAAGATGTTTAATATCAATAACAATAGAAAAAAAATATTATAACAATAGAAGAATTTAACAATCCAATTATAATGATCAAAAATTATATTATAATTATATATAAAAAAAAAGTATTTCACATTGTGAATTATTCATTACACCCCCACCCAAACTACCTATTCTACCCTTTTTACTCTTCTTCCCCAACCTTCTTTTTCCTACCCCTACCCACTATGTTTTATTCTCCCCTCCCCCGTTCTCTCTTCGTCCCCTCAGCATCCTCCCCCTTCCTCTCTCTATCCCACCCTTCCATCGCCCCTTTCTCATTCTTCCCTCTCCAACCTCTTCAATTTGTTCGTTTTCTTATGGATTGGTGTGTTGTTAGCACCCACCCTTCCACAAAAACCACAAAGGAAAAGAAAACTGATTTTTTCATTTTTTTTTAGAGGGATGGAGTAATTAGGCCAAAAAGTAAATAACCCTTCAATTATACATCAAACCCCAGATTACCCCCTAAACAATTTTTTCCCAATACCATACCCACTGTTCAAATTTGTCCCAAATAAAACCCTCGCATAGATGGTCGTTGGTAAAATTAACAAAACTATGGGTGGACATCAATTGGCACAATCCTTGGAACTGGCTCATCAATGAGAAGTATCAGAACTCAAAAGATTCAACTCCCGAGAGCCCTTCTCACAAGTATATTGAGTAGACAAGTAGATTAAATATGTGATCTAAAAATAAAATAGTTGTTTACGGTGCAAATAGAGGTGCATCTACATTTCAGCACATCTAATTTTGAAACAATCACAGTATTAGTATAATCCTAGAGTACCCATCAATAATAAATACTAATAGAAACCATAAACCAGCACACAACACGCAACACGCAAACTCGTTATGCCGGTCCTGAGGCATACTTGAACATCTCAAAGACAGCTCACTTCCCTCTTGACAAATGTGGGTAAGGCAAAGGCAGCTCTATGAATCTGTTCAACAAAGAAAGGAGATGATCATACAAACAGGCACAAATATGTATGCAGGAGTGTGCGTGTGTGTGTGTACTTTTTCTAAGACCACATTTCTCTCGTAAGTAATTGGTACAAACAGAAATAAGAAATTTCTGAACTTCCAATTTCTTCCAACTTCCCGTTTTCTATTTCGGAAGGGCAATGAAAAACATAGGTCAGTCTGGGGATGGAAAAATTACATCATCTTGTTAAAAAAGAACCAAACAATATAAATGGGTTTCTCTCCATTATGAGAGCCAAGTTCAATTTTCTCAATGAAAATTTGAAAAAAACAGTTGATAACCACTTCATAAGACAGTGAATGAAATAGCTGGCAATAACATCACCAATCAAACACTAGATCCAAGAGAAGATCAAACACTAAAGAGTTGATAACCCTAAACCAGGATCGGTCAGAATACTATCTCCCAACACATAGGTGAACAAGGTCTGCCACAAGTAAATTTACGAGTGAAGAGGCTGACTGGCAACCAGGGACAAATGGACAATACTATTAATGCACATTATAGTTTTTTTACTAAAGCAGATATCAGCAACATAAATAAGAGGAAAGGGGGAAAGCTAAAACCTGAGAATTGTAGAACCTCAGTTCCCTCCTCTGCTTGAGTGCTCCCTCTAACTTCTCAATAGGATTCACAGGATTCTCAAAATCAACAGGGGGTCCATCTGTCGAGCATAGTATGAATCCAATAGCACCACTGCATAAAAAATAAAATAATGAACCACTACAATGAACTCGTTTTCTGGTAATAATACAATTTCCTCGTAAAGTAAACAGGGTCGTTTCATAATGGCATCGGTAATAAACCATTGTGATGGTGAGTTTTAGGACTCTAACCGGGCTGAGCGGAGTCAAGCCCAGCTCTTTCATGCTTAGTCTACCTGAGCTTTGTTCAAGCTAAGGAACCTATGTTCAAGATTGACTCAGATACTTCACAATGAGCTATAAAAGAGGAAAGAGGAGAGCTAGAGCTTTACTCGTTGTTCCCAAGTCAAAAATATACTAAGATATACATAAATAAAAAATATTTGATGATGACCGAGGTTACAAGAACCAAGCAGGGTTGGTTTTGTTTATACTAGAGCTTAATATCATGTTCAAGCTCACGAAGAAGTCAACATAAGTTGAGCTGAGTTGAGCTTTGAACTAGCCAAGCTTGAACTGGCTTGATTTATGAAACATCATTAGTGAGTTTATGATTCAATCTATAACATAATGAGAGCAGATCGTACAAACCAATTCAACTAAGGGAAGGAAAAGAGGGGAGGAACAATTAGCTTTAAGTTGACCTGTGTTGAGCTTTGAACTAGCCAAGCTTGAACTGGCTTGATTTATGAAACATCATTAGTGAGTTTATGATTCAATCTATAACATAATGAGAGCAGATCGTACAAACCAATTCAACTAAGGGAAGGAAAAGAGGGGAGGAACAATTAGCTTTAAGTGAGAGATCATATACAGCAAGAAAGTATCTATGCACCAAATGGGAGCTTAGGCAAGTATCTAATTTGTACCTCGGATATGTAGGAACACTCGCCCACGCATAATGAACAGAACCTCTGAATATTTCACGGCAAACAGATATCATATCCTGAATAAGATGAGTGTGGAGCCACATGCTCTCTGCCATGTTACAAAGAACACCACCGGGCCTTAATGCTCGCGCTAACATCTGAAAAAAAGGCTTTTCCACAAGCTCTTGTGCAGGACCTAGCTCAAGAAAAGAGTTTCAAATTTGCAACAAGGTTAGGAAATCAAATACATATTATTTGGTTGGAAATACAAAGTTCACTCAAGCTTTACCAGGTTCAGATTTCTAAACATATTTAGCCAAAAAACAAAATAAACTAGAATTAAATGAATTTCTTTAATTAAATTTCTTCCCTTCCCTTAAATGAATTTCTTGACCATAAGAAGCACCAGAAAATGGACCAAGTAAAAAATAAATTACGGAGTACATTTCAAAAAAAATATTGGTCCACAATTTTTTTTATATAAACTACTTCTCCATAAGTTTATTAAAATCATGATTCATGCAATATTTCACCATAAGTTTCATTTGGCCACCTACTTCAGAAAATCATCCATGCACCACCGCACTTGCATAACTCAGTAGAGAAGAGACCAATAAGAAAAGGATAAATACTTCAAGCTTACAAACATACCCACGGGATCTGATGAATCAACAATTATAGCATCGTACTTTCCATCAGGTACACTCTTTATGAATTCGACAGCTGCAAAATTTACAAACCAAGTCTGAACATGTGGGCAGTTGATAACACAGTTAGCACTATTAAGTGCTTAAATCTAAACGCATTAAGTGCTTTTGAAGTTATTGGTGCTGCATAAGGCATGAGTCAGATCACTTAAAAAGACAAAACGTGTGATTGATTTGAAGGAGATATTATTCCAAAAAATTTACATAATGGTTTAAAATATTATTCAAATAGTTAAAATTCTGTGTCAACACGTCAATCATTACAAAAAAATTTACAAAATGTGATAGTCTAGTATTACCATCACCAACATGAAGATGAACACGGGGATCCTCAAAGCCAGCAGCTAACTCTGGAAAAAACTTCCTACTAACCTGCAATGTAAGAAATTACAGAAATAAACTAATGCAAGAAAGAATCAGAATTATGATTTTACTGCTTACGAGAATGCCCATTCAGCACTTACATCTATAACCATTTCATCTATTTCACATATATCGATCAACTCCACAGAGCTGTGGCGAGCGATCTCCCGAAGAACTCCACCATCACCGCCACCTACAACCAGAACCTACATAGAGAAAATTGGGTAGTTTAAGAATCTAAGCCCATGTGAAACGAAGGGGAAAAGAGAGATTGAAACAACATGATATGAGCCATTGAGCAAAAGCACCCCAATTATTAGTGATATTCGATAATATAACTTGTACATAAGTTTATTTGATGATGAGGTGAAACAACCATAACATGTATATATTGAATGTGCTATAGCAAGCACCAAATATAACTTATCAAACAAATTTCTCTCAGTTGGACAACAATCAGAGATAACAATGAATTCTGCTAAAAGAAGTTTTTTATTTGTTTTCCATTCCAAGTAATTTAGACTGACCATAATTCAGTCCCCAATATGTAATAATGATTTTGAATCCATCCACTTTGGTAACCAACAATGATCCAGAATCGAGAATTTTTAAGTTAGCTATCATTTAGATCATTTAATTATTGGTAACATGTGAACTTAACTGATCTCCAAAGACAAAACATAAATTCTTTACAATCAGATTGGCCAAAAGAAATATCATGTCCACGTTGAAGTTAGTTTTGGGGCATGAATTAAAAACATCAAGATGTGGAGATCTTAAATAATGATTTACGCAAAGCGAGAAGCTCAGGGTGGACCACGGAGAGCATAGGGCCAACTTACCTTTTAACAACTATGATGCTCTTTCTACCAAGTACTTTCATATCTCTCTCACATGCTCTTTGCCTCTTTCTCCTAAGTTCTTTGAATCTCTCTCACATACTCTGTCCCAAGTACGTTGAATCTCTCTCACATGCTCTTTCTTTCAATCACGAGACATCAATACAAAAACAACGTGGACATTCTATCAACTATAAAAGAACTGCAAGGCACAGTAACTTGGAGACAAACACTCGAGACTGAAAAACAACCCTCCCTTCTTTCGTATACATGTAGAAGGATACCCTATGTAAAAGGGTGCTGCTCTATAATCTTTCCCTCAACAAGTAAGCATGATCCTCGCAATTAAGATCCAAAGGATTTCTCCATTTATAAATATACAACTGAAAAGAGGGAATAAAAGACTACGCAACTAAATGCCTCTAAGGCTGGTCCCATCTCTAGATACACAATCACGTTATCCAAGTCTGGATGTCATCATACACTTGTCCATACCAAATAAAGATAGTTTCAAAATGAATTTATTTGGAAAAGAGCAACCGGCATAAAATCTAATGTCCCCCGCCCCTCCAAAAAAAGACCCTTTGATGGTTATAAAACATATACGACGACTACACATAAATATTAAGCAACAAAGATGTATAAATAATGGTTATAAAACATATACGACTACACATAAATATTAAGCAACAAAGATGTATAAATAATATATTTGTCTAGGACAGGTGTAAAATCAGGAGGTGGCAAATGGACAGCATTCACATACAATCTAAAAACATGTATGCCAGCAATGGGCCAAAACTCAAGAATGTCAGATTGTAGAATTACAATTTTGGGCGACTTGATAGAACAAAGGGGAAGATGGGTTATCATCTCCTGATATGCACATTCATCTCTCTCAGTCAACTGAAGAATGCCATCAAGAACAAGCACCTTTCCATATGATGATGACTGCAGATTAAAGAAAAAGCATCAACAAAGATGTACTGGACAGAATGAACCAGATACCATATACATACAGACATGTGCAATTATGGCTGAAATACTACCTCAAAAACAAGGACCTCTTGGTACTTTGATTTTTCCTTGTACAAAATTTTTTCCACCTGCAATGAATGTGCCTCACCTGCAAAGACAAAACTTGGGAAATTAGCCATACTATAGTATGAAAAAAATCTGATTGCAATTAAAAGGATCAAAATTAGAGATAGTGTGTTAGGTAACCATTAAACTATTGAAACTATTTCACTTGCTGAAGATTTCTACATACTCTATTCAGCTAAAATGTATCTTAACAAACTTAGCCTCACTCCAAAACTCGTAATGAATTTCAAGTCCATCAACTACTTATTGAGCTTAATTTTAAAGCATATTCTTCAAAAGTTAATTTCTTTTGGTAAGAGGTTAAGACTAACAGAATAGATGAATAAGAAAGTGATAAGAGTTCATCTTCAGATGCTAGTAACCAATCCATAAAGCTCAAAATAATGAATTATCCAGTATCATGTTCTAAATTCAAAAGCATAAAACAGACTCAACAAATAACATACCTGGCCACATGGGGTTATTGAAATACATTCTTTTTCCATCTTTATCTGGAATTAACAGCACAAGGATGAAAAGCCTCAGAACATAATATTGATAGACTTCACTATACAATAGAATAACAAATTTCACCAAAAAGAATGACAAAGGTAGGGTAAGAAGTAAAGAGGATAATGACCAGAGCATGACCGAAGTTCAGAGAACCATCCAGAAACAACTGTTGAATGGCAGTTGGCTTCGAGTTCAGGGTCTGAAGTCCTAGCCTTCAAGCAACAAGAAGGGATAACAGCCGTGTCAGCCTGACCATTCATCTTATTCTCCTTCCCATCCATAGTCTTCTGGCATCCCAAACCTCTTCCTGCGTCGCCCTCCATATATTCTCTTTTGGTTATCCAGCTCCAGTCTCTAACCACCAAAACACAAACTTCTCAGACAAAGAAAACACAATCAAACACCAACAATCGATAGAGAAAAAGATAGACACACATGCACAACAACCGTACAAAAGCCAAGATTCCTTCATATTATTAGTTATATCAGGAACTTTTTTTTGATAAGTACACCCAGATAGGGTAGACGAAAAATTCATTAGAATACAAGAATAAGTAAAAGCTCAGGTCGGGATAAAGAAACAAATTAGAAGAATACCAGAAGAATCAAAATAGGCTTAATCAAAAGAATGGCTCTCTGCTGTGTTTATATAATAAACCCTACCTAATCACCTACTAAAAATGGGAACTGGAAAATTGTAACTGATCAAAAATTGAAGGGGGAAAAAGGTGCAATAACTAAGCAAAATTAACAATGAATAGCATCTCATCCAAAAGGAAAAGTAAATCAAATCAAAACACAAAAAATTCCAATTTAAACTACTTCCCTAATATAATGTCTCGTCATCAATCACGCAACCATTTTATTTTTAGTATAGAAGAGCATCTTCAAAAGCTGCAGCATTTATCCTCAAAGCTAAAGATTCGTTCAAAATAAATAAGAAAACATATATCTACCAAATAAAAACCCACAACTAGGGGACTGAATGATTCATTACTCAAATTAGAAAAAATAATTAAAAAATAGACGGCTAGGTGTTCGAAATAAAGCGGGAAGTGAGCTCAGTTACTTGAGAGAAACTCTAAAACTACAGTGCTGGAGACAAGAATAAAAACAAAATGCCCAAAAATTCACTCAATGTCATTGACGACTATTTTACTTTATTTTTCCCATGTAAGCAATGATAGGCTACGCAACGGGCCAATAAACCACGTTTCAAGACTCGAACTCCCGACCTCCTCAGGAAAGTGAGTCGATACACGACGAATTGAGCAAATATTTTTTTTGCATGTGTGTATGTGTATAAACAACAAAAATTAGCATGCCTTGCCTGGTGTGAATTGCAGTGTGGATTGATTAAACGGTACAAATGTTGTTATCTACGAATTGGGAGGAATCGGTGAGCCGGACGGAGGAATTCCGGGGGAACTTTTGATAGTCGACGATCGTCTCTCTCTCTCCTCAGGAGGTTAGGTGTTGGCGTGTTGCTGTTGATGACAATGGCGTTTCGGAATACACTTGCGAGAGAGAATGTGAAGTTTTTCAATCAAGGAATTTCACCGATATCGCTCTTTTTCTTCTTTCTCTTTTTCTTTTTTTTCCTTTTCTTTTTTCGGCACGGGAAAGGGTATCTAGGGCCGATCAATTTTTTTTTTTTTAAAGGGGACCGGACCAATGAAAATTGAACGAGCCAATTATTTGGTTTGGTTTGGTTTTTGTTCTGAATTTTTATAGAATCGAATGATTTATTTGGTTTCGGTTTTAAGTTTTAAAATTCGGTTCTTAAATTAGATTTATATATATTATTTTTACTTGCAAGGTTTTGGTTTTAAGTTTTAAAATTCGGTTCTCGAATCAGACTTATATATATTATTTTTACTTACAAAATACAAATTCTGGTTGTTAAATATAAATAAGGAGTTTGTAAATTTGTAATGTTATTTTTTTTGCTTGTTGTACGCCGTCCCCTTAATCTTTAAGACTCAACAGTTCATTACTTTTTTAACACTCGGTTCCATTTCTAACTAGAACCAGTAAGACGGTCCTTATCCAATGCAAAGGTTCTCTCAAAAATTTTAGTTACTATTTATTTTATTTTGTTCTTTGTTCTACTTTTTAATTTTTAATCATTTGGTTTTTTTTTCTACTGGAACGTTATGCTACGAGCCTATATTTTGATAATTTTAATTAATTAATGTATTATCATTGAATGTTTTTTAATATTTTTATGAACTTTAAGATTTTATTATTTATTTATATTAAACAGTTAAAAACTATGATATTAGTCAGGTCTAATTCTCGTACATCTTCAATTGATATTAGATTAAACGAAAGTGTTGATTCTTGTACATATCAAATTGATTTTCGATTCTAATTTTTTAAGAACCAGACTAATGATCTGATTACGATTTTATTTTTTTTTTTTCTAAAAAATATGAACAAACCAGACCAAGGGTATGGCAATTTGAATGGTTCGTACTTGGTAAACGTGACGAGACGCGCGTGAATATGGCTTTTCCTTCAAAAGGAAAGGAAGAGATTGAGAGAGATGCTTTTTGAAGAAATAAAGCAATAAGAAGAACAGTAATGAATCTCATAATCATACAATGATTCTAGAAATCTACTCCCTCCTTTCTTAAAAACTATTCGGTTCCGAGTAAAAATTCATCTAATATTTTATTATTTATGGTATTAGTTAAATATGATCTTTTGACTTAGTTGATAAATATATATGATCTTTAATCATAAATCACTTAGTTGACCACTGGTCGACTTAATAAACCAACGATTTCGGATAGTTTATCAATAAAACAGACCATAAAAGAGTTTTTTTTTTTAAGTGAGGCTACAAATGACCAAATCATCTTTGTAAATCCTCCATTTTATTTTGAGATGTTTTAGTTAAAAAATGTGTTTTCAAAAATTAAGGTATAAAATTATCATTTATTACTAATAAGCTACTAAAATGTTATTTTTTTAAAAAATTTGACTTTCTAACTGAAACTTTTTGCCCGAAATTGATGGAGTAATTATTTTGTTATCTTTTTGTGTGTTCCAAAATAATTATTCTATTTTAAAATTTTCCTTTTAAAAAATGATTTTATCACTTTATCCTTCTTTTTTTACATATCTTAATATTTATGGCCACATGCACAAGGACATTAAGTAAACTATACATTATATCAATATTTATAATACTAACAATTATTTTTTTCTTAAATATTGTGTCTAATCAAATAGGACAATTATTAATAAATGGATGGAGAACTTTTTTTTATTTGGCTAAGAAAATTAATTTTTTTATAATATATTTATAGCTGCAATTTTAAAAAATACTTGGTAGATGAACTATTTTTTCATGGATGGATAACATAATATTTTATTTTCAATTGGTAAAGATGATATTAATATTGATTTTCTTTTTATTTTATATTTAGGCCCATCAAGATATGAAATCAAAGAAAAGGAAAATCCCCAATTGTTAAATTTTAAACAATTCAATAACGTGAGCACATAAAGGAATATTGTTCATTGGCAAAGATTTGTGTATGACGATCTAACGGATACTAAATCCGTAAGACGAAGCCTCAATTGGAAATTTGTGGGTTAATAAATAAACATGTTAATGAAAGTCTCATTAATAGGGTAGCCGAGTTGGTGAAAGTTGAACCTTTAAAGTTTAGTTATAAAACAACTAGGTGATTGAATAGGGCTATTCAGAGGTTGAGATTAAATTATCTTTAAAAATTTAATGGTTGAGATTCACCCTCACTTTCACATGTGTGAGTAGTTATCCATTTTAACTCCCTATTTTTTCTTTATCTATTACAAGTCACCCCTACAATTAATATAATAAGTAGTCACCCATTTTTCTTCTCCCTATATTTTATCTTCATATTACAAAGTCATACCCTGTGATTAATCTTCTGAACAGTCACCCCTTATAAAACATCAATCTCTCAACTATCACTTGAAGCGATGTACCCCTCAACTGTAACATTTTTTTAATATCACCTTCTATTTAGGCACTGTCATTTCAATTGACTAATTCAGATATACTGACACCGTACCATAGGCACGGGCATGAAGATCTAGTCTATTATACAATATAACTCAGTCTCGCACACTCGCGATTGACAAAAGCTATTCAGGGGCCGAGATCAATTCATTTACCGAGATCCTACGGTCTCAATTTGGTCTAGATTTCACATGTGCGAAAAGCAGTTAGAACCCTTCTTCCACTCTGCGTGCATACCCATCTCCCCAACTCTTTCCGAGTCTTCCGGGGACAGTTCAACCTTCTATCTTCCACTTTGCGGTGTTTGTTTCCTCTTCCAACAATGGGTTTTCCCAACTACAAAACCCTCCTTTGTGCCCCTCCTTGTCGCTCTTATCCACTTCGTTTATCTCCCAACTACGCCCAACAGTTCACCCCTTCTCCGCCCAGTCGACCACTGCCTTCTGCCCCTCTCCGCCCAGTCGACACTTCCCTCTCCGCCTCTTTTTTTGTCTGGGAAAGTCCCTCTCAAAGGTACGTAGAGCTCCACCCAGTTCACCTTAAATTTTGTTAAATTTTGTTTCCCTCCCCGTCGCCCTTATCCAATTCGTTTATCTCCCAACTACGCCAACAGTTCACCCCCTCTCCGCCCAGTCGACACTGCCCTCTTCCCTCTGCCCCCTGCCTTCTGTCCCTCTCAAAGGTTGTTCCTGCCACCACCGAAATCGAGCACTATTTGGGTGAGTTTCAAATTTTGAACGTATTATTGGAAATCTGGAATTTTACTTTTTGTATATTGCCCAACAAAAGCCCTCGAAGTTGAGGGCATATTTTTTGGTGATTTCTGCTGTCAAAGCACTCAAGATACAGAGGTTAAGGTCCTCTTCTTTAGAGGTTAGACCGAGTATAGGGTTAAGGTCCTTAACCCAAGTGTGAGAGCATTGCCAACTGAATGTCTTGAATCAGTTTATAGTAATATTGTGGAATTGAATTTTGCTGAGAGATATCTTTCTTAGTGATGGTGTAGATGAGTTGGCAAACTCTCTATCTGCTTATTCACAAACAAACCATTCTATGAGACCCATTCACTTTCCAAACCTCTCTCTCCGCCTCCATACACTTCCCAGTTCCATCCTATTTCATCGTCTTCATCCAAGCCTTAGTTAGCAATAGCCCAACTCTCAAATCACACTGCCCCTTATACTACAATACTTTACTCATCTTTACCAAAAACTCACTAAAGTTCAACTAACACACACACACACACATATAGTAATCAAGAATAAGACCTCTTACTATTATCTCCAACTAATTTATACAGATAGTCGAGGAAGTAAATAGAAGCAGCAGCAGTCAATCCTGCGGCAACCCAGTCGGCCCAAAATTGTGTCGTCGCCAGTTCCCTCCCTTATCGCCTTCTCCCACTCCTCAATCTTAAAGAACAGGTTAGTGAGCGTATCAATATTTAATGGGCTTTTACTAACTATCACAGTATCTGAGTTTATCAATTCGAAATTTACTTTGATTTTACAGATACTTGAGAAGTAAATGAAGCGGCGATCAATCCTGCAAAGAACCGATGCGATCCAAGGTATATATTCATGAAGACTTCAGTACATTTCTTGGTAAATTAATTATTTCATTTATTTGAGTCTAGAGATCAAGGGCTCTTATAGCTGCCATGGAGTTAGTAGAAATTAAATATCTCTATGTAATAGGCTTTTGGAGTAAATTCCTAAAGTCGAGTGCTGACGCATAGGCATAGATTTCCATTTTGACCATCTTTTCCCAAGCAACATTACCATAACTCTGATTTCATTGATTTCTTCTTTCGTCTATTCCCTGAATGTCGATCATGGTGGATGCCAATGGTTAGTAATTAATATTACACATATATCAATCTCCAAGTTTTCTGTAAACTGTTATTTTATTTTATTTTATTTTATTTTCTTTTAATAATTTCCCTAGCTTATCAGCATCTTTCAATCTCCCATTTGTCTACATCTTTCTTCTTCCAATATGGGTTTTATCAAGTTCAGCAATTTGAGCAATCTGCTCTAAAGATCATTGAATCTGCTTTAATGGCTTCCCCATATTCGGAGTTATTCTTTAGTGGCTTGCCACTGATCTGATGGTTTGACTCATTTATGTGTGTGTTTGTGTGTGTTAAAAGATCTGTTCTTGATAATCCTCTTGACCGAAAAGGTTAAAAAAATTCCTCAGTATTTTCGTCAAATATACTGGATCGATGCATACTCGAGGTTTTGTTGGTGTCTCATTTAATTAATATTTTGAGCAATCACTAGATACAAAATTTTGTATAATAGATTGTTTTGTGCCTTAGATGAACTGCTTCTATTTCCTTTTCTTATGTCTAATCTCCTGTTGTAAACAAATACGGGTTTGCCTTAACCTCTCTTCTCTCTGCATTAATATCCACCTCCTACTCGATTTGTCTCGATTTTTTTAGACTTTGTTCTTGATCATGGAGCTCGATTCGGTTTTGGGCAATCTTGATCTTAGTAATATGAGGCTTGATCTTGGTTTCTATTAGTTCAGTTATGAATTCAATTTTATGTATTGGGTATCAATTTACAGTGTTGAGTTCACACCAATTCCTCTTAGTAATACGAGGCTTGATCTTGGTTTTTTATTCAGCGCTAAGTGGCTGATTGGGAATGCCAATCTTCTATACAGAATTTGTTTACAAGTCATTGTTGGAACAGAAATGGGGCCTCTTATAAAAACCCACCTTGGTTCCCACTTTGGTAAATAGTAAACACCACGAAGCCATTATTACAATAAGAGAACAAAACATGAAGACATGATGCTAATTATGGTTCCCCGCGGTCTGATTCATATTTTATTAATATCATCAACACCAATTATTATATGGAATAAATATTATGATTCAATTTGGCTCCCAGGATCAATAAATATAGGCACAAATCTGGAAGATAGTCATTTCGAGAATAATTAGCTTATGCAAAAACTTTTTTGATGCATCATTTCTCTTTATACTTTATATATCAGTCCCATATAAGATAAATACTAGAAGGTAATTAACCATGGGAAAATTGTTGTTTGTCTTAATATTTTTTATTAATTAATTGATTAGTGGAAATCTGAGATGGTGGATTAAGATGAATATGGAAACAAAAAAAAGTGGGGAATTGAAAGGTGCAATATCTGTAATACAATACAGCTCATAGTCGCACGCTTACAATTGACAAAAGATAAAGAGTGGCTGAGATTGATTCCTTTACTGAGATCCTAAGGTCATCATCACTCCCCGAGTTCACATGTGTGAACGGCGGTTGAGTAACTATCTCTCTCTCTCTCTCCAACTCCCCCCACTATTCACGGTTGGTGGCCACTAATTCTTCCTCCACCAAACCCACCAATTTTATGCACACAATTTTGTATACAAATAAATTTTAAAAAAAATCGTAAGTTTTGTAATTTGAAATATTTGAAATATACTAGCGTCGTGTCATCGGCACGAGTAAGAGTACTAGTTCACATTATTTAGTTTCAATGCTCATTAATGGGAACTTCCTTTATTTGATCTAGTACCCCTGCACTTTCAATGTTTCTCGCCGAAATTCGTATGTGTCCCACGCCTTACAGTTTAATCCTTTGTCAGCTTTGTCAGCCATCCGTTAGCATCAATTGCCTTGAGATACTTGACGGACTTTGATGAAATGCTATTTTAATGTTAAAAGTGACACTATAAAGGGAAATTTATTATAATTCTCATTAAAATACAAAGTAACACTCTTAATACTAAAAAGTGTCACTTAAAAACTAACGGTGACTGTCAAAAGTGACACATTTAATACTAAAACGCAACACTTTCAATGCTAAAAAGTGACACTTTTAAAATCAATAACGAATATTTTTAGTTATAAGGCAATATGACACTTGTAGGATTAAAAGTAACGCATTTAATGCTAAAAAATGACACTTGTAACACTTCAATATCAAATGTAATAATTTTCATTTATAAAAAAATGAGATACTTTTCAAAGTGAAAGTAACACATTTAATACTAAAAGTGATACATTTAAACCCAAAAGGTAACACTTTTTTAGGGAAAAATGATAATTTTAATTAAAAATGCAAAGTGATACTTCTAAGGCCAAAAGTGACATATTTTATACTACAAAGTGACACTGTTAATAGTAAAAAGTGACACTCTGCATATATAAACATGAGGGGTGGCATTGTAATTTTCAAAAACTAAGGGATTGCATTGAGATTTCTGAATTTTACCACATTTAACCTGGATAGATCATCCGTCTTACGAATAAGGATCTGTAAGACCGTCTTACAGAAAACCACATCTTTTTCATTTAGCTCGTTTGGAGCCTTTGACCGGTCCACTATCTCCTCAATAAAGAAATCATTTTCTCTTTTAAGTAAGGGTGATCATGAAAATTGAACCACCCCTATTGGTTTTAAAAATTTCAAACGAAACCGAAAAAGGATTGGAATCGAACCAAATCACTCGGTTTGGTTTTGTGGCTTATGTAAATTGTTTTTAATCAACTTAACTATCAATAAGAATAAGAATAAGAATGAAAATAAGATTTTAATATGGAATTAACATCAAAATTAGATAATAACCTAGTAAAATAAAATTATCATAAAGATTACAATACAAGTTCTACAATAAACACAAACAATTGAAGAAATAGTAGTCCTCAAATAGTCAATATTTTGTTTGGTTTAGTATGTATGTATGTATGTGTGTGTGTATGTATATATATATATATATATATATATATATATATATATATATATATATATATATATATATTTATATTTATATTTATATTTATATACCAAGATGATTTAAAAGGTTTAGTTCGGTTTGGTGGTTTCAATTTACACTCCTAGTTTTCTCTACGAAAAAATAGATGTAATAAAAATGTATGTGTTCTAAAATTAAAACCTATTGACATAAGGTAACGAAGGCAATCTAGTAATGATGTATGAATTAAACGAGTTTAAAAGGTGTACTTGAAAAGTTTTTCTACTTAGGGTCTGTTTGGATACATAGAATTTGAATTGAATTAGAATCACAATTTTATGGAATTAGATTTCAGCATATTAGAATTGCATTTAGCTTCAATTTTGTTGTTTGGCTAATTCATGGAATTCTATTAGAATTGATTTATAATTCTAAATCTATTGTTTGGATATTCACTAGCTTTTCACCCGTGCGATGCACGGATAGTTTATGGATCGAAAATCATATATTCAAATGAAAATGAATAATAAACAATTAAAAATTTCAATGTGAACAAATCAAACAAAAATTAAAAGGTGAAAGTAAACGAATAGCACAAAAATTTGAAAATGTTATTACAGATTCTGAAATACTTCTTTATAAACAACATTTGTCATTGAACATGCACGACAATTACTACTCTCACTATCACATACTAAAATTTGAAGAACTTTACGATTAGTAACTCGAGACAACGCAACGTATGATTAGTCATGACTAAAAACAAGTTTTTTTCAAAGGAAGTCTCACGGTTGACAATGACTATCTCTGACTTTTATTTATAGACATTGCGTAAAACAACATCAGCGAAAACTGTCTTCTTTCAAATTTGAATTGAATTCTCTGATCGGTAGGTGCCAATGACATTCTCGGAACCAAAACAGTATCGCCAGAATTACCCTTCGAAAGAATTCGACCTTCTAAAACATGGTTTCCCAACCTCGTAATTATTAACCTCGTACCATTGCACAACCCAAGAGGATGATCAATGTTACAAAGCAACATAACTAGAGTTCCAACCTTCAAAATCAACTCATGATTTGGGATTCCAAACATGTAATTCCATTTAAAAATTACAGAGTATGTATATCGTTCAGAAAATCAACGTTTCTATCAGAATGCACGGAGAATATGAGCTCAAATAAAGTCTTCCTTCTGAATTGTTCATTGATACCATGTAATCATTTACTGAATTAACGACATCAAGAGTCGGGGCAAAAATAACTATGTCTTCCAAAAAATGATGACTCATCAGGACTACTTCCAAATGAAGGATGTGTATTTTGAATAATTGCAGCAATCGGATCGTCAAATTCCTTAAGCAGCAGCTGATCGGGAAAATCAACAGAAGCACAACCATCATTCGGTTCACTAATTTTCCCATTGCCAATATTTGCAATCCACTCAGCAAAAAGTTTCAATTCTTCATAACTCTCATTGGACCCCATAGATTGCAATCTCATATTAGTTGTCAATTTCAATACAACACAATCCCTTCACAAATACGATGAATTAATAGTGGCATGAACGATGTTTTGCCTGCTGCCCTTTGGAATTACTGGCAATATATGTCGAAAATCTCCCCCAAGCACAATTGTCTTACCTCCAAAAGGAATATTAGCTCTAGATGGATGAATTTCTCTCATGATATATCGCATACTTTGATTTAATACTTCAAAACAATACATATGCATCATTAGAGCCTCGTCCCATATAATAAGATTGGCTTTAAATATACATTCCGTGGTAGGATTCCCTTGTTTTATGTTTCTCAATTGAATATCCAACATAAAGCTTGGCTTTATGTTGCTCAATTGCGATGCACGTAAGCATTCATAAAATTAATGCATCATAATTGATTTTCATCCATCGCGATGCACAAATTAATACAACACGATGCTCCAATTGAGTGATCTGCAGTGCGTCTTTGGTTTATTAATGGTATCATAGTCGTGTCGTCCTAAAAAATATCATTTTTCAATTAAAAAAATTAAGCTACTTAGAGTTTGAATTTTTATCAAATTGGGCTGCCCGAATTTACCGATGATTTTGATCATGTGTTAAACCATTACAAATATATTGAATACTAAATATTTCACAAAAGCCAAATATATCATGCCCACGTAAGGCTGAGCCCAAGGGATAATGGGATTCATTTTGATTTGGCCCAAAATGGGGTAAGTTAGGTTAATATCGATAGTATAAATATAACCCTACTATCACCCTAATGTTGTAGACATTCTTTATTACCCAATTAAAACGCCGACCTCCCAACCTCTCTTTGCACATCTCATCTTTCTACACATCTCATAAACTCTGCTTTCCTATGAAAACTTTGCTTCCTCGAATATGATTACACTCTATAATCCATAACAGTCAAATCTACTTAATCATTTGGTGAGTTTATTTTCTCGTTTTTTTTTATCATTTTCAGTTCCGATTTTATTTATTTTTATCTAGCCAATTGAATCCCCAACATATATTTCATTCTTTCTCCCAAATCTGGTTCGATCGTGGCTGGTTCGGTGTACATAAAAGGTAATCTATGTACAAATAACTCTACCTCCTACAATATTAATTTTGTCTATAGATCTGGCAAAAAAAGATGTTTGAATCATAGATCTGTATATATTTGTTAACTTACTAAGTAAAATAAGTAGAAATTTATAGATATTATGCAAAAAAATTACCGATTTAGTTTTTTAGCTTTAATTATCATCTATTATATGTAAATTATAATCAATATTAACAAATCTAATGAAATGACAAAAGAATAATCATATCTACTTATTATAATTTATAAAATTTTCAAACTACAAAATCGATGTTGTAAATATGTCTTTTTTTTACCATTTTTTCTTTACAGATCCTTGCAGGATATGAACTGCCAGGCCTTTTAGGTTAGA
Organism: Codonopsis lanceolata; assembly: GCA_013146195.2. Taxonomy (NCBI): domain Eukaryota; kingdom Viridiplantae; phylum Streptophyta; class Magnoliopsida; order Asterales; family Campanulaceae; genus Codonopsis; species Codonopsis lanceolata. Next base: position 159,837,914 of record CM028379.1, read on the forward strand.
CAATGTATGCTCAAATAGGCTAGAGGGGGTGAATAGTCTATAATGTCAATTTAAAAATCATTTTCGAGCATTCATGGCGAATGGGAAAGAACACATTTTTAAGTCAAAAGCAAAATGAAGAAGGTCTGCTCGTTGGACAATACACTTGCTCAGCAGGTCTGTTGGTAGCACATGACATCATACTTTGCTCTTGAGTAGAGTAATAAGCTCTGCTAACAGATTGCTGACAAACTGTAAGCATGTAAAAGGAGTTTATCAGCGGAAAGATCAAGGCTTAACAGATTTATCAAAGAAGTCTGGAGTAGTTGTACACGAATATATGTTCAGAACAACAACATATTTAGTCCTTCTCCAGATACATATTTAAGGAATCATGAGAAAGATAGATTTCAAAGATATAAAACAGTTTATAAAAGCTAATAGATGAATCAGGGTTGTGTTTTATAAATATCTTATATTAAAATTCAACAGAGGTTTGCTCAAAGACAAACATACTTAATGCATTAACCTAGACTCTCTATTTAATTTATCTATCTTCTTGCTCCAGATCTTAAACCCCTACTTAAGAATTCATAACTGAATATCCTGAGCAAAGGCTACAGTAAGAGACGACAACGAGAGATAGCTAAGAGAAGACAATTTTTAGAGTCACTTAGATAAGAAATATCTGAGCGACTGAGTGCAAAGCATTCAACTCCCTATGATGATCTATGATTCCACAACCAACAACACTTGCAATAGAGTACAAGAATGTAGGTATGAATGCAATGCAGATAGACAGCTATTCATCTTTTTTGGGCATCTTTCAGGATCTATCTTCAACGAATCTGAAGTTCTTGGCCTCTAGCTAAGAATAAATCTTTGTAGCTCTGTTAGAGACTGAGTTCTTCGAAGGAAGTTTAAGAACTCAAATCAAGAAAGAAGTTATTGATCAAGACGTCGATCTCTGTCTTGTAGATTTTCCGATCTCTCTCTTCTCCTTTTCTTTTTTCTTCCTAACAACCCACATAAAGTGTTTTGCTAAGGTCTCGGTTTTTTCACTGTGATCTCTTGTGAAAATCTAAGTTGATCGTTGTTGAAGACAATCTCCTTGTGGATCCCACTGCCTTGTTGATCTGCTCTATCACATTGTTACTCGCTTAACCTTATAGAAAGGAAGAAATGGATTAACTTTTATAGACAAGGGTCTTTAGATCCGTTGAGATCTTTTGAGTAATATTATATCTATTGGAACAGTGTTGATCTTAAAGTCTGTTGGATAAAGATTTACTTTGAAGATCTTTGACAAGTTGCCTATCAGACTGAGTTGATGTGTTTCTGAATAGTAGGTTTGATGAATAGTACACTAACAAATGGTTTGTCCAATAAAGTGGATTATTTTGACTTTTCAGACCAGATATAGAGATAAGATATCTATTGGAAAATGTAGAACAATATCCAACTAGATTTTGCACGATATGAGCTGTCAGGCCTTTTAGGTCAGATTGACTTTTGAGGCTTAAACACCTTTACGTTTCTGAATGACTGCAGTCTTTTCTCTGTAGATTGCATGTGCAGTCCTTGATAGAACAAAGGTCTGCTGGTATGATATTCCTTCTAAAAGATAATATCTTTCAGTAGAAAGATCTGTTGGTCGACGTAGTTACGGTAGGAACTATCAATTCGCAGCAAGTCTGCTGGTGAGGTTTTCTCAAGAGAACAATCACGCTGTAGCAGGTCTGCTGGTGCTGATGTACTGGAATCGCTAGTCTGTTGATCATCATGTAAGAGTAGGACTGAGACAAGGACTCTCCTAGTCCAAAACCTATGTGATATCCAACAAGTTGTCACACTAACTGATACGCAACCCTTTTAGTCACTTGTTAGAACACGCAGTAATGGGAACAAGTAAATCAAGGTGTTTGAAATATGCAAAGGAATAGATCATAAATCAACAGACATATTCCAACAGGGAAGAACATAGCTAATAAAGGTAATAGCTCTTTTACAATTTTATTTTCGCCTTTAACTCATTTATAAGTTCCAGATCTGCATATTTTTGTAACAAACTATCAAAAAGTATATGAAATCTATATGTATTATTAAACACTTTGACACATGTTGTTTTGGTATGTTGAAGTATCATCTATATTATATGCATAAGAAAATTTTCCAAATTTGATTAAATTACAAACAACAACAACTAGATCTAGTATGTATATTGAATTTGTTTCAACTTGGAAAGGGATGCTGTAAAATTTTCTTGTTTTTTTCCTCTCCCAGATCTAAATAAGTTTTTTTCCTCTCCCAGATCTAAATAAAAGCAATTAGCCTTTTTTAATAACAATAGTAAATTTTTGATTCGTGCTTAGCCCATAATGGTTGAACTATGAATCTTCAATAGATGAAGTAGATGGGAATTTATGCCAAGTAGTAAAATTCACTTAATCTTTATTTATTTTTTTGAAAAGTTACTTTTTAATTTAAAAAAATTGACCCACGGCATAATGACCTTTGTACTGCAATCAAGTTGTATGTATATTATGTGTTAGATATGTGTTTTATATAGAATAGTTTGAATCTAATTTAGTCATTTGTATGATGGGATCTTTGCAATTATATGAGATAACTTATTATTTCATATCTTAATTTGTTTTTAAGTTTTAAGATTACTGAAAATGAATCTGAATCTCTAATATGCTCCAATTTTAGTGATACCACTTGTTTGGTGTTTCTGTTGTTTACTTGTAACTTGATGTTTATAATGATTCCTATATTTTAATTTGCTTTTTTTTAAAAATTCCCATGTATTAAACTTTTTTCGCACAAAATAAATTAACTTTTCAAATAAGTAGCAGTTTTATAAAATGGAGTATGTATATTAAGAATCTTTATATATATATATATTAGATTCATATACAATTTCTTTTATGTGCATGTTTACCTAAATTTTTAATTTGTTCACACAATGGTGCGGGAAGGAATGAAAAGATAACATGAACACGATCGTAAGATCCAACGATCAAAGATAAGTACTCTTATACACAAAACTTATGTACTTGAGAAAATATTTGTTTCAAAATGTTGCTTTCAAATTTATATTGTTTTTAAATCATAAAATTGAGGACTCAAATACATATATATATATCCCTTCTGAAACAATACAACACTAATTACTTACTCGCAGACTAAATGTTTTTCTTGAACTTCATATAAGTCCTATTTCATATCAACTGTGAGATCTATATAAACCGTAGTAATTCGTACACAAAATAGAACCATATCACTAAACATACCTAAAGTACATTCTCATCAAGTATACTTTGCATACTTTAGTAAATTTTCTTTATTATTGTAACATAGCAAATACTATCTGTGTATTTTTAAATATCCTCTTAATGTATTCTTACAAATTGAAAACTTTATAGGACCATGATCATCAAAATGTAACAACAATGGAAGATAGGTAATTCTAAACAAATAGACCTTATTGGAAACACTTTTACTTTGAATAACAATCACGAATTACTTTCATATTTCGTTTATTTTTGAACTACAAAATTGTGATCACACAAAATGCTTTAGAATTCATTTAAAAAGGAAAAAAAAAATACAATAGACTTACTCCCAAATGCACTTGCCTTCAGTGATCTTGATATAGTACCACTTCAAAACCACTCTCCACCATTTGAACTGTTAGGAAACTAATTTTGTGATTGTTTGTTGGCTTGGCTTTACTTCACTTCTGTTTATACAAACACAATTATAATAGTGTTTGAAGAAAATAATATAGATTGGTATATAAGGTAGTTTGGATAGATGACAAAACCTCTACTAAAACACTGCCAATAATATATACTTCTCTTCAAAAACGAATTCTAAATTTTAAGGGGTTTTTAGGTTGACTCTTCATTTTCCATTTTGGATGCATTCATATGTCTGTAAGGGTAAAATAGGCATGACCTATTTTATTTTTGTTTCTCCTTCCTTGGTAAATACATATTTGACAAGTGTAGCATTTTTGGTAACTAAATCTTTAATTAGATTTTGTTTTCCTTGGTCCTTAAGTTTTTGTCATTTTTGGAAACAAAATATTCCTAAAAATTTGTTGATTTCTTGGACCTAAATCTTAGTGTTGTTTTTGGAAACAAAATCTTGGTGAAATTCCTTCATGAAACCGGGCTCCAAATCGTCTATCACACTCTCTGTCACATTTCATGTCCCATTGAATCTTGGCCGTACATTTTCCTTGTTATTTTAGTCAGTCTTCTTTTTATAAGGAAACATGTAGGGATGAGATTCAATGGGACAGGAGATGTGACAGAGAGTGGGATAGATGATTTGGAGCCATGAAACCGTGCCCTAGAATCCTATTTGGTATGGTAAGAAAATCTGGAAATTAAGGAAGTTTCTTTTATTCTAATCATTGTCCTTCTTGGAGATGGATTCCTTCTTTGTGTGTAGGTTTTCTCAACATTATAAATAGAAGACAATGGCAACGGCTAAACACACGAACTGAGAGAGAAGAGAGCTGATTCAAAGCAGCAAATTCAGAAATTTCAGAAGTTCAGAATCTGATTTCAGTTTCAGATGTGCAGCAGTTTTTGAATGTGACTTCGGATGTTATAACATTGGAAGCGACATTGAAGTGCTGGAACCGTTTTGACTTCCTAGCTGATTTTAGGAAGCTGTTTTTATTTCTTCCCACGTTTTGTCTATTCTGTTTATGTTGGTTTTTGTTCTCCAAGACTTGTTGTCTTGTGAGAATATTTTTGTGAGTGATTTCACAATTGTTTTTGTGTAAAACGATTATTCTTTTAGTGAAATCTTTGTGGCCTTGAAGCTAGGTCTACAAGTATAATCTTATAGATTGTTTGGTAAACTTTTGTGCTTATTTTCGTGTTTTATTTTAAAGTCTTCCACTATTTTTGATTTTTCTGTCTATTGTGACTTCCATTGTAGCTTTTTCACAAGCTACATTGGAAACTGCATTAGGCAGTTTGGAGAATCCTAGCTACTTGTGTACTTTCATTTGGTATTAGAGCCTCCTTTTGACGTCACTAAGAGTAGATTCTGGTTGTAGCCATGATGGATTCTCAATATGAGAATTTTGTTCATCCTCCTACATTAACGAATAGGAATTACTCAAATTGGGATGTTGAGGAATTTGATTTTGATGAAGAGTCAATAGCTCTTTTATCAACCAGGTTTAAAAATATTTTGAAAGCCAAAGAAAAAAAATAGATTTTCATCTTCAAACTCCAAAACTGCTTTCAAACATGAGTATTTTAAGTTTGTTCCTAATGAAGACTCCTTCCAAACCTCTGAAAAATCTTTTTCCAACCCTTTTGCTAAACAGTCTACATCAAGTGATAAAAATATTGATTATTTTCGATGTAGGGTTTGGTCATTTTGCTAATCAATATGTTAATACTTTGCGTAAAAAAGATTTGCTAGTTTTTTGTGATCTTGAGACAAATGCACAAGTTTCATATTCTGCAGCTGTTGGATATTCAGACAGTGTTCCTGCACCAGAACAAACATAATCTGCAAGTCCAGGAAGTTCAGCCGATGTGATTCAAAATGTGATACCCAATGTGATTCCGAATGTAGCTACATCGGAAGTCACATTGACGTAAACTTGACGAAACTGGCCGATTGAAACAGTGTCGGTCAGTTTGACTGATCAATGATATGACATACCAAGCAAAATCCAAAAAGTGCATCCCACTTTACAAGTCATAGGTAATATACATGATGGGATGCCCACAAGGAGTAAAGGTAAGGTAGACTATAGGAAACTTGCTTGCTTGTCCACTCTTGAGTGTGAAGATATCCATGTCTCATGTTTTGTAGAACTTGATCAATTTTTGAAAAATAATTTGGGTTCTTGGTTTAGTAAAAAACATAAATGTGTTGAGACAACTTTTATGAGCCAAATGATCAAAGATTATGGGGTTCACATTGATGTGTTAACCATGTATTGTGATAACACCTATGCAATTAGTATAGCAAAAAATCCAGTTCAACACTCTAGAACAAAACACATTGATATAAGACACCACTTTATTAGAGACATGGTTGAACAAGAGATTATTTGCACTGAACATGTTGGGACAAAAAATCGATTTGCTGATATATTTTCCAAGTGTCTTGTTTTTGAGAGATTTTTCAATCTTTGGAAATCTCTTGTGTTTTGTGTGTCATATGTGGCGACCCCGACCCCGGACCCGAGATGGAACCGCGGGCCGAAGCGCCAAACAAGACAATACAAGAAGGGAAGAACATGCAAGGACACAAAATATTTTATTTTTAAAAGCGGCGTGGCCAACATTTCGATCGCAAGAGAACTTCGACACAAAAGGTCGGCATTTTCAAAATCATTTCACGATAAACAGTTTAAGCAATAATTCCAAGTCTTCGGCGACACTACGGGAACCCAAGCTAAGCAGTCAATACGACAAGGAAATAAATAAGAGCTAATAGGATGCTCGGCGGAAGACTATACGTAGTGAACAACACCACGATATACAAGGCACGGCTAGTACAATTGCCGGCATCAAAGAGAAGTAAGTACTACAAGAGTTAATACTACAAGTAGCTAACAGAATACACAGTACAAGTCTATACAATCCCAAGCATAGGCTAGATGACTAGCTTATACCCATCGTTCCTTGCAAATACAAAAGAAGAGAAGAGGACTTCTAAGAACCCCTCTTTTGACGCAATAACCTGAACAAAAGAGAACTAAGGCGAACGATCAATGCGAGCCTCAACGAGAAGGTCCTGTCCTGCTAGGATCTAAAAAAAAAGTACAGGGGAACGGGTAAGTCATAATGACTCGTAAGCTACCAATCATGCATGACATGGCAATATGCAACACGTTAGGCAAGACAATATTTACAAGCATGTAGATCAAGTATATGAATTGCACATTATTGCACATAGTCACATAATATGAGGATATAGAAATTTGGGCCGCCGTAGACACAAACAGACACCTTCATGACGTGCATGAATCGATGGGTGTGATAATACATCGATCTTCCGAGGATATTCTCGGGATAAACATGAACTCAATCTTAATGGTCGCGTATTGGTTGGCCAAGAGAGCTCTTCCCCACTGTGGCCGCCGGTGGAGGTGTGTGTGACATGATCAAGTACGCCAGCTGGACTCATGCAATGCCAATCAATATTTTACTCAACAATGGTTAGTATGGAACGAGTCCGACAAGAGCGTCCTCGTTCGAGACAAGTATATAATCTCATCAATAAACAAGCAAGAATGAGCTCGACAAGAGCGAACTCAATATATCAAGTATGCATTTATTATGTCATAAGATACGAGCATGATAGTCAATCCATTTCAAGAGTCTAGAATTAGTTTTCTAGTGTAACGCATGTAATAACGTCGTAAGGATCGATCTTTGAGCCGGTATTGTTCAATAGCTCACTATTGTCGACTCCGTTGAGTCATTTCTATAAATCAAACCAAATAGGGTTAAACACTATTTGCATTTCCAACTCTTTTCTAAGTCATCGCATTGATTAATCTAAGTCATTAATCCAATTTATAACCATAGCTAACAATAAACTCAAGTTCCTAAATTATGGAACCCTAGATCACGTTTTCCCCAAATAATGGTCGAAAGTCTAAGACCCAAGAATAATAATTATTCCTAATATAGAGTATAACACTTTTACTTCTAGGCTTAGTGTCCAAATCAAAGCATTTACATTCATGGTCAATAATTCCCAAAAATTCATATTCTCTAAAATGTATCAATATCATGGTAGAACACAAGGAGAACAATGATTTGGGCATGAGAGAAGGGAAGCAAGAAGAGGTAGTATGTTATCTCTAACATGGACCTAAGGGAAATTGATAGCTTACCTCAAGCCAAGCAATAGACGAAGCAAGAAAAACCGATCGGTGTCGATCGCTCGTCTCGGCGGTGGCTACGCAACGGCGGTCTCGGAATCGCAAGCGGGTCTTGAATCTCTTGGAAGCCAACCCCTCACGCACTAATCTCACCTACACACTCACGCAAGGCTTCGCCCAATTTGGAGAAGACGAAGCAGAGAAATGATCGTAACATGAAGGCTAGAGCTGATGTAGAGCAATCAGCTTGATTAAATGTGTTAGTGGAGTACACATGTCATAAGATGATTGGTAGAAATAGGTTTAGAAATCTTAATTAAGCTTAGATTAGGCTAATTAGACTCTAATACAAGTGGTTTAAGTCACTAATGGCAGAGGTTTAGTAAGGGCACAAACGTAATCAGCCAAAACTGCAGAAAAATCCCGTTTTTGCTGGATTTCTTCACTGTTCGGTTGTGGAGGCCGAACAACCTTCATAAGGTTCGGTTGTCATGGCCGAACAAAGCCAAAAATGTTCGGTTGGCGGGTAGAACGCCCGATTCCCAGGAGCCATACGTTCGGTCAAACAGTCCGATTTGCACGTATAACTTGGCGTATAAGGCATGTACAACTCCAAGAAGCATTAGAATGAGTATCAAGGGTCCTAAAAACAATTATAAATGTCTCTCAAGGTCTTGGCTAAGTCCAAAAATCAAAGCCCGAGCAAGAACAAGTCAATCTAGAGCGTGCAAGGCAATAGGCGTTCGATACGGCAATAACGGTTCGATCAAGGAATGCAATCAAGTCAATCATGTTAGGGATACTTCTAGCATGTTAAAACATATTCTAATCATGTTAAACATGTATGGAAGACAAGTTATACAAGTAAGTTTCGGGTTCTCACATCATATGATTTTACACTTGTTAATTATAAAAAAAAATTAGGCATGATTGCATTTTGTCTTTAGAGGGCACTCTAGATCAATTGACTCACATGTATGTGCCTCTTGTGGTTGCTTGGGAATTTCATTCAAAATATGTTGTGATTTCATTGTTCTGATTCTCCTCACTCTCTCCCAAATATTATTGCAATTGAAAAAAATCTTAAAGTCCACAAAGGAAAGAGCTACCTTTTGAAATTTTTGGGATGCTGCAATTTATCAAAGTACTATGAAACTTAGGTTCTCATGGGTTGATCTTGAGAAAATTGACTCCCCTAAATAGAAGAAGTGTGAAAGCTACCTAACGGAAAAGAGCTACCTATGAACAAGGTTGTGGCACCTTTCTTTTGGGACTATAGATCCTTGGATTTCATGGGTTGATCAAAAGCAAAGTGGCTTCCCTAGGTAAATAGTGTGAAAGGTTCCAAGTGGCATATTTTTATAGCTTGAAATAAAGTAGAGCTATATTCCTAGGGAAATAAAGTACCTATGGATTTTTGTTGTGAAAAATGTATGATCTTGGAAGAGAAATCTGGTTGAGAAAACGAAAAAAAAAGAAGCAAAATTGAAAATAAAATCACAATTTTGGCGAATGCATCTCCCAACGCAGCAACATTAGGAACTACATCCTTTGATCTGGTCTTTATCACTTGTGTGTGATTGCATTTTTTTTTGCCTAGCTTTTAGTTATCATGTTTTTAGGCATAAAATTTTAGGACATGCATTGTTGGTAAGGATATCAGCTTGGTAGAATTTTGTCCTAAAATCAAACTGTGAAAATCAATTTCCAAAAATCTCCATGTTGAAAAATATTTAGTGGTTGTCTAATTTTTGTGTGGAACTAAGAGGTTTTGAATATGGATATGATGTGCTCAGTTATTGCTAGTGATGTGATCATGTCTTGGTGAACACTTCATTGTGTTTTTCAAAATCTTTGATTTTTGAGAATTCCTATAAGATGGTTTATCCCTCTTCCTTTTTCGGTCAAATAGAGGGAGAGAGATCAAGTGTTTCTGGTGATGATGATGAATCTGATTCCTTGTAGATTCATCATGTTTGTTTTGTATGCATGTGATTGCATCATTGGTATATTCTGATTTGTGCTTAGTAAATGATTTCTGATTTCATACCTTGCACAAATTCAGGGGGAGATGAGATTTTCTAACCAATGCAGGTTAGATGGTTTTGATTGGTGTTGAATAAACACTTGTCATTTTGATTTGACCAGAAAGGCTCAACAAAGGGGGAGATTGTAAGGGTAAAATAGGCATGACCTATTTTATTTTTGTTTCTCCTTTCTTGGTAAAATACATATTTGACAAGTGTAGCATTTTTAGTAACTAAATCTTTAATTAGATTTTGTTTTCCTTGGTCCTTAAGTTTTTGTCATTTTTTGAAACAAAATATTCCTAAAGATTTGTTGATTTCTTGGACCTAAATCTTAGTGTTGTTTTTTGAAACAAAATCTTGGTGAAATTCCTTCATGAAACCGTGCCCTAGAATCCTATTTGGTATGATAAGAAAATCTGGAAATTAAGGAAGTTTCTTTTATTCTAATCATTGTCCTTCTTGGAGATAGATTCCTTCTTTGTGTGTAGGTTTTCTCAACATTATAAATAGAAGACAAGGGCAACGGCTAAACACACGAACTGAGAGAGAAGAGAGCTGATTCAGAGCAGCAAATTTAGAAATTTCAGAAGTTCAAAATCTGATTTCAGTTTCAGATGTGCAGCAGTTTTTGAATTTGACTTCAGATGTTATAACATTGGAAGCGACATTGAAGTGCTGGAACTGTTTTTACTTCCTAGCTGATTTTAGGACGCTGTTTTTATTTCTTCCCACGTTTTGTCTATTCTGTTTATGTTGGTTTTTGTTCTCCAAGACTTGTTGTCTTGTGAGAATATTTTTGTGAGTGATTTCACAATTGTTTTTGTGTAAAACGATTATTCTTTTAGTGAAATCTTTGTGGCCTTGAGGCTAGGTCTACAAGTATAATCTTGTAGATTGTTTGGTAAACTTTTGTGCTTATTTTCGTGTTTTATTTTAAAGTCTTCCGCTGTTTTTGATTTTTCTGTCTATTGTGACTTCCATTGTAGCTTTTTCACAAGCTACATTGGAAACTGCATTAGGCAGTTTGGAGAATCCTAGCTACTTGTGTTCTTTCAATGTCCAACACTAAAAGAATGGGAAAATCCTTAAAAATTACAGTTTTTTGACTTGTAATACGTGCAATCCTTTTTTTAATGCAATCATTATCTTTTCTGTTGGACATTAGTTTTTGGCTTAAATCGTAATTTGGTCACCCTGCTTTTTCATTTTTTGCAATATGATCACTCTGCTTTTTTTTTTTCTATTTCATCATTGTACTTGGCAACATATAACACATTAATCACTCCATCCAAAAAATTGGATGGAAAACTTTAATTTTTTAGAGAAACCTGAAAATACCCTTCGTTCCTTCGCTCCGTCGTTCCACTTCTCTTGTTTTTTCTCATCATCATCCCGACTACTATCATCCAACACCTCGTCACCGTAGCTCCCATCGTCGGCTCTACCGCCGCTACTGTCCCTAGGACTCCAGCCACTATCATCCGAGTCTTTTGCAAGCAGGTGCAAAATGGGCATTCCATTTTTATCACAAAGAGCTATCCCTAGCTTCACTTTTGATGATATAGTTGAATGGTTGTAACAGAGATTGTCATGATTTGAGCCAAGATCGAGGTGCATTAGCTCTGGCAAGGCCGCCATTGAAGGTCCGCTGGCTTTGATTGTGACGCCGGAGACGATTAAATCGATGCGGTTTTGGAGGCGGTTGAACCAGACGTCAGTGTATTTGTTCCCTTCGCTCCTTCGTTCCACTTCTCTTGCTTTATAACTTTAGAACTGGCAGCCAACCTAGCCTTAACCAAATTAAATTGAATCTCTCTAAACTTGGCAATAACCTCAACACTCTTCATCAAATTCTCCATTGCCCTATTATCAAACAACTTCGACCCTTGTGCCAGCTCATCGAGTCGCCTTAATCACCACATGCCAAGGTGACCTATCTGCGTAAAAAAACTTGATATTCATTAGTAGTAGAAGCCTGTTCTTCATAAAAAATAAACCCAACATTCAATTGATTGAACTCCTTAGACTCCACAAACTTAGACATCCTATAAAACCCACCAATTTCTTTTTCGGGAACGTAAGAGATGCGAATAGTACGAAGGGGTTTGAAATTGGGATCGTTATGGAAGAGGTTACGGATGGCTTCTATGTATTGAATGACGATAGATTTGTCATCCAAGGAGCCGCGGCCGAAGATGTTGTCGTTGAGGGGGTCGAGGTGGGCGGAGAAGGGAGGGTGGGTCTACTTGGAGGAATCGGCGGGTACGGAGTCGAGGTGGGAGTTGGGAAAGATGGAAGGGAGAGATGTGTTGAAGCCAGGGAAGGTGACGATAAGACGGGGCTTTTGAGGGGTGGAGAGGTAAAGGGTTTTGGTTTGGATGTTAGGATGGATGGAGTGGGAAATGGTGGTTAGGAAGGAGACGGCGGTGGCGTAGTCAGGGTCAGGGTGGGCAGTGTTGATTCAGAGGTATTGTTGAAAACAAGTTATGGGTGTGTCTTGTTATAGGTATTGAGTTTCAATATGTGCACACAAACAACATAAAGGGCATTGATGTCTTTTTTATCATTTCCATCCAAGATAACTAACGGAAACGAGACAGAGTGACCAAATTGTTATATGTGGCCAAGTACAATGATGAAATAGGAAGAAAAAAAATTGTAGAGTGATCATATTGCAAAAAGTGAAAAAGTAGGGTGACCAAATTGCGATTTAAGCCTTAGTTTTTTTATAGTAATCCGTGTCATTTTTTTTAAAGGGAGTCACTATCTTTTTACTTGGATATTAGGGAGCACTCCAACTATTTTTGTTTTCTATTTTATTGTCCCTGAAATTTTATTTGCAGCTTTTATGGATACACAACCATGAAGATTCGACTATTCATAATATATAAATATATTGGTTTTAGCAAAATAAATCATATATAAATTAAAATATGAGGTTAGTCATGTAAAATATGTGGTTAGTCATGTGGTTAGCCTTGTGTATTCTTGGTACTTACTTATTTCAATAAGGTCATAAATTTTAGAATAATTAAAAGTTTGTGTACTCAAAGATTTCTGTCATGTGGAGTGGGTTCTGATTGTAATTGTTTTTGAAAGTAATTCGTGTCATACTTCTTTTGAAAGGTAATCATTAGCCTTTTACTTGGGTGGTAAGGAACACTACAACTTTTTTTTTCCTATTTTATTGTAACTGATACATTACTTGCGGCCTTTATGGATACACTACCTAACATTTGACTATTCATAATCTACAAATATAATGGGTTTATAAAAAAAGACAAAACGCATATTTGGGTCATTGTACTTTTTCAAAAATTACAATTAGGCCAGTGAGACGCCAAAATTTTTAGAGTGACCACTGTATCAAAGTTATCTTGCATGTTAACTCATTTTTTTGGATGAACGTTAAATTTGAATGTGAAATAAATGTGGGATTTTAATTTCTTGATTTATAAATTGTGAGAGTAGGGTGATGTGCCATGGGGAGATTGCATATCTAAAAGAATAGAGAGAGAGTAGGAGTAGCACACCAACTGTTAAAACTTAGATTTGAGAATCAAATTTGGGTTACTCGGTAAGCAGTGATGATGAAGATGAGGGCAAAATAGGTATTTAACATAAGTTAACGTTCAAACTTAACATCCATTGAAAAAATGGGTTAACATGCAAAATAACTTTGGTACAGTGGTCACTCTGAAAATTTTGACATCTCAGTGGCCTAATTGTAATTTTTTGAAAAGTACAATGGACCAAATATGTGTTTTGCTTATAAAAAAGAATCATATTTAACTTAAATATGTAGTTAGCCATGGAAATAGTTTTGATTTGCCCAATGCATATCTGAAAAAGTTGTCATTATATGTTCACCCATATATAACAGTTATATTTGTGATGTTAATCATGATTTATTTATCGTTAATTAAGCACCACTATATCTGTAAATGTGGACTTTACTATTATCAATATTTTTCTCGTTATATTAAACTTTTGTGACTACTAATATATTCCCATAATGGTTTTTAGACAATAATTTTATTACTCCGTTTGGACATTTCTTGCATTATCTTTTCCACTCACCGATCATTTTCTTGACTTCTGATATACATATGCAACAATAATAAAATCATTGTTTAATATGTCAAGTAAAAAATTGCTTTATGTGTCATCATTGTGTATCATTGTGTGGGGAATATAATTTTACTATTTTTTAAGCTTTTGGGAGCAGGTTGAATAGTCTTTCTGCGCCAAGGGGTGGTCGGTAGGCATGAGGGAATAATGTGTGCTCGGGTTCGATCACGCCCTTAGGAGGAAAAAAACGAAAAAAAATAGTCTTTCTGCATTTAAATGATGAAAAACTGGTCTCTTTGTATTCCTCGTTGGCTTGGTTGTAGTTGTTTATATCAAGTAAAAAAGTAGTCTTTGGGTCATAAAAAGTTTAATTTTATTACTCTTTTCCCTGTTTCTTGCAGTAATTTAATCATTTTATTGATGCATTTACTTGTGTAGTACATAAATCATCTGACTGTGCAAATGTTGTTTACCATCTCAAGACAATAGAGTGCTTTATGTATCATCATTGTGTGTGGGGAATGCATTTTTTCTACATTTTTTTTTTTTGCTTTTGATTGATAGCAGTCTACATATTGTCAACATTGCGTATTGAGAAATATTATTACTCTTTTTTCTTGTTTATGTCGAGTTTATATATTGTCTGTTTGTATTTGTTTGTAATATCAAGTAAAAAAGTGTCTTTAATCATCATGGATATTAGACAAAGTAATTTTATTACTCCTTTTGAACATTTTTTGCTTTACCTTTTTCCACTTACTGATCATTTTCTTGACTTCTGCAATACGTAAGTAGAGAGAGTGTGCAACTTTAATAACATCATTGTTTATTATTTCAAATAAAAAAAATGTTTTTTGTGTCATCATTGTATATGTGGAATATAATTTTAATACTTTTTTTGTTGTTTATTTCAAGTATGGGAATATCATTTTCTTGATTTCTACAAAACTTTTTTCCTGTTTATTGCAGTAACTTACTTTTCCCAGTAACTTTTGTTCCAATCACTGAAACTGTGCCATAGTTGTTTATTATATCAAGTTAATAGTGTATAGTATCAATTCACCATTTTTCTTAAATTACTTCTCTTGTTGCCCCGAGTTGTTCTATTGTTCTTATAAGTTCCTGCAAGTTTTCAAACTTCTCTTCAACTGTTTGTGTTGCTGGTTGTGCAGGTGGTGGTATGTTGCTCTCTGCATGAACTCAACCTATAATAATAATAAAAATTAGAACTTTTTTTTTTCAGAATAAAATAATTAAATTCGTCTAATTTTATGCATCAAATGATTGCATAAACTTACCTATTTTGAAAGTCCTTCATCTCTTCCAAATCTCCATTCAATATCATTTTATTCACAAAAAAATGTGTTTGATACTCGAATCACATCTTTGAACTTCTTTGCTATGCACAATTGTAGAATAATGACACGGTTGTCATTAGTAGTTGCCAAGTTGTTCATTAGGTTGTCGACAAACCCCCCACAGTATGCATGACATTGTTTGTCCACTGCATTGTAGATATATATTAGTAAATGCATATTTGAAATATTATTAATTAATCAGTTGGGAGGTACTCTAATAAAGAAAATTGTTACCATTTCCACTAGTATTACCAACCTATGACATATACCATACATATGCAATATAGTTATGAATACATTTAAAGTTTACATCTTGACAAAAAAAAAAGAATACTAGCCATATTTTTCAGTGCAGAATCTCGGGAGAGAGCAATTGGATTCCTTTTTTTTCTTTTTTTTTGCCAAAAATTCATCACTTCCTTTTTTTTGTTACCCCTGGACTATGTCTTTGACCACCACCACTAGTATTACCAACCTATGACATATACCATACACATATGCAATACAGTTACAAATAATGAATACATTTAAAGTTTACATCTTGACAAAAAATATAGAATATACTCACCATATTTCTCATTGCAGAATCTTGGGAGACAAGAATTGGAGTCCCAAATGGCCTTCTCATCACAGGCTCTATTTCTTCAGGTTCTGTCCTTAGTGCCTTTGGTTTCTTAGGACAAGTCCTAACATTATGATACTCTTCACCACAAAGTCTACACTTCATAATGTCTTGGAACTCCCTTAGCTTATGGGGTTTTCCCTTTCTTTCACCCAGTTTCCTTACTCTTCTCCTCTTGGGCTTACCAGGCATCTTTCTATCAATTAGGGGATGTATTTCTAAGTTGGTTTTGGGCCACAGATCTCTACCATTCATAGGATACACCATATTCTCATAAGCTTTCATGTAGGTGTCTTTATTTTACCAATCAGCTACATATTGTTTAGGATCAATTTGGTTATAATTTAGGACATAAATGGCATGTAAACAAGGAATACCTAACAACTACCACTTTTTACTATGTGCATGTGTTTTCTTAGCTAACCACTCATAAGCCCCTACACTTGTTTGCTTCATTTTCTCCATCTCAAGGTTCAATTTCTCATCAGTTGATGCTTTAGCACATGCATACAATTGTTTTTTCAAGGCATGACCCCTAAATTTCAGTTTAAAGTTATCATGCAGATGTTTAACACAAAACCTAATTTCATCATTAGGGACAAGGGCTTCAAGGCTTGGAACAAGACCCTTTTGTTTGTTAGACATAAAAGTAAAATGACTTGAATTCACACAGTTTATATCTATCAATAAGTTACAAAAACCATGTCAAAGAGTCTCTGTTTTCCCCCCCTCAACTACTGCATATGCCAAAGACCACATTCCATTGTTGACATCAACCCCAACAGCTGAAAGAATAATTCCTTTCACTGGTCCCTTCAAAAAGCAACCATCCAGCCCAAAAACCTTCCTACATCCTTCTAAAAACCCTCTTTTCAAACCTCCAAGACAAAAATACATTCTCTTAAAAACGGCACTCCCATCCTCATGTTCACAAACTATTTCAGTTGTTGTATCTAATCAATTCCTCTCTATAGTCCCACAAATCCTTATATTGTTGTTCAAAAAATTCCCATAGCATTCTTTTTTGCCCTTCGCATGGCTCGGTAAGCACTACTCTTTTAACCTACATATGTAGCTCCTTTCCAACAATATGGAAGAATGAATCAGATGACCATGTAGGATTCAGTACATATCTATCAGTGTATTTATCCCCAATCCAAGTAGAGTTTACACACTTACTCTTCATCACCTTACTGCAGTTGTGGTTGTCAACAAGTGTCCTAATTCTGAAAGCATTGCCTTCACTTGAACGTTATGAAGCATAAATATACCATGGGCACCCCTCTTTACACCTTGCGCTTACCTTCAATCTCTTATTTTTGTCAAATCTGATCCCCTTCCCAGTACTCACTAAGTAAGCCCTCATAGCAGCTCTAAATTCCTTACTATCTATGAACTCTATTCCTAACTCAAACTTTGGTTCTTCTATGTCTGTTAAAGAATTAAACTTTTTTCATCTTATGGACCATTTTCCTCCCCTTCAACAACCTAGGGTCATCTTCCTCCAAATCCTTTGACCCATCAAAGCTTTCAAAATCATCAGAATTATATATGTCATAGTCTGATTCAACATTACACTCATCCAAATAGTCATGAAGCCCTAATTTTGTTGATTTCCTTTGTATGGACCCTTTTTTTCCTTTACACTTCTCACACACAGCCTTCGCCTATTCTTTTTCTTTTTCTCTATTTCTACTGGACTCAAATTGATCCTTAGGTATCTCATCCACTCTCCATCATCAATATCAGCATTAGCATCATTGTCCCCATATGCACTATCACTATAACCTGAAGTCTTATCATCATCTATGTCTTCTTCCTCCTCACTCTCAGAAACATCAATCCTCTCAATTTCTTGTCTAACACTCCAATTTTCCTCATTATGCTTGAAAAAAATATCAACTACCTTATTTTAGGATCAATACCTTCGATCATTTGCATAACAGCCTCATCAGTTGACATTAGCATCAATCTTGTATCCATTTGCCTATTGGGTAAGAGATAATAGTAGCTAGCATAGTCTTTATACCTTAATCCCTTATAAAAATTATTCATCACCATCATTAAGACTATATCCTTATCTATAATAGTTAATGTTTCTACTTCACCACCCATATATACCGTTTTAGGGGTAAACAAATTCACCACCATGGTGAATACTAGCGACAAACTAGTGCATATGGGAAGAAGCACACAAGGGTAAAAAGAATACATTAAAAAAAGGCTTAGGCATGTAAATTTATTATAATGCCAAACATGGGACAGTGGGCCCATTATAATGCAAACATGGACGAGAGGGACTATTTACTCAGAATATTAACTAATTGTCCCCATTATGTTGCACACACATCAAATAATTATACCCTACTCAGTAAAGTCATGTATAAACTCAAAAACTCATGCATAAAATATAAAGAAAACAGAGAACTATGTCCTACATTGTCCCCATTTTGACATGCAAACAAGAAGTACAAAGACCGAAGTTTCTATAAAAAGTTCACATATTACAGTTAAAAGATAACAAAACTTAGATGGGGATGGACAAGAAAAGCTCAAATTCACAGTCATACATAAGAAATTGAACAAAAAGTCAAAATTTTCATAGTTGATAACGTATATACGAACAAAACACAAACACATATGCAAATATTTATAAAAACAAACAATAGAAAACTTACCATGCAAAACGAATGGATCTCCATCTTCGACTATAGTCTAACATTTCGATTTTTCCTTCTTACTCATAGCTGCCTTCAATCCGTGCCTTCAATCCTCACAACAATCGTATATAAGAAATTTAGGGCTTTTTTTAACTTATGAAAGACCCCCAAATTTTGATCTCGATTTCTTTCAACGGCCAGCAGTGGAAATGGCAAAAACTACCCACACATGTTGGCTCACGTGTCATTTAACGCCTCCTTATTAACGGCCAGGATATTATGGGACAAATGGCAACATTACTACATTAGGTACCAAATAGGCACACGTTGTATGTTAGGGGGGGACTCTGTGATTGGGTGGATACTTCAAGGGGTTTTTCATATTTTTGCCAAAATAGAAACATAAATGTGCTTGACAACCATTTTTATTTAAGAGAAACCAAAATCTAGAAATAAAATAATTGTTTATCATGGAAGTATTAGGGGTAAATCCGAGCTGGTCCACTTTAAAAAGTTTTCAATCACAACAATCCCCTATGTTTTTAACGGAAAAAGTCATTTTTTATGGCGAAAAGACTATAAACCCCTTAATGAGAACAAGGTGCACTACGGATCACTTACTCGGTGTGCATCGTGTTGCATCAATTAATACACTACGATACATCAATTTTAATTTTGTAATCTAATTTTGCATCGGACGACATCAACTAATGCATCGCGATGCATCAATTTAAACTACCAAATCTAATTTGTTCACAGCGATGCAACGAGTAAATCTAATTTATGCACCGCAATGCATCAATTTAAACTACCAAATCCAATTCGTGCACCACGCTGCAAATCATAATGAAACCAGATCTTCATGTACCTTTCTAAATGTACACAAACAACAAATAATTCAAAATTGATGCTTCTTTCATGCATCTCAAATCCAAACCAATGCATCACAATTAACAAATGATGCATTGTAAGCCAAAATTTATGCATCCAAATTCAAAAATGGTGTCCAACACAAAAAAAAAAAAAAAAAACAAGTATTTCATCAAACAATTTAAATGCATATAAACAAAAAACACCCAAATACATATATTTTGAGTCATACACACAAACACAATGAAGAAGAAGGAGAACAACAACGACATAAGATGAATAAGTAAAAAAAGTGAGAAGTTAGGGTGATGAAAACATAATTATGTATAAACCACCATTCTTTTTCACCACCCAACTCCCCACTTTTTCTCTCCTCTTCATACTTTTTTTGCTTTTTTGGGTAGACGAATTCAATGACGATGGAGAAGAATAAAAAGGGAGAAGAAGAAGAAGAAGAAGAAATTTACAACATTATCTGAATTGGGCATTATATGAACAATATTTCGAGAATGGACTTTAGCAGTTGAAAAATAAACAAGGGAATGGAACGAATAAATATTTGGGAAAAGGTACTGACCAACAATTTCTCTAAAATGGTTCTTGTTAGGCCTGTCAACATTTACTCATTACCGACTAACTTGTATTAATCCTTTAAATATAGTAGTTAAGATGGGTTTAACTCAATAATTGTACAATTACCTACTAATTTTTAAAATTTTGAACAACGTCCGACCACTATCTGACCTATTCATCACCAGCTACTAAAACACTAATTCTGGTAACCACCACCAAGTTTCCAATGCCATCAAAGACTACTGGAACCACCGCCGGTGAACAATAATTGTTTACCACCACCGATGATAACCTTCAACAACCGTTGTCGTTCATAACCTCGTCGCCATCGTGATCGTCGATGACCTCCGATTTGTAACCACCGGCCGGCCATACTCGATCACCACAACCCAACGTCCCAATGATTGCAACCTCCAATATGTTACTCCCTCCGTTTGGGGCAAAGAGTCCACTATTCCATTTTGAGATGGTTCACTAAAAGAGTCCACTTTAAAAAATTAAGGCATTAAAGTGTCATTTTATTACAAATGAGCAACTAATTTTTTTTAAATGACTTTCAAACAGGGACTTTTTGCCCAGAACGGAAGGAGTATTATTTTAAAAAATATAAATAATTATATAACTTTGTTGTTGATTAGATTTGGACATAAACCATTCATGACAGGGTAACAATAGCTACCACTAGTCTAAAAAGGTTGTTTGAATTGTAGAAATTTAGTTTTAAGTATAAACTTCAATATAATTTGAGGGCAAACTTTTGTTTTTTGTTTTTTAATTAGAACGAGCAGAAATGACTTTGACCTAGACTCATATTTGAACTAACCCGTTAATTAAATTAGTTGCAACAGATATTGGTTCGTGCCAACCCAACGTAACCCATTTGAAAAAGTTATAAAACATATTTTTGTTTCTCATTCCTTACACAAATAGAAATAATTAATCAAACATATTTTTGCTTCTTTCATGATTAATATCATAATTGAAACATAAACATGTGAAATAAAATAATGAAATATAATTGTTACAAAACACTACCTAAGATAAACATGTATTGTCTAGCCTCATATGCTTATTGAGCAGTAGTTTTAAAACCGATGAATCATTCACAAATAGATGCAATTTCTCACGATAGTACAAATGTTTAGATTGTTTTCACTATACAATTGGAAGGGTTGGTATGTATTAATCAGGTCTCTATCCATTGGTCCATACTCATTATGGTGATCAAACCCAAATTGCATTTATTCTTATGATTAATTGCGGGCCAGTCTCCTTTTATGAAATTATAACCGCTCAAATATTCTCTCTTTTTTTCCAATCGCATAAGTCAAATTTTATAATGTTTTCCCAATATTACTCGTTTTCTTCTTCATATCCGATTGAGCCTCATCATCTCACTCCTTCTTAATTGTACGATCTTTCTCTAACTCACTCTCTTTGTGCCTATCTCTCTCTCTCTCTCGATGCAGAACGTCCTCTAGATCTGGGGCTGTAAGGCGTTGTTGGCAAGTGTCGGAAAGAAATAAGATACTGAAGTTCAAAGGGGTGTGCGAAAGGAAAGGTCACAAAAGAATGGTTTCACGAAGAGTACCAAAACTTAGATCGTCAAACAAAAGTCAAGATTACATCCCCCTTTTCCATCGATTGGCATAAACTGAACGTCAACCATAAAGTCAAAGAGTACACAATTCAGTCTACTACTCCTTTGTCCACCAATTGTTAGGCACAAGACTATTTCTACTATTCATTTAAAATATAAGGATTATACAGGACTTCCCTTCACTCATACTCCTCCAATGACTTCAAATATGCGAAGGTACTTTCCGTATTATGTCACATTTCGATGCTCGCAATTTAGGCATCGTAAGTTCTGATGACGCCTGTAATTAAGGCATTGTAAGTTCTAACGCTTGCATCGTAAGTTCCAATCGGAATACGCAATGTGAGCACTGGAGTGGATGATTGAGATTTTCATTTTTCTTCTCTTTTCCTAGAAGTAGGATTGTGTTAGTTGGAATAGAAGCCCTTTGAATCATTTTTACCCTTTATTCTCTAACTGAAAATCTTTATATGTTGGGAAGAGAGAGTCTTCAAGAAAGTAAGCCCTAATCTTCCTTCTCCTTCTTCGATGCCCAATTTTTGCATTTCGATGCTCTCCTTCTCCTTTTTCGATGCCCAATTTTTGCATTGTGATGCCCAAAATTGAGGGAGGATTTTTGCATTGTGATGCTCAAAGTTGGACAAACTTCAATTAGGCATTGTGATGCCCAATTTTTTAATTATGATGCTCAAATTTGGGCAGGGCTTTGGTAGCGCGCCTTTTCTTCATTAAAGGTATCTTCGACATTTTACCCCAAAAGTGTACTTTACCAGTTGAATAAAAAGAAAGTGGACTAGAGAGGTTATGACATCATCACAAGGATCGACACAAATTTCTCCATTATTCTTATTGTCGTGGTGGGCATCAACGTGAAATATGTCCCTATTTGTTATTTTGTTAAATAGAGCATTGTTAACAAGTGTCTATACGACACTTGTTTAGATGTCCAAACGATAATATGTTTTCTGAAATGTGTCTACCCAAGTCAAAAACACCACAATAAATTTATTAAGCATACATAGTTATAATAACACATGAATATGTAACATGTGTCCCATGCAAATAAAAAAAATTCATGCGCATATAATTTTTAATAAGGGAGTGTTTGACTACACCATTTTCATGACTTGGAATTTGAATTGGAATTAGAGCATAGAATTTCAATTATGTTGTTTGGATACTAAAATCGGGGATATAATTGGAATACCCCCAATTCCATGATATCAATTCCATGTTAAAAATAAAATATTACAAAACCAATTCTAAACTTTCGGGAAAAAAACTCGATCGTCTCCATTCACTCTCCATCTTCCGGAAACCCTATCCCTTCCTCCCTCTCAAAGCCGCATTAAAGAGACGGAGCATAATGATTATTCCAGCATCTCAAACAGTAAATTCATTTATCTCATCTCTCTAGGGCTATCTCGTTTTACATTTCTCAATTTCAATAGATCTGCATTTCGTTTGAGTTTAGGGTGTTGATGGATTTGTTTTTATCTTCTTTGTTTATTTGATTATTTACATTTTCAATTTTGAATTTTGGTCCTTGATTTTCTAATTTGCTTGTTATTAACTTATTATGATCAAAGTTGATAATATTATGCCATATAATTTTCTATCAAAATGGCGTGAAGAGTTCAGTAGACATCGTTGGCCATGCCTTTGTCATCACCACATACATAAATATATGCTCCTTGAGAAATCAAGTTCCAGATATGCAGGAAGCCTGAAGTTAGATTGTATCACAAAAATGGGTTCCCAGCTGCAATCATTGCAATCATTGATTCAACGAGGCTTCTTCAAACATTTATAGTACTATATGTTTTTTTTTTCATTTGGCCTTGGAAAATATATAAAACTAAATTGTGATTGGATTTGTTTCAATATTCTTGCCTTTTTGACGGGTAGGGAAGCGTTTGTCTTTCATTGTTAAGTGTTTGTTGTTGTGTTTGGTCATGTCTTCGTTGATTACATTTTGAAATGGTCTGATCATTGCTCTCATATTAGTTTGGTGCTTCATAAATTTGGCACAAAATTCATTTGTTAAAAGAGAAAAAGGCTCAGATTGTAGCATTCCTTTAGTCCTAAGTATATTGAAGCTTTACCCATACCATATATTGCCAGGATCTTAGCCCCCCTCCTTTTTTCAAAATGAATAAATACATAAATTAATCTCCTTTTTATATTATTTTTTACCTTCTTCTCTAGTTTAGATGGCTTTGGAGTATGTCAACTAAAATAAGGTAAGTGCAACATTACAGCTTTGCATGTTGTGCATACGGGCTTTTGTCATTTACATGAATACTGTATACAAAAACTGTATTTAGATTTGTTTATGTTATAGTTGGGTCCTTTTATTGGTTGGTTCAGGGGAGGGGTTGTTTGTGTGTTCGTATATGCCGATGATTATGATCAATTTGTCCAAATTTTCTGATCATTAAGAAATCTTAAAGATTTGTAGCAGTGCGGCTGTAATTTCGACCAATTGAAAGAAATGAGAAATGCGTGCTACTACATTGTTTCACGAATATTTTGGTCAACGTTGCACTCCTCTAGAGGTGGGATTCAAATCTTTTATTCCACCCTGTCATATTCTGTGTCTCATTGAATTTTAGCTGTACACGTGTCCTTGTTATTTTACTCGGCCTTTCTTTAAAATGTACACGTGTATGGCTAAGATTCAATAGGACAGAGAGTGTGATAGGGGTGAGATAAAATATTTCAAGCGTCTAGATGTGTAAGCCTTGAGTTGTTGGAGCCTAATCTTTTGTTGACTTTACAGTATTTCAGAAACATTATAGGAAGTGAGAAGTCTAATGCGATATGCTAAGACTGAATATATATTCAATGAAAATTGTATTTAAGGGGAAGTATATTAGAAGAAATATACTCCTAAATGAGTATTAAATAGCAAGCTGCAGTGGAATTGTAAAGTGATGGAGGACCCATTATTGTTTGTGTGATTTCGATGAATTCCATGTTTGTTCTAGCAAGAGGAATTGAAGGAAATTAGTCACGGGGAGTGTGGTGATCATGATTATGAAAGTTGTGAGTCTGATTCAAAACTAAATGCATTGACGGTTGCCAAGGCTTGACACTAAAGATAGGGCTTGGGAATAATTGAGAATGCAACTACTGAATGAGTCTCATAAATTTAGTGGGGCACCGTTAGATCTAGGAGTGACAGACTCTACCACTTTTACTTATCATTTCATGACCTTTTCCTCTCTCACCCGAGAGGCGCACGCCTTGGTCTAAGACATATAGAGCGCATCAAACACTCTCAGTTTTATAGGGGTGTCATTATTTCTACTTGTAATTTGATTTGCTTACGATCAATCATTGATCTTTTAGTTATTTGCCTAAGTGGCTAATTGAACTGCGTACCAGTTAGCGTGGCAACTTAGCTTAGGATTTAGCTTTTAGAACAGTGAAGTCCGACTTCGAGTTTTCAAACAAGAATCACCAGCACACTTCAGCAAAGCTTCAACGCTTCACCATCACACTTTTCCATTATGACTTAAACTACTTAACTTTTTATCTAAAGTTTAAAAGATATCAAGATGTCTAGCTCAGCTTATTCAAAAAGATTATTATTTCAGATATTTATTTTAGAATATATGTTTGAAATATATCATCCAAGTTGACTTCTTGAGAAAGCTTCTCTTCTGTGCTTTATGGAAAAAGTAGAAGACTTTCCTCTTTGATGATTGTGAAACAGTGAGACAGAGTGGCTGACACTCTAACCCATCATCCTTTGAGGAAATTGTACGAAGTTTTGCATGTCAGAATTGGTTTCAGCTTCCAGCTATCTTCTGCAGTACCTGCTCCACGTCTCTGCTACTCGATTAGACCTATATGAAATAAATTCAAAGCAACAGCTCTTTGCATTTAATGCATCTAACCTACCATAGTTGTTGAGCTCGTCTTCTTCCACAACGATCTCAAGGATTCTTTCATATAAATAATGCCATTGAAGATGGAGAACTTAATGCTATGAAACTACTCAACAACTTACAAGTTCTCACTCTCAGTGCATTTAAGAGATCCTCAACAGATCAACAAAGGCCTCAACAACAACAAGAAGGTTGCACAATCATTCTCATATATTACCTTCTTAACTGTTGCTACATTAACTGTTCTTTAGCTCAAGTGAATATTTTGTTCATAAGATATTTACTCAACCACCAAACACCAAATCCAAGGTTGACCGTTGATCGATGTCTTATTTTAATTTTTTCCTTGCAAGTGGACAAGACTATTTTAGAATAGTATTGGAAGCAAGGGTCGAACCCACAGAGACAAGAGATCACGAATAGTGCAATTTATTGATAGCAAATTATTAATCTAAAGGGGGGTTTTTTATAATTATTTGATTCTAAACTACTATTAATATTTAGATGTTTAACTAATTAGCAGCAATTACAGGTTATGAAGATCTTATGGTAGGTGGCAATCTAGGATTCGGGTTTCACTTGTATCTTCTTTATGCTTAATTCACAGTAACTATTATTCAATTTCTTGGGTTCGTTCACTAAAGATAGATATAGTATATTGAACTATTGGTTCACCCTCCATCCCCGCAACATTCATCCATTCTATATCCTAAGCACAAGAACACATAATCTATCTGTCACCTAGATCATGTATGAACCTGGTCCTAACTTATCACTCTCGTGCATCGATAGGTCCAATTTATTGTGATGGTGAGCCAGTGTACGACATATGCACATTGGTCATGCAGTTATCCGCACCTTTAGGCATTTATTATTTGCGATTACATTCATTTGTTCAAAGCGAAATAATAAAGGGATTGATAAACATCACAATCAACAAGAATTGAATGAACATAAATATGAATTAAAACATAAATTCGATACAAGTTACCTTCCACCTCCTAGATTATGGATGATTTAGTTCATCATAGACAATGAACATCACATGGAGATGAACGGAAACACGATATTGATCTTCAATACTTGTAATTACACAATCTAACTATGTTATACAACCTAAAAACTATCTAAAATCTATACAAAACTGTTTCCAACCGTTTTTCTATATCCTAGGCTTTGGCATCCGTTCTCTATTTATACCAGGGAGTTGTAATCCAATCGAATCATTTGTGAAAATACGAACTTCTCGCATTCTGACCACCTTGCGGTCGTAAGGTCTGGGGTACCTTGCGTCCGTAAGGTCTCCAGTTTTCCGGCCCTTGGTTTGTTCTTGCTACTGTCCACCTTGCGGGGGCAAGGTCTGAAACACCTTGTGACCGCAAGGTCTCCAGCTTGGACTTCCTTCGTTTCTTCTTCATTTTTCATCTTAGACCCTTCTTGGAATTTGCATATAAAACCCTAGGAGTTTTGCATATTTTTACTAAAAACCCTGAAACTTACAAAACTCACTGAAAGCATATATCAGTAGCCAAAAGCCTCGTGAAATAGCATACTTTAAGTCATAGAAGCATATAAAATCGACGTATAAAATACATCGATCAATCGCTTTGGTGTTGGACATAGTACTCTTTATAGTACGAATCATCTCAAAATCCTTGATTACGTTACATTTGCTTGATTTCTTTATTATCTATTTATCTCTACCAATCTTATACATGTTGTTGTTTCTCATATGTATCTTGATTTACATCTGTCTATTCATTACATTAGGTTCTATACTTAGTGGCTAATTGGGTTGCGTATCAATTAGCGTAGCAATTGTGTATAGAACTTTGTCTTAGAATAGTTTTATAGGCTTCACAGGTTCAGCGGAAGACTTCACCTGAAGGCTTCACCGGAAGACTTCATACAACATCCAGCGGCATACCTTGTATGCACCTGTTCAAACATGACGTGTCTAGTCATCAAGTTTTTAGTGGATTAATTAAATTCAGCCTTTATCAGTTTGAATTTAATTTAAACCAATCCTCCATCAGCACTTGACTTCTCAGACACGTCTGTCCAGCTTTCCGAAAAGCATGAAGACTTTCACCCCGAAAGTGAGCGGTGAACAGACCGACACTTACGATGCATACCAACTATTGCACAGAACTCTAATTGCTTACCGCCGATTCTTTGCAAACAACTCTTCACCATTCCCTACTCAGTATCAGTGAAGACAAAATCTACAAAGTCAGTTCCATGCATTTAATGCATTCAACCTAATAGAGTTGTTACTCTTCGTTTTCTCCAACGGTCTCAAGAATGCCTCGGCTATAAATACTACCATTTAAGACTGAAGAAAATAATGTTATGAATCTATCCAACAACATAAAGTCTTATATACTCAGTGCATTGAAGAGATCATAAACTGATCAACGAAGTCCTCAACAACAAGAAGAAGATCTGTATCAACACTTTATCTTTTGCTTCTTATTGTTGTTCCTTATTCTATTCTTCTGCACTATTGAATATTCTGTTTGTCCAGATATTCAATTCCCAAACCCCAAACACAAGTCAAATATTTTGTACACGATCCATTGGAATTCTTTGTAATAGAACTAGTGGAAAACATAGTGCACATTTAAATCCAAGGTTGACTGCCTTGGTGGTGGACATAGCACTCTTTATAGTGTGAATCATCTCAAAATACTTGTGTTCTTTCATTACTGTTGCTTACTGTTTTACTGTTTCATATCCCTTTACTTATCACTTCAAACTGCTGACCTGAGTAATCAGCAAAGTCTACCGGTAGTGCTTCACCGGCAGACTTGAACTGTCTTCCTTACAAGACTTCCGCTATTTCAATATTTTCAATAGATTGCAAGTGCTTGTTTTTAGGAATTTATACAAAAAAATTTAAGTGTCTAATAAGCTATTCAACCCTCCCTTCTAACTTATTATTGTGCCCTTTGGGACTAACACCTGTAGCATTAAACTTAGAAGAGTTATCAAGTCTACTGGTAGCAGGGCCGATCCAACCTTTATGAAGGCCTAAAGCGAACTATGGAATGAAACCTTTTAAAAGTAAATAATAATTTATTATTAAAATTATTATATTTTTATTTGAAGTTTATCTTTCGTGCCTTTTGAGATGCAAAATCATTTATTAATTAAATTATTGTAATCGATTTCAGTTAAAGTTAGTCCAGTTAATCTTTGTTGAAACATTGTCGATCTTAGATAAGATTTTATTAATTTTAACTTAGAAAACTTCTTTCTACCGAAGCAACGATTCACGGAATTGTTAGCATTATTCTATGAGCGATCTCCGCACTTGGAAAAGATTCAACCCTTAATATATAATTAAGTATGTCCTTTGGTGTATCATTTTTCACTTGTATGATTTCTCCTAAAAAATTTAGTTTTATAAATAGATTTAATCTCTCAATATCAGAGCTGTCATTATGTTTTAATGAATTTTCAAGGTTAAGACAAATTTCTTTTAAATTTTCATTATTCAATTACCTTAATTTCTCAATGCTAAATAAAAAATCAAAAATATCTTGATACATTTTAAAGTGTTCAAATCTACCTTGAAATGAAGAGATTGTTTTATCTAGTATGTACAAGAAATAATCAACTTTAAATGATTCTTTGGAAGATCTTACTACTTCATTGTTAATATTTTCATCAAATTGCTTTTTCTACGAATAAATGCGTTTTTCACAAAACTTAGGTTCTATATTCATTTCTATCGCAATTTCTTTAGCAAAATTATCTCCTTAAGTAGATAACGTTAATTGAATAATTGTTATTTAGTTTAGCTAATTAGGCTTAGGATCTATTAATCTAAGAGTAGTACTAATAGTAAAAAAAATTGAGGCCTTCTATTTAATGAGGCCTAAAGCCCTAGTTTACCAAGCTTTGCCCTTAGGCCCGGTGGTAGTGCTTACCAAGAGACTTAGTTTGTACTTCATGTGTTATTTTCTATGCTACAACTCGCTTATAGTTAGTATTTACACTAAAGGAAATCTTCTAAAAAGTTTTTAAGTATAAGTAGGCTATTCACCCCCCCGCTTTCTAACATAGTATTGTGTCCTTTGGGACTAACAAGTGTACCATGTACGATTTCCCAAGTAACACTTAAAAATTACTTGTTTTTGAAGCATTTTGGATCAACAACCTCTAGTAACTTTTGTATCGACTTTCAACAAGTTTTACTCTCTTTCTCTCCAAGTGCTAGACATAGGATTTTTGTCCAGGGTCTAGATGATGATAGAAATATAATAGCAAAACAATGAAATGATAAATGATTATAAGCTTAATAATCGTTATCTAGAAAACAAAGTTTTTCTTACATGACCTAGCTTTCAAGAAGAATAAAATTATTTTTCATGGTATTCTTCAAGGTTTCATTTGTTTAAATCGGTTCATGATTAATTCATCGTCATTCGTAGAAGTAATTAATGATGCAAGATACCAAGAAATCATTTAATCGGACCACTTAATATTGTAGAAGGGCCGATTAATTTAGATTATCACTAGTGTGTTTTATATGGACCTTTATAATTAGGGGTATAAATCGAACCACCGAACCACGAAACCGAATCAAAGCAAACCAAACCAGTCGGTTTGGTTCGTTTTTGCTCGAAGACAGTTCAGTTTCGGTTTCAAAATTTGGAAAAACTGCTCGGTTTGGTTCACAATTTGTGGTATCAAACCAAACCAAACCAACCTATATATTTTTATTTATTTATTATAATCTATATTATATTACATTTGTTAACTATTTTGAACCTTTGGATCATCTTATATTCATAATCTTGGTCTTTAATTTAGTCATAATACATACATACATACATACATACATACATACATACATACATACATACATATATATATATATATATATTCCATTGTTTGTGTTTATTTTGAAATTTGTATTGTTTTCTTTATGATAATTTATTGTTAGTAGGTTATTTCCTATTTTTGATGTTCATTCCAAATTAAAATCTTATTTTCATTGTTATTTTTAATGTTGGTTAATTTTAGGGCCGGTCTTGAACTTTTGGAGGTCCAGAGCGAAAAGAAAAAAAAGGGTCGTTAAAAAATTATAAAAATAAGATGTTTAGACAAACAGTTTTTTGACTTTTCATCATTTAAAGTATATTGAAAATGAATACTACCTACAAACATATAAGAAAAATAAGTATTAAATAATTACTGAAAATTGTTATTATTCATTTGCTAAAACAATTTGCAATAAAAAGAATATACTCAATCAATTTGTTTCTTTTATTTATTTTTTGACTTCTGGATAGATATGTTTTTGGTAACATGTGTGCACTATAAATTCAAGTTAAAAAAAAATAACTGACAAAGCTAAGAATTAAACAGACATAAGCAATAAAAATTATAGTCACATAATTAACAATAAATTTGATTTTTGCTTGAAATATTGATATTATATAACCAATGATTAGTATAATTGAACGTATATATCAATTTAAGTAATTGTTATTTTTTATGACTCGGATAAAAAATTTGATGGTCAACTAACTTTTTTTGATAAATAAATTTGGCGAACACAAAACAAAATTAAGATTGAATAACTCTACTCAAGCCGAATACAAAATATTTATTTTTATATAGTAACTCTTTATCTATTACATTCCGAAATAAATTAAAATATATATATAAGTAATATTGAAGTTGGTAATAAATAAATAAAAGGGGGAATTTCAAGTGGGTACAATTTTGAAAACAAGTTTTCATCTAGAACCATCAATTTTTTGGACATTTCATGTAACTACAAATTGCTTGCCAAATGACAAAAATGCCATTAATGAAAACTCTGATGCCAAAAATCAATCTGATGCCAGGCATCAGAAATCAACCTGATGCCAAAATCAATCTGATGCCAGGCATCAGAAATCAACCTGATGCCAAAATCAATCTGATGCCAGGCATCAGAAATCAACCTGATGCCAAAATCAACCTGATGCTAGGCATCAGAAATCAACCTGATGCCAAAAATTGACCTGATGCCAGGCATCAGAAATCAACCTGATGCCAAAAATCAATCTGATGCCAGACATCAGAAATCAACCTGATGCCAAAAATCAACCTGATGTCTGGCATCAGAACCTTCAAAATTTAAAATAAAAATGATAAGTAGATAACAAACACAATTGAATGAAATCAAGGAAAAAAGTACATCAATTTTCATATCATCTTTATACACACAATTAGATGCTTAAATCAATCACTTAAACAATCCAAATCTAATAAAACATCGGGGGGAATTTCAATTGTTTTTAGATACATTTAATGTGGATGAAGCATTAAACTCACGAACAACAGAAGGAGGGAGGGAAAGATTACGATCTCCGATCTCCGATCTCCGATCCCGCGGCAGAGACGAGCTTCTACTCCTTCCTCTACCCCTTCGCTCTCTCTCCTCATCTGAAACAGTTTTACTCCTAGACCTGCTCATCCTCCCTTTCCTCCTTTCCCTTTCTCTATCCCTCTCTCTGTTCCGATCCCTATCTTCACCCCTATCTCTACTCCTAGACCGACGCCTATGTCGGTGCCTCGGCCGATTATCATCCCCGCTCGACTCTACTCCGACTACGATGCCTCGAATGCCTACCACGATATCACATATCATCTCGACTACGGTCATTTGAAACCCTGAGGAAGATTCGGAGAAATTAGGCGGTTTCTTGTTGAGTTTGCTTTGGATGGACTCAAGTTGGGCTAGCTTTTGAAGCTCGGAATCCTTGGAGGATAGAGGGAGGAGGCTTGAGGGGTGAGCAACGAATAAGAGGTAGAGGGCAAAGTTGAGCCTCATGCACTGCGGCGTTGTCATTAGCATTCTTTGGTGGAGCAAGAGAAGCCGAGACCTTGCTTGAATCTGGCGGCGCCACCGCCTTGGGTGAGCTCTTCGTAATCTGTACGCCGCCTTTTCTTCTTCCATCGATATCGTAGATTGATTGATTCGGGGAGGAGAGACAATGTCGATGAGCTTTTTCCTTCGGGCGTTGAAGTTTTAAAGGCATGATAATCGAGGGCAGTAACGTATTTTTACTCAACAAATGTACCTAAAAGATATGCCTAAAAAATCGCTGGATTGATTTGAAAAAATATTTTAAAAAATGTATCGGCTTGTAATTATTCCTAAATAAAAATATGGCAAAACACACCTTTGGGCCACTGTACTTTTCAAAAGGTTGCAATTAGGCCACTGGGACTTCAAAATTTTCAGGATGGCCACTGTACCGGAGTTATCTTGCACGTTTACCCTTTTTTGGATGGACGTTAAGTTTGGGCGTTAAGTTAGGTTAAATGTCTATTTTACCCCGTCTTCATCATCATCAATGTGATAAAGTAACCGGATCTGGGTTTTAAAACTCGAATCTAGGTTTATAAAACAATGAAATCTCAACCTTACTATCCATTAAAGCTGGTCTTGTCCGGCTCATGAAGGAAAGAAGGTTTTACCCGACCACGGTCGTCAAAGATCGGAAGAGTTGTGCGGTGGATCGCTTCATGAGAGGAAGACATCACCATCCTCATAGACACTGACAACCTTTTACCCAGCCCACCAGTCGCAACATCCGTCGTGCACTCTTTGATCTTGTCTCGATCCGCGGACCGGCGACTTTCTTCGTCCACTACTGGCCATGACACCCGCCTCCTAGAAGCGACCTAGATGACATCGGCTACGACGACTATATCGTCACAACTGATATGAGCCTAATCTCCCCTCCAGCTTCGTCCTATCTCTCTCGCCCTTTCCGCCTCTATTTACTCCGGCCACCTACAGAGCATCTCCAGAATGAGACCAAGCTGGTGGCTGGTCACCGGTGATGAGTAAATCTGTGGTTTGACCTGGTCCAAGCATGTTTATTGGGTAGATCTGGTGGGTTTGTTGATGATTTTTGGGATTTTGTTTGAATCTAGGAATTTTGAATCTTCAATCTAGATTTTGTTTGAATCTGGAAAATTTGAATCTTGAATCAGGATTTTTCTGGAGAAGACGATGAGGGGCAAAATAGGTATTTAACATAAATTAACGGCCAAACTTAACGTCCATCCTAAAAAGGGGTTAAATTGCAAGATAACTGTAAAACCCTGAAATGTTGCTTGATTGTGTTATGCATGAATTCATACACTTATAATCATCATGAACATGTTCATTTAGCTCCCGTATATGTTTAGAGTCAATAGCATGATCATTGACGTTGTTTGAGATGCACGTATGCATTTTTCTTTCGCGAGATGCCTTGAATCTCGGGTTTGTGATTTGAGTTGTTAACACTTGGATAATTGTTAGAAGGCATTCATAACATCATATACATGCCTTGGTTATTGGTTAGATGCTTATTGCATTGACGGTTGGGTTGCTAGTTTGATTTTAGCGTTTACCCTTTTCAGTTTGACTTTTCCGGTCGTCGTTCGGGCGAGTTCTGCCTGAGTTCTTGGCCTTGTTTTGTTAAGGTTTGAGGATTGATTGCTTGGGTTATGATTTGGAGGACATTAAGGTTGATTTATAGACCATTTTTGGCTTGGAAGGACTCGAGTATGCATGCGGGAGAGTCCGGGATCGAGCAGGGAAGCAGAAAAGGCCGGGAAAGTGGATCCTGGAGGATGCGCTCGCATCCCCCATGCTTGATGCGACCGCAAGGTCCTTAAATCAGGATTACGGGATTTTTGTTCGGTTGTTTGCGCTGTCCGAACTTTTGACCTATTAAACCTATTTTAAACCTATCCTAAACTCACTTAATTAGCCTAACACTAATCCTAATCATCTATTAAGAGGTTTAGGGGTTAATTAGTGACTTGATTAGTGAACCAATCCCCCCATATAAAACCAAATCAGCCGCACTCTTTCATTCTATTCGGCCAGTTTACGACTTCTCCTTGAGTTTCCTGCGACCACTTCAGCCAAGGCGCGAGAGAAGGCTTGGGAGGAGACGAATCTAGGGCTTCAAAAGGGGCTAAGCTTGGAATCCATAGCTGGGAGTCTTCTTCTCCATCTAACCCGCAAGTTTGAAGAGAGCGGAGTGAGAGGAACGACTTCATCCTTTGAGTTCGGCTTTGTGGCGAGTTCTTGTAAGTTTCTACCTCTCTTCCTTTGATTTTTGGGCTCCATTGACCCTAGGGAAACAACCATTTGTGATATATGAGGTCAATGGAAGCCATTGTTAGGGTTGTAGAAGAAGCATGAATCCTAGGTTTTCCAATTGAATGATAGAACTTGATTTGCCTATGTGAGACCATGATATATGTGAAATTTATGTTCTAACTAGCCTATTGAACTTGATTATGTTGATTGTTCATGTAGATTGATGTTGGTTTGGTTGAGATGCCTGGAGGGTGTCTTGCCCTAATTTTGATTAGCTTGCAAAATTATTGATGTGAGCATGATTTATATGTTTTATATGTTTAGTAGAGCATATTAAACCATATTGTGTGAATTAATCGTGAATTGGAAATTATTGGTTGATATGGTGACTTGAATAAATTTATAACCAAGATGGCTAGTTTGTTCTAAGTTACCTTGTTAAATAAATTGTGGGGTTTATGTGAGTTTATTGAACGTTGGGTTTATGGTTTGGGCGATAGTTATGAATATAGGGGGATGATGAAGCCTAAGCTTCTATTCCTTGAATTTTCGGAAAAACTTAGATTGAACTCAACGGAGTTAACCTTTGGGTTAGTATGAATCCTAGGAACTATAATTTTAAGTCCTACGGAGTATTGGGTAGAATTCATGGAGGTCGAGCCTCCAAGAAGTTTTGAAGTGTGTGAAGCACACTTGATTATGAGAGCTTAAATGATTCTCGGTTGTGATATTTATGCTAGTTATGGATGAATTGCATGACTAGTTTGATAGTAGAGTGTTTACCTACTTGTTTTGAGCATATGAGTATATATTACTTGTGCTTGGGTTTTGAGTCCAGCTGGCGTCGGTCTGTTGAGTCTTTGGTGGGATGATACATCGTCTTCACGAATTGTGGGATTCGTGATCGCGATGGATCGCCGTGTTGCACACACCCTCCATCGATGGCCACGGTGGGAAGTAGTTTATCTTAGTTGTAGTAATACACATGACTTTGATAACTATGGAACTCGGCGGAGACGTCTCGGGACGTCGATATCTACGAGAGGATATCGAGGGCACATAAGGGTTTTGCACGTGTTTTTGCAGGAGCGACACGCGCGGAGGAATTTCGGTAATGGTATCATATCCCTTATATATATGAATTGTTTCA
This sequence comes from Codonopsis lanceolata, assembly GCA_013146195.2. NCBI lineage: Eukaryota > Viridiplantae > Streptophyta > Magnoliopsida > Asterales > Campanulaceae > Codonopsis > Codonopsis lanceolata. The sequence continues at coordinate 159,873,717 of CM028379.1, forward strand.
CAAGTGCTTAAGTGAATAACGTGCTTAGTGAATTGGATATGATATGAAGTTTGTTTTGGTTCCTTACATGTTATACTTAATAGATAACATATTGATTAATGTTGTTAAGCATGTATGCTATCACATGAATATTATGGGAATGTTGTTTTATGCCAAAGGTATAAATTATTATTGTTAAGACAAGAATGACTTGACATGGATTTATGATGAGATGTTATACTGTATTGATAACATATTTATTTAATGTTGAGCATGAATGCCATAACATGATTTATTATAAGGTTAATTCATGACGATAGCATGATATTATTTATGATTGAGCATTATGCCATGGTAGGAAGTTATGGTTAGTAACTTACTAAGTCATTGTGACTTACTTTTATTTGTTGGTTGTTTTTCCTAGATCCGAGCCGTGCGATGGATCCAAGTAAATCAGGAAGGTTACTTTGGCAAGGAAGTCTTTTGGACAAGGTTGCTACTTAGTTGTTTATTTTGCTTTTGGTGAGGTCGTTGGGAAGAATGAAGTTATGTAAACTTCATTATTGGGTAGCAAACCTTTTTGTGCTTGAATGATGTAATTATGTTGTTAGTTTATTCTTTTGGTAGCCGACAAGCAGAAGTCGTGCTTGATGTATATTGGTAGTTAAACTTCCATATGTTTTCTGGTTGTTAGTACTTATTATTGTTAGTACTTATGTTGTTGGTAGCTGACTGGTTTTAGTCGCGCTTGGTTTATTGGTGAATATGTTTAGCATGATATATTGCTAGTTAAATATTATGTTTGTTCTCCGGCATGTTTTTAGCCGTTGAGTTGTTAGACTAGAGTCTTAGACTTAGTTTAATGTTGGGTTCCGGCCGTAGTTTCGCCGATGACTTGGTTTATATTATGCTTAATATTTGAATTGCATAACAGGGAGTTTGTTCTACGTGCCCATTGTTGCGGCACGCGAGTCGAATTTTTGGACCGAGAGATTAATTATCTCTTTGGTTGTTTTAGTTTGAGCTTGTTAGCTCGGGCGCCACTGTTTTATTTTATTTCGCTTCCGCATGTGTTTTAAGTTGTCGGTGTATCGCCGTTATGACCCTACCCATTATTTGCTACTTGTTTATTGTTATTTGTTCCCCTGGCGGCACGACCTTGGGATTTCGTCTTGGAATCCGGGTCAGGTCGTCACAATAACTCCGGTACAGTGGCCATCCTGAAAATTTTGAAGTCTCAGTGGCCTAATTGCAACCTTTTGAAAAGTACAGTGGCCCAAAGGTGTGTTTTGCCTAAAAATATTTAACCTCAACTATTATACTTACAATGCAATTTGAGGATAACGATAAAATATTATGAAAAAATTATAAGTATAATTTCTTTAAAATGATTATTTATGTAAACAAAATATATATGAGATTATTTACCCAAAACAAGGAAGTATATGATATAATATGCATATAAATAAAATGTAATAATCAACAGTACACCCAAAATAAAAAAAATTACAAAAATAATTTTCGTGGGACTTGAACCAAAGACCTCGACTTCATTATTACTACCAATGCATTGAGCCAGAGAAATATATATATACTTCTAATATGTTATTAATTTTATATATAATAAAATTAGACTACATCTATAAATTTAGGCCCTTGTACATTGGGGGCCCTGCTCCGTCGGGCATGTTGAACCCTTTCAAAACCGGGCCTGGTTAATTTGATTAAAATTCATTTATATAAACCATAAAATCGAACAAAACAAAACCAAACCGAGTGGTTCGGTTCGATTTGGTTCGGTTCCAATCCTTACTTGGTTCTATTCGATTTGAGATTTTTGAAACTAGTGGGGGCGGTTCGGTTTGTGGTTTTGGCCTAAACCAAACCGAACCACTTACACCATAATGTTTGTGCTTTTTAAATTATGGGTTCTTAAAATTTCAGAGTATGGTTGGTAACTTGGTGGATGTTAATGTCTTAGTTACAAATGAAAAGGGTGAATAGTGATACTTACAGTGATGGCCATGTTGTCAAGTGTGACAAGAGTAGTAAGCCAATAATGTTTTGATTCTTGTGTATGAAAACATTTAAGTGCCTTAGGTGTTGTCGTTTTGGGCAATTCTATTTGATGTATGCTTCAAATTATCTTTGTTTTGAGCAATTATGGTGATCTTTGTAAGAAAGTGCTTCTAATTATGTAATGCCAATCTCATCCATCAAAACCCAGTTAGTCTATTTATTTCACTTCTCTAGTGATTTTTGTGCGAAATCAATGGTCGGATTTATATTGTCTGGTTCCCATTGTGATAATGGGTTGATAGGAAACTTGCTTTTTAAGAGTCATTTTCAGTGGAAGGAGAAATTCTTTTATTGGGTAAGTTTAGAAGCGTAAGAGACTGAGATGTTTGAAAACTACTTGTAAATCTCTCAAGTCAAATTTGTTGTTCCTTAGAAGAATTAGTTGATCTTTCATAATCTTCTATAATACCTTTGAAATGGTCAGAGTTTTAGGGTTGGGATGGGGATTGTTGCCTTGGATCAAAAAGTGAGGGCATTATTACAATGTCTCAGTTTGCGGATGCTTTGGTGCATCAGTATTGTGTATTTGTAATAACAACACACATTTGATTTTGTACCTTGCAGCTTGCCTTGTCCTTCTATACGTTATACTTTGTTCTAACCTATAATAATAATGTGTTTTTTATTATGTTTGTTATTGTTTAGGTTCATCTTGATGCTGCCCCTTATAGGACAAGAATTGTTATTGAAAACTTGGAAGACAATTGTCAATTGTTTGCTCAAGACCGTGCTAATGGTGAGAGTGCTTAAACAACAGCACAAGTAGAATCAAAAATAGAAGTGAACCAAGTCTTTTGACTTAGAGGAGACCATTAGGACTAGGGGTGGCAAATGGGTGTTATGAATAATCATGGGTTAGTTTATTATCCATGAACTAACCCATGATTATCATGGGTATAGACTAACCCATGATTATTCATAAAACCCTTTTTGTCACCCCTAATTAGGACCACCGAGGGAAACAGGAGAAGCTTGTAAAATGATGATATGCATTCACTTGGAGGGGAGAGTAGACAAGGAAAGTCCAACTCCTCATCATCGTAGTCTATTTCTCGCCCCAAAAAAGCAGAAGCATATTGGTTCCCAAGCATTATACGATGTACTTTCTCGTATGGTGGAATCTCTAAAGCTACAACACGAATGGTGTTGGACGAGTTGTCTAAAGTGGAAGATTTGGATATGTTGGAAAACTAGTGTTTTCAAGTGAAGTAAATTGGGGCTTTAAGGCACTAATTTATTTGTGAGTCATTTATGTAATGACTATGGTATTTGTGGAATTATGTTCTTTTCCGTGAAAGCATAAGAATACTATATTTATTTGTCCAATTCATATCTCGAATGAATAAGTTACAGAGGTTTAAAGTATGACATTGGAAGTGGGTTATCCCACATTGGGAAAATATGAAAGGCTTGAAGGGTTTATATACAAAGGCTCCCTTGTGTTGGGTAAGCATGTATAGAAAGAACTATCATTCTCGTGCCCGCGGGGGGGGGGTTGCAAATCAAGGTCCAATTTGGCTTGGACCAACGTACTCGTGTGCCCAAACATGTTGGACCAAATTATGATACCTAGACAACTTTTAATTATTTTTCTTTTGAATTTAAGTTCAATTTCATAACTCCAACATTAAAGTACAAATTAATTATGTCTTAATGTCTGCTTTAATTGAGATTTTAATGGGCATAATCAAAATGTTTTAGTAATTAAAACATGTTGATTTTTATGGCCTATATAATTGAACTATTCTTCACAAACAAAAAACACGCTTTGAGAAAACATGATCTTTCTCTTTCTCTTATACACCTGCATTGCATTTCATATTGCGTATCTTCTTATTGGCCTCTTGTTTGGTGATAGATTTCTGGCACTCGTTCAGTTCGTCGGATCTTCCAGTGCATAGTCATCCGATACCACCATTGTATCCTGGGAGACGATCGTCTCGTGTAAGAACTCTACGCACTTACAGGGAGTGAAACGAATAACGTTTCAAGGAAATTGTGTGATACACAGGCCTCGGTCACAGCTTCTTTCCACCAACAGACTTCATTCCTTCCACCAGCAGACTTTGTAAGAAGTGACAAGCAGACTTCTCAAGTCTTCTTACCAGCAAACTTCACAAGTCTTCTTACCAACAGACTTCATAAGTCTTCTTCACCAACAGTCTTGAGAAGACTTACTAATAGCAGTTATACTCAACGGCAACGGTTTTGTTTCTTTTTAATTATTATATTTTACATTATGTAAGATTGTAATAGTGATTTTTCCAATAGGATAGACCATGCTTTTGAAAGTAGTTGATCTATTCATGAATGATCAAAGGAAATTTGAGACATTGGCATGCCTTCCAAATGAGTTGAAGGCATAATATGTTTTGATGCAACATCATCTTGTGTGATGTTGTTTGTTAGTTTATTATAATTATGTGGTACTTTATTTTTATGGATGGTTAAACTTGTTGATCGTAGTAACGTTACTGGTTGGTTAAACTTGTTGATATTAGTAACTTTAGTTGTTGAGAGAATAGTTTAATATTGAAATGTGTTAGTTTTTTTTTATTTTATAGTTATGAAAGTTGAAACTTATAGAGTATAAAATACAAAAAACTAACACGTTTCAATATAAAACCAAATTATATATATATATATATATATATATATATATATATAGAGAGAGAGAGAGGGGGGGGGGGAAGTTCATAAAACAGGCAAGATCTCACCAAAAAGTGCCTTACCAAAAATAGTAACTGCTGCCAATACATTATACAGTGAATACACAATAAATTATAGACCGGCTAGAAAGAATATGTGGGCCTCACATGGTTTTACCAGTAACTCACCCGTGCGATACACAGAGTGTATATCACTTGAAAATCATATCTATATATAAACTTGAATAATATACAATTAAAATTTTTAATATTAACAAAATAAACAAAAATAAAATAAAATATAGAAACTCATATAAATTTGAAAAAGTTATTACTCCATAATGGAATATTTTTTTCTATACAACATTTGTCATTGAACATGTATGACTATTACTACTATTACCATTACATAACAAAATTCGAAGTCCCTTGAGATTAATAAATCAAGACAAAGCGACATAGTTATGACTAAAAACATGTTTTTAAAAAAGAAGTTTTATATTGGACAATGACTGAACCTGACTTTTATTTATAGACAAAATGATGAATAAAGTGTGTCCAAATAGTATGCAATTTAATAACATACGTATTTATTACAACACATATGAAAGTCGGTGTGGGAAGGCTGGGGGATGGGCAGACGGTGGGCTGGGGGAGGGACTGGGTTTGGCCCAGTCGGTGTGGGAGGCTTATGGGAGGGGCTGGGGGTCGGGCAGGCGGTGAGCGGTCGATGGTGGTTCGGTGGCGGTGTTCAATTTTTTTTTATTTTTTAAGGGTAATATATTATTTTTACAACAAAAAGTGTTGTATTAATTATTTTATAGGTGTTGTATTAAGCATCACCCTTTAATAAAAACCTATTTAATTGAAAATCTTACAAACAAAACTAAACTGTACGTTCAATTAGAGACAGAGATTTATCTATATGTAATTTTTTTGTTTGAATTGGTAGTAAATATATGAGTGGAACCATCTTCATCATTCATAGATCAATAATTGTTGAGGTATTTGGTTCGGTGATCGACGAAAATCGATTGAAATGATACTTTCCCGTATCCTGTCCTATTACATTAGTTGGAAAAATAAGTCGATTAATAAGATATATACACTATAATGAACAAATTGTTTATAAAATAATCTAATATCATACTATTTATGAAGTCCGATATAAATTGATGTGGCAAAAATACAGCTTGGGCCGTCCGTAAAATGGGTAGGATATTTGGGCTTGATCTGCTTCCTTGAACCTGATTAAGATCACAAAAACACCTTAGTGGGAGTTCAAGGCTTGGCCTCGTGAAACCACTCCGACGTAAGAGTAAGTATCATGTGAGAAGTCAAAAGAGAATTTGACATGGGTTTGAGGCTCTATAAAAAGTGTGTACCTTGAATATGGTTTATGGAGAGGTATTTATAGGCCCCCAATATCATTGAATGCGTCTAGGATTCATTGCCTTAGTTATCTTGTAGGATTAGGAGAGAATCCCTAGATTTTAGGAGTGATAGACGGCTGACCGCGTAAATGTAGAAGCAGATATGGTAAGTGTCCTGCTCGAATAAGGAAACATTTGACTTGTCTTGGAGAGCAAGTTTTCGAGGCTCCCTGCTCGATGCTTTCCCGAGCAAGCAAGGCTCTGCCCGGTTATATGACTTAGATCTGGTGGAGACAACTGTAGATCCCGGGCCTGGCCCCTGGTCGGGCAAGCATGGCCAATGCTCGACCAGGCTTTGACGGGTGCTATAGTGCTCTCTGCTCGGTGCCCTCTAGCTCTGCCCACTAGGTAGGTAGGTCCCATGCTAATCGGGCCCGTGACTGGCACGTGGTGGACGTTCGTGCTTTGCTCGTTACCGGGTTTGGGTCGGGCACATCAGTGGCCCCTAGCTCCTTGTCTGGCGAGTATTCATGCTCGGAGCAGGGAGCATTTATTCACGATGCTATTGTTTTTCCTGTGTCGGACTCCAACACTTATGAATTTTTGAGAAGTTTATGACCTAGATGGAAGGTAAACTGGTAAAAGATCCTGGAACCTTGGTGGAAGACAGCTGGAGCGTACTAAGGAAGCTTGCCGTTGGGAGTACAGTAAGGCGAGTAGGCGAGGAGGTGTGTGAGTCGTCAAGGAATAGCATGACTTAATGGGGGTACGGTTCATGAAGCGACGCATTAAATACGCACATGCTGGGGTGACGTGCGTCGTCCTCTTGAGTACCGCTTCGACATCCACTTTCCCCCCAAAACCCGAAAATCCCACCTATGAAAGGGCAACCCCTCTCCCATTATTCTCTCTTATTGTTTCTGATATTTCTTAGAGAGAGAATTTCTTGCATTCTTGCTTTCATGTTGCTGTTCCTTCAAGCGATTTCCAGAGTCCGGTGATCTTCTGCTTCGATTCCAGCCGTTCATTTACTTCTGGCATTCATGATCTTTCCTCATTTTCAATTCCTTGGTTCTGTTTTCCAAATTTTGTGAAGGAAAACCCTTCATCTATTTCTTGACGGTAAGTTCATTTTCCTTCCTTTTCTTGCTTTGTTCTTCGTTTTTCTGGGTTTGATGAAGATTTTGGGTTCACCTCCTTCATCTCCATGTGTTTCTGGGTAGGATTATTAGGTTAGAATCGGTCCTTAGATAGAGAACGAGGAAAAGACCGGGTGGTCCTGTTCGCTAGGCGGGCAGGGCCCCTTGGTGTACCCAGACTTAGGAGTTTTTTCCCTTTTGCTTTACCGCTTATTCGGGTAGAAATTTGACTTTTCTTCCTCGATCTCTTTTGTAGATATGTCCGAAGATTCAGATAATGACAGGGAAGCCCTCAGCTATGGCAGGCAGAACGACCCACTGAGCAGCGAAAAGACTCTTTCCTTGGACTATGTACTGGAGGAGGGAGAGGAGTATGTGGCCGGAAAGACCATTCATGGGCATGTGCCTGTACCGGTGTTAGACTTCTTTGATTCCTCCAACGTGCATGGCCCTTCTCGAGGGGAGAGTATTGAAGGTGGAGGAAACGCTGGAGGGCAGGGCCCCGAGCAGCTAGTTGATAGGGCTAAGCCCATGGCTGAGGAGGTGCTCCCCGAACCAGAGGAGACGGCTAAAGAAGCCTTTGAACCAGATGAGGTAGACGACCTTGCCCCTTACTTGGTGCATTAAGAGTACTGGTCGTTCTCAAGTTGAGGCCACACTTGATGATGAGGCCGAGGGTGAAGATGACGAGCCTGATTGGCATTTGAACGCCGATGAAAGTCAGTATGTGGCACTGGGCCTCTCTAAACACCGCGGACAAGGTGACCGCCTATCTCACTTCCCTTGGTATAAATTACAAAGATTACCGGGCGGACAAGATGGATCTGCCCACATGAGTTAAGCTGTCCCTCGAGCTCGGTGATGGCCTTTTACTTTTTGACGACTTTTTCCGGGTGGGGCTGTGCCTTCCGCTGGAGCCATTTTTTGTGAACTTTCTGCTCGAAGTCAATGCTTTACCTTTTGACCTGATGCTAAATACGGTCTGGGCGATTATGTCCTTCACGGTGGCCTGCCGTTTGTTGTGCTTTGAGCTGGATATGTATCTTTTTCAGAAGCTTTTCATTTTTACACCTAGTACTAGAGGCGAATTGGAGTCAGATCCAATTCCAACTTTTTGAGACTTCTAAGCGATGTCCCGGGCAAGGTCGAAGCCTGTGACAAGAAAGTTCTTATAATAGATTCCCAAGTTGGGTGGCCGCTGAAGCCGACGGCCAACAGTGAATTGAAGGTCCCCAAAGTCTCCAAACAGGACTCAGCTCCGAGGAGGGTGCTCGATTGCAAGCGTTAAAGACTACTCTCGGGGTCTGCAACAAAAAGGATAAGCGAATAGGCCAGGAATTCCTGCTTGACTTGAAGGAACTGGTCTACAATTCACGTAATCTTTGTTTGGTCACCGTGGCCAGAGCAGAAGAGCTAGAGTGGTGCCCCTTTTAGAACACAAGGCTGAAAATATTCATCCATACTGCGGTGACTGCCACGGGCAGAAATTCAAACAGGAGTGCGCTGAATGTCAGCGGCTCGGTGTCGGGGGGAGCTGCCAGCCAGTGTTTGAGGATAACAATGGTTGCCTGTTAGCTGTTATAATTTTCCTGTCTTAATCATATTTTGTTTCTGGTCGCTGTACCGATCCTTTTGTTTTGTTTTGGGCATGAAGAGTCTTGCTTTGCTGAAGCTAAGGAAGAAACAAGCCGGTCAACGAACAGTTGACCTGAAAGACAAAGAGCCCCAGGTCCTGTCCCTTCAGTCCACCGGCCAAAAAAACCGCTGCATCGGGCAAAGTGCCCAGCCCAGTTGAAAGAACTGTTCCTCCAAAAGCTCTTGCCAGCGAGCACCGGGAGGTCACCAATGCCGTGACTGACAAGGCCGCTGAGGTTCCAGCTCTCGCGACTATTGATGCTCACGCCAAAGCAACGGGTAAAAGAAAAAGAGATGCAACTCCTCCCCCTTCTCGGACCGTACGTCAATGTGGTTCGGGCTCTGAGCCCGTTTCTGCTACTCTTCCGACTCAAGGCGAGACCGCCACATGGAGGTAGTCGGGCTTTGAAATGCCTTCCACCACCAGTGCTGCATGGGCGCTTGTAAAGGAAATTACGGGTGATACCCCTAATGATGGGGGGTATCGACCTGAATGCTCGCGGGAGCCCTGGAGGCCTATTGGGTAAGGGCGTTATTGAGCGGGCTATGCACGACGACCTGGCGCTTGATCGAAAAACTGCTGGTCATGTGCTAGTCGGGCACGTTGGCCTTTACTTGAACGAGGTAAAGAAGATGGCGTTCATCCATTTGACTTATCATTTGGGTTTCTACTGATCGTTTCTGTTTTTTGCTCGCATATTACCTCTACCTGCACCAACATGTACGACCGGTATGTTGAGGAAAAAGAGGCTTGCAAGAAGGTCGAGGCAGACAACGCGACCTGGGATGGCCTCCTGAAGAAGAAACTTGATCAAGTTTCTTCATCCCAGCAGCTCAAATAGCAAAAGGCCGCCGCCAAGCAGAAGGAAACCGAGCTGGTAGAGCGTAATCTTCAGCTGATCACCCAGAACATTGCACTGGCCACTGAGAAAACTAAGCTAGTTGTTCAGCTGAAAAAAGAGCAGGCCGCGGTGGACGCGGTGACCAAGCAGAGAGAGCAACCGCAGGTCGAGCGGAATGCTCTTAAGATGCAAGCGGTCAAGGATGCAGCCACCGTGATCGATCTTATGCAGAAGCTATCTGCGGCCAAAGAGAAGGCAGTAGATGACTACAAGGGCTCCTTGGACTTCGAGGCTACTGTGGATGAGGCTATCATGCCCTATTATTCCCATGGCCCCAACCATATTATGAGGATGCTCGCTGGTCATGGAGTGGTGGACATGCAAACAATGGCCAAATGGGCCGTGCTCGACCCCTACTCAGATGCTGCTCACCAATTCCACAACTTAGTTCCTTACACCTAGGAGGAGTTAGAGACTCTAGCCAAGGGCGATGCTGAAGGTGGTCGCGAGCCCTAGGTCCCGTCGACACCCCTGGACGTGAACGTTTGCTCACTGATCGATGCTCTAAAGTCTACATAGGCCGAGCAGATGCTTGAAGAGGATGCTGCCAAGAAAGAGGCCGCTCGTAAGGAGCTGAATGCTCAATACGAGGTGCAGTACAGAGCCACGACTAAGAATTTTCCTCCTCCCCCAAACCAAGCTTATATGAGGAGTATCTCTGTTCGGCTGCGCGCCAATATTTTTTGATTTCCAGCTGTAAAACTTCTCACTTGGTAATGGGAAATTTTATTCTGCTCGATTATTGTCTTATTACTTGTGTTTTTCCTACATCTGATTAGTGTTAGCATGCATGTGTATGAACACGACAAGTATAAAGCGAACATAAATTAATCGAGCATGCAAACTTAAAAATAATAAGGCTAATTAAGCAGACATATTATTTAAGCTTGAGTGCCTGGGAAAGCGCTCTCACCTGAGCTGAGTTTTTGGTTCTGGCCAAGGCTTTGAGCGGGCATGGCACCTGTCGCCCTGAAGCAAGCATCCTGAAAAATTGCCTAGCGGGCATGGCCCAACTCTGAGCGGCGACCAGCTAACCGGGCTTGGCCTTGTCCGATGTTTGTACGTCAAAGCTGCTGCTAGTATATCAACTAGGTATAGAGATATACGACTAACACTGTTGCTCGATCACTATAGGAATCAGATTTAGTTAGTCGCTACCTTGTGAGCATGGCCCCTACCGACTTGCGGGCTTCTCAATATGTGAATCGGACAAGGCCCTATCTTGCTCGCTGAAAGGATAAGATATGTTCACCAATATTCGGGTATGGTGGAAGGTTGACCGGGCATGGCCTTACCCGCTCGGCTTGCGAGCATATTTAGCCAAGTAATCCGAAAACAATTTATAAATGTCACAAGCAATTTGAATCAACAAATATAAAGAACTTGCCTTTTTTATTGATAAAACAACAATGACCCTCAACAGGGCTGAGTGTCTTGCCCGTTTGTACATCGATACTTGCTCAATAATAGTATTTTTTTTTCAAGTGATCTGTATGCCAGGGATGCTTCAAGTCTTTGCTTTCTTGTGTCTGCAGTATATATGTACCCTCTCGACTATCCCAATAACTTGAAAAGGCCCTTCCCAGTTTGGCGATAGCTTTCCCCTTTCCGCTCGGTGACCGGTGACCTCAATTTTTCTGAGTACCCAATCCCCGATCATGAAGGCTCTTCCTCGAACTCGCTTGTCATGATGAGTTTTTGCTCGCTGTTTGTAGTTAACCATCCTCAATCATGCATCTAGCCTTCTTTCTTCGAGTAGGTCAAGGTCTATTGCACGAGCAAGCTCGTTGCTTTGCTCGCTGTAGTGGGAAACTCTGTAGCTTGGCAAGGCCATCTCAACTGGAATCATAGCATCGGATCCATAGGTGAGTGCGAACTGAGTTTTCCTTGTAGGACCCCGGGCAGTAGTCCTAACCGCCCATAAGGCCGATGGTAGCTCTTTTGTCTATTTTCCTGCTCGTCTGTCTAGGTTTCTTTTGAGTACGTGTAAGACTTGCTTATTCCCGGCCTCTGCTTGGACGTTGCCTTACAGGTAAGCTACAAATGACTGTCAATGTTTGATGCCCTAACGCGCACACTCAGCTATGAACCTGTTTGAGAATTGGGTGTCGTGGTCAGAGATGATTGCCCGTGGGAGACCAAATCTGCACCATACTTGATCGTGGATGAATTTGATGATATTTGCCTCTGAAATGGTTGCCATTGGCTTTGCCTCGATCCACTTTGTGAAGTAATCGATGGTAATCACGATGTACCTGTATTTGTATTGCGCTAGAGGAAATGGACTGATCAAATTGAATCCCCACATGTCGAAAGGCCACGCAGCGACCACCGGGATTTGCATAGTGGAAGGCAACCTCAGTATGTCCGCGTACCTCTGGCACTTGTCACATTCTCGAACATATTTCTATGCATCCCTCCTGAGGGTGATCCAGTAATATCATGTATGCAAAATTTTCTCTGCCAGGGCTCTAGTGCCCGAATGGCCACCATATTCTCCTTCATGGACATCGAACAGGATGTTCTCGGTTAACTCTAGGGGTACACAACGAAGCATAGGTCTGACCATAGATCGCTTATATAAGATTCCCCTAACTATCGAATACCGGTAGGCCTGGTTCCTCACTATTGTAGCTTTGACCTTGTCTGCGGGCAAGATTCCTTGCTCGATGTAGCCCTTGTAGTCGTCAATCCAGCTTTTGTTTGCTGGCTCAATACCCATCATTGTTGGTCTATTGATGACTGGAATGTCCAGGTGCTCGATCATGACCGATGGATTTAGTAGCGCTAGACTTGCCTCAGTGATCTTGGATAAGTAAACTGCCCGTATGTTGTCTGCTCGATCAATCCTGATGATCTCCCAGAACTTGATTTTTTTAAAGATTTCCTTGACAAGCTCGCAGTATTTGACTAGAGAGGGATGATGCACATTATACTCTCCATGGACTTTGGTTCACCACGTGAATCCGAGTATATCGTGACCACTTCTACACCCATATCTGCTACGAGTTAGAGACCGACGATCATTACTTCGTATTCGGCCATGTTATTGGAGACTTGAGAACTTGAATCGGAGAGCCAATTCGAACTCTGTAACCTGGCTGGGAGCTATGAGAAGGATGCCAACTCCTCTCCCGACCTTGCTCGTTGTTCCATCCATCTAAAGGTCACAACAGTAGGATGGTCGAGGCATTGGAAGCTGCTCGTGCCCGGGATCTGTTGGTTGTGGGACTTCAGATTCCTCTTGTTGAGTGAAGCTTGTCTCGACCAAGAAATCGACCAAGGCTTGAGCTTTGATTGCTCACCTAGGCTGGTAGTTGATGTGGAATTCAGTGAGCTCAATCAACCAGTTGAGTAGTCTGCCCGATGAATTGGGCTTGTGCAGGATTTTGCACAATGATGCGTCTGTGTATACTATGATTACATGTGCAAAAAAATAAGCCTTTAATTTTCAGGCAGCCATGAAAAATGAGTAAACTAATTTTTCTACATTAAAATAACGACTCTCAACAGGACTAAGGGCCTTTGATACATAGTATACATGCTTTTGTATGTCTATGGACTTACCATTTAGTTGTTGGACTTACTTGATGCACTGGGGCAGCTCCATCTCGATCAAGGCTTGGATCTTCTTCAGATTTGCCTCTATCCCACCCTGGTTAACCATAAAGCCGATGAACTTTCCTGCCTGGACCCCGAACACACACTTGCTCGGATTCAGCTTCATGTTGTGTTTGCGCAGATTGGCAAACGTTTCTTCCAGGTCAAAGGTGTGGTCGCGGTCTCTGGTTTTAATAACCATGTCATCAATATGAGCTTCCATGTTCCTTCCGAGCTGAAAGCCAAAGACCTTGTTGACCATGCATTGATATGTGGCCCCCGCGTTCTTCAACCCGAAGGGCATCATCTTGTAACAGTACAAACCTCCGCCTGCCCAGAAAGCATTTTTGGCCTTGTCTTGCTCGTTCATCTTGACTTGGTGGCACCCTGAGTACGCATCTAGGAAACTGAGCATTTCAAAGCCAACTATAGCATCGACGAGCACATCAATGCACGGCAGCGGGTAGCAATCCTTCAGGCAAGCTTTATCGAGGCCCGTGAAGTTGACGCACATTCGTCACTTGTCGTTGACTTTTTTGACCATCACACGTTGGCCAGCCAGGTCGGATACTTGATTTCCTCAATAATGTCATCTTTCATGAGCTTTTCGACCTCTGTTTGATCGTTACACTCTTTTCTGAAGAGTACTGCCTTGGCCGCTACTGAATTGGTTAGAAAGTTGGGTCCACATTCAAGTCGTGGCGGGCAACACTCTCACTGACCCCTTGCATGTCTTCGACGGTCCATGCGAATACGTCCACGCTGCTCTTGAGTTGGTCGATTAATTTGGCTCGAGTTTCGGGAGGCATGGCCTTCCCGATTTTAATTTTTTGCCTGGGGTAGGTAGGATTTATGATGATCTCTTCCAATTCGTCTTGCGGTTGGAACTCAGGTTCATCTCGAACTTGAAGTGTGTCCAGCTCGATGTATTGCATTAGGGGATGCCCGGCCTTACGCGCAGGAATCGTCGTTTTTGGAGCTTGCCCGGCCTCATCGATCTCTATGAGATCTGCTATTCCAGAGGATTCCCTGAATTCAATATTGTTTATGGGGACAGAGCCTGAGGCAGTGCTGGTTATAGTCTCATTTTCAGTGACTGTGATCGTTTGCTCATGAGTATCCACGATCAACTTTTGTTTCTTCCTCTGGGAATCCTAGACATACTCCCACATTGCCCGGGGTTTGCTGTTGATGATACCAACCCCATCCTCTGTGTAGAACTTGGTCTTTTGATGGGGGATGTAGGTGACCATATGAAATTTGGCCATGGCCGGGGAATTAAGAATGCAGTTGTAGGCGGATTTAAGATCGATTACTAGAAATGTGATCATCTATGTCCCCGTCTATGCCCCATCTCCCATGAAAACCTCCAGCTTGATGGTACCCTTGACACTTACTTGATTATTGGTGAAGTCTTTAAGTTTTCCTAGGTATAGCTTGAGCCAGGTGTCCGACAACTCTAAGCCCTTGAAAATGGAGTAGTACATGATGTCTATGCATGCTTCAGTGTCCAGTAGTACCCTGTAAACCTACCAATTGTTCACAAGACAAGAAATAGCTAGTGGTTGCTCGGATGCTATGGGAGTGCTCGCTAGCTCACTATGGGTAAAGAAGATGCTAGGTTCCCTTACCCGATGTACTGTTGGCACATTGATAGCTTTGAATGGGAGTAAATATGTTTTCTGAGGTGAGTGTTGGACGGGAGCTCCTCCTTAATCATGTTCATAACCCCTTGAATATGAAGGGCCCGGACCGTCTCTCCCTCTCGGGGGTCTTCCTTACCGACCATTACCGGCATTATTACCCGCGCACTAATTCCTTTTGAAGCGGTCCAGCTTGCCCGCGTTGATAAGTTTTTGAATTTCCTGCTTCAACACGCTACATTCCTCTGTAGTGTGACCGTTGTCATGATGATAGTCATAATACTTGGTGTTGTCCCTGGTATAAGCGAACTCAGGGTCAAACGACTAGGGCACTAGCAAAGCATCCTCGACCTGGAACATGATCTCTTCCCGGGTAGTGTTCAGCGGGGTAAATTGTGACTCCCTGAATCTTTGGCCGGGGATAGAAGTACGCATTTTGTCTCTATACGGGCGATTGCTACCCTCCTGGCTTTGGTCAACTAGCGTGGCTGAGCTGTCCTGAGTCTTGTCCTTTCCCTTGGGCTTATCACCCTTGGTATTCTCTGTTGAACAGAACAGATGCGAATTGGCCAATAGCTCCGCCTTTGACGTGCTCGGGTTCATGGTCAGAATAGTTTTTAGCGGACCTGCCCTCATGTTGTTGAGATAGTAGAACGTGATCTCTGGATCACTGGTGGCCGTTACTTGGTCGAGCATTTCCTCAAACCGTTTAAGGTAGCTCCTATATGACTCGTGGTCGCCTTGCTTGACCTTGCCAAAATCAAATCGGCTCTTGGGCGAAGGCCCCGCTGTGTCAAAATCTTCCAAGAACTTTTCTCGGAGTATTTCACAATAGATCCACGGGGAACTCTCCCCAACCATAATTGCGCTTTGCCCTAGAGAGCGCCCTCGAAGGTTCGTATTTTTATAGCCTCTACATCCGTGACCATCCGAATCTGTGCCTGGAATGATCTGAGCCAGTCATTTGTCGGCGTCTTCCCGAAGGATTTTTCAAATTGTGGGAAGGTAACTTCTTGTGCGGGTGGCGCATTCTCGATCTTTGGAGTGAGCGGGCTGCCCTCCAGCGGATTTGTGGCTCCATAACCAGGCTTGGCCACGGTCAGGTTAGCCATTTGTTTGGCCATGTCTTTTTTCATGGCTTCCATCTGTTCGGACAGACGTTTTTTTTGCGTCCACTATTAGCATGGACGAGCGGGCATACTCTGACCGCTGACTACGTACTCCCTTGGAATGTTCGGCAGTTGGTGGGCAGAAGGTTAGATCATAAGAAGCTTCTACTTTCTGCTCAACTCGAGCCCTGTGCCTTGATCGATGTCCATCTGCCTCTGTGTATTCGCGAGCTCGACGACTGTGGCCCTCTCCTCGGGAATGATGATCCTGTCGACGGTAATGTCGGTGGGATGGATTCTGGCGGCTATATTTGCTTTCTGCCTGATCATCTACCTTGAGGGTACATGGATAACGGAGGGAATCCGCTTGCTCGGAGCGGGCAATTGTTGGGAGGCCGGGCCACTAGCAACTAGTATTGGATTGCTGAGAGCGGCAGCATAAAATCTGCAACTGGGACCGGGGCATGGCCCAAGGTGAGCAGTTGTTGATTAAGCATGTACATCTTGTTGTAATACTCCACCTAGACCTGCAGGGCAGCGTCCTATTGGTCAGGGGTTTGTCCGGGCAAGCTCACTTGGCTTCTCTGACAGGTTTCTCACTGGCAATTCAACTATACCCTGAGGTCTTGAGCACGAGCATCCCGTTGCTCGTTGATGACTTGGTGAGCATCTCGCTGGCTCGTTTGGTTCTGGCTGGCATGTTGAGACAGTTGTTCCTCAACGTACGAGACATCCTCACCTTGAGCCGCATGCCAGGCTGCAATCTTCAGGTTTCTCGTTTGCACCCCTTGTAGTGCCCTCGGTGGCAGATCATTGAGTAGTGGGTTGTTTTCCCAACCTGCTGGCTGCCAGCCGAGTGGTTACTAGCCATGGCATGATGTTTGCTACTCTTGCCAGTCATTACACTAAAACTGCTTATCGAAAAACTCACCGAAAAAACTTAGAGAGAGCTTAGAAGCTTCGTTTCTCGACAACGAAACCAAACTGATGTGGCAAAAATACAGTATGGGCCGTCTGTGTGATGGGTAAGGTATATGGGTTTGATCTGCTTCCTTGAACCTGATTAAAACACGAAAACACTTTAGTGGGAGTGCAAGGTTTGGCCTCGCGAAACCACTCCGGCGTGAGAGTAAGTATCGTGTGACAAGGCAAAAGAGAATTTGACAGGGGTTTAAGACTCAAGAAATAGTATGTACCTTGAATATGGTTTATGGAAGGGTATTTATAGGCCCCCAATGTCATCGAATCCGTCTAGGATTCATTGCCTTAGTTCTCTTGTAGAATTAGGAGAGAATCCCTAGATTTTAGGAGTGATAGGCGGCTGACCGCGTTAATGTAGGAGCATATATGGTAAGTGTACTATTCGGATAAGGAAACCTTTGACTTGTCTTGGAGAGCAAGTTTTCGAGGCTCCCTGCTCGATGCTTGCCCAGGCGAGCAAGGCTTTGTCCGGTTATATGATGTAGATCTGGTGGAGATAAGTACAGATCATGGGCATGGCCCTGGTCGGACAGGCATGGCCAATGCTCGACCAGGCTTTGAAGGGTGTTATAGTGCTATCTGATCGGTGGCCTCTAGCTCTTCCCGCTAGGTAGGTAGGTCTCATGCTAATCGGGCTCGTGATTGGCACATGGTGAGCGCTCGTACTTTGCTTGTGATCGGGTTTGGGCTGGGCACATTATATATATATATATATATATATATATATATATATATATATATATATATATATATATATATATATATATATATATATATATACATTGAACGATAATAATTAGTGTATTATATAGAAAATTGGTCCAAATATTATTGGCCCATTCATTCTAAGATGAGCCCAAACCAAAATAATTTGATTAAGTGATATCGACATGGCCGAAATCGGTTTTGATTGAGATACTCATTCCGTTCCACCCAAAGAGTTCCTATTTACAAAAGGTAAATACTTGTGTAAGACGGTTTTATGGACATTTTTTGAAAGACATATTCTTTTTACCTGACCTACCGTGTATCGGTAGGTTGAGCTGTGAAAAAGTGAATCTCTGTCTTACAAACTAAAATCCGTAAAAAGGTTGTATATGAGACCTACTCTTTACAAAATTTAATAATTAAAAAATACATTAATGTCATTGAAGCCAATCAAAATTACAAAAATACATAATATCAACCAATACACATAAAACACAAGTGAGTGTAATGATGATTATGAAAATTAGAAACATATTTTTTTTAAAACGAACTCTTTATGGAAACATAAATATCTCAAAATAAAAGAGTAGAGTGGATAGGAATATAATACAGAGTATTTCTAAGTGTTGTATATATAAATATAAAGTTAATGTGAGAGCACCTTCCAATGAGAGGTTTAAAGCCACTTATAAAGCTTTTTGAAAAGTTTTATGCCTTTGGAGTGGGCGAAGTGAATTGGGAAAGCTTTATAGTTTTGGATCGGTTCAAGGCTTGCTTGGTCAGCAAAATTGGCAGGCTTGGCAGCAACTTGTCGGCTATGCAACGGCTGTTTTTTTTATTAAAAAGAAAAAAACTTTACAATGGTAATAAAAAAACGGTAATAAAAAAATTCCTATAAATTGGTTTTCAACAATTTTTTTTACACAAATTCATCTACACTTTCTCATTTTCTACACAAATTCTTATTTACACTTCTTTTGTTATGGATAACAATTTTTACAAATTTATTGAACTCTAATGTCGAAGATTCTACGAATGCCGAAACTACTCCGAATTTTTCAGCTCCGTCGAATGTTCAAGGTCCGCCAAATACTCGAGCTTTGCCGAATTTTCAAGTTCCACCTTATTTTCAAGTTCCGCCAAATTTTATGAATAAAAATGTTTTTTTCAAAGATAAAATTTAAAAATATATAAATTATTTTTTAGACGTATTATATTTGTTCTATAAATATTTATGTTTGAAAACAATATATTTATTTTTGAAAATAAATGTATATTGGGAAAGAATAAAATATTTAGTTGTGTGTCCATGCTATAAAGCTTTTATGGGTTTATGTATAGTGGAGAATATGTTTATAGAGAAAATGTTTATAAGCTGATGACGTGGCATGACGTGGCAGTGAGAATAAACCTTTTCATAGGTCCATGACTGTGGATGCTCTGAGTTCTAGGATGAAGAAGCCAGGCCCAGATGTCAGTTCCCGTCCTAGTCCCGCCCATCTCAATCCCTTTCTTCTGAACAAACATAATCCAAATCCCAAGACTACCATCACAAACCTACCCTCTTCATCTCCCTTTCTCTCTCCTCCCTCTTCTTTGTTCTCTCTATCTTTTATTTCCACTCCGAGCCCTTCACCTTAATTTTATTATGGTTCTCCCTCTCTCGTCGTCGGTCCTTTTGCCCATTCATCCCTCACCGACGACGATATCCGCGTAGGTCAAGGCTCATATCTCCAAACCCCTGAATCCTAACTCTCTGACCATAATGTTGATTCAATCAAGAAATCATCCAATCATAGATCTAAATTCAAGCAGGGCGATGAATCTGGGCTTGATTTGTTCCCTGTCGTTGTTGTCAATAAGCAGGAGATCAACCCAATAAAAAGTCGAGATTTGGATAATTTGGGTAACAATTAGGTTGTAGAGGAGAGGGAATGGACCGAAGGGGATTTTGAGTTGTTGAAGAAACAAATTACCAAGTATCCAGTGGTGATGTCGGGACGATGGAAGGCGGTGGCAGAGGCGTTTTTGGCTACAGTCGGCTTTCTTCAGCCGGAGAGAGTCTTTTAAGCGCGATTGCGAGCATTCGGCTGCAGAGACCTACCTGCAGGGCCGGCCCAACTGTTATGGAGGCCTAAAGCGAACTATAGAATGTGGCCTATTTAAAGTAAATAATAATTTATTATTAAAAATGTTATATTTTTATTTAAAGTTTATCTTTCGTGCTTTTTGAGATGCAAAATTATTTATTAAATTATTGTAATCGATTTCACTCAACAATTCTTTTTCAATAGATAATAAAGCTAGTCCACTTAATCTTTGTTGAGACATTATCGATCTTAGATAAGATTTTATTAATTTTAGCTTAGAAAAACTTCTTTCTGCTGAAGCAACAGTTACGAGAATTGTTAGCATTATTCTATAAGCGATCTCTGCATTTGGAAAATAATCAACCCTTAATATATAATTAATTATGTCCTTTGGTGTATCATTCTTCACTTGTATAATTTCTCTTAAAATTTTAGTTTCATAAATAGATTTAATCCCTCAATATCAGAGTTGTCATTATGTTTTAATGAATTTTCAAGGTTAAGACAATTTTCTTTTAAATTTTCATTATTCAATTACCTTAATTTCTCAATGCTAAATAAAAAACCAAAATTATCTTGATACATTTTAAATTGTTCAAATCTACTTTGAAATGAAGAGATTGTTTTATCTAGTATGTAACAGTAATTTTTTTTTAGGCCTCTTATTAGGTGAGGCCTAAAGCCCTAGCTTACTCATCCTCCCCTTTGGGCCGGCCCTGACTGGGGTACAAAATTTTACAGATAAAGTCAAATAATCCTCAAAATTTACAAACCTTAGAAGGGTACCCAAAACAATCAAGAGCACGACTTTTGGTTTCGGCTTTGAAGCAAGCCGATGAAGATGACAATGACACAAAGTAGCAATGGAGAAAGAGAATCATTTCTCACAATTAATTACTTGTTGTAGCTACGTTCGACGCTCTAATGGTTGCATTTCACCTTGGTCACATCGTTGTTCTTGTTGCCATTGCCACGAGTTTTGCGTTCGATCTTTGCCAAATTAGGTGAGAGATGAGTGAAGATCATGGGTAAGGCAATGGGGAGGTGTATAAACCGAGTTGATGGAGAGAAATTGAGGGTTGTTTTTAAGTGAGATGAGATTGAATTTCATTTCCCTGTTGTCTTTTCAATGCTGACCTGCAGTAGTTTGTTTGTATAGTCTAAGAGCATCCTCAATGTTAAATTTAACATCAACTTCTTATACAACTTCTTAACTAGGTCCCACTGCCACCTATACATTTTTATCTTCTTACTCACTTAAGAATATATCTTCCCATTGTATAATATTCTTACACATCTTCTTACACAAAAAAATATTAAATTTAACACCATATCAATAAATACAAAACCCTCCCCCACCCCACCCACACCCCCCACACAAAATAATTGTGTCAGGCGTCACTTCCCCCCTCCCCCCCACACTCAGCCGCCCTCTCCCCCTCCCCCTCACAACTCCATTTCCCGAAACAAACTTCCTATTTAGGAAGTGAAGCTATCTTCTCTCTCCTAATAGCTCTCTTCTCTCTCCTGATTGGCTCTAACTGGCCACTCACTCCAATTTTCAAGGTATAAGAAGTTGCTTCTTTTGTACAATGGGGATGCTCTAACTCTTTTACTTTCAATGAGTCAGTGATTTTTCATGACATAACCAACACCACTGACCAATTAAAACAGTACACATTAATTATTACAAACTGTGGATTGTGTAAGCGGTATTACATATTTACATATATACCCTGCAGAACAAATATAATTACATTTTATTTTTAATAATTATTTTTTGGCGGAACTTTCAATTATTAGTATATATATATATATATATATATATATATATATATATATATTACAGTGGGAGCACACAGTTTACCAACAATACCATCAAACTGAAACCATTTACTCACAGCTATAAATAGATTATCTTTACAAATTGAAATCGTTCACTCATATATAAATAGCTATCTTCACAAACTTTTCACCAAGTTTCTGGATCACCATATTTCTGGGCAAGCATGCATTTGAAAAATCAACCCTACAAAGAGAGAGTGGATGCGGAAATTGAGACTAATCCACCTTTACAGTGTTCCAATGTTTGGAGATAATTCAACTATTTGTACTTTGGAATGTATATTTGAAGACAAAGAGGTAAAAATTCATGTTTAACATCTTCCCTTTTTCTAAATTTTCTTACAAATAACTAACATGCTTTAAACATTTTGTTTGTTATTTTATACATGGGGCAAAAATTCATGCAACTATTAAACAACAGTATATCCAAAAGTTCAAGGAAATTATGAAAGAAAATAATTTATATGTTGCAGCAAATTTAAAGCAAAAAACAAAGGGTAGTAAGAAGGGTGATAAAAAAGATGGGTTGTAGGCATTGTTGGGTTTATGATAATGGCCTTTTGTAAAGGATATACTATTTTGTCTTTGTGAATTTTAACTAATATTGGTATATCTCATTTGGTCATATAGACGATGTTGGGTGATAATGACCTTTTGGTATGGCTCTTTTGATCATATAGACAGTGTTGAGTGATAATGACCTTTTGGTATAACTCTTTTGGTCATATAGACAGTGCTAGGTGATTATGTGTTTTGCAACTATTGAAATTGAGATGTTTGATTCAAATGACCTTTTTTGTGAAGGACCATATATCACATTTGTAAATGGTGAATCTGTACATTTCTTTCTTTTGGTTGATGTATGATTGCAAATGACATTTTCAGTAAATTTGTAGCTTTGCAATGGTGAACCGTAATTAACGACTACAAATAAAGCAGAACAAAACAATACTACACATAAAAAATAGCAAAACAGAACATATAGATGCACCATTGTCAGTACTACAAACAAAACAGAGCACAAATGCACCATTGTCATTGCCATAAACAAAAGGAAACATAACATCATTGTCATTTATATTGATAGAGGCCAATTTCTGCAAAATACATTGCCCTAATAATTACTCCAATCCTATTTCACAACCTCTTACCCTCATTAACCCATAAACAAAAAATAGGGTACCTAAATCCCTTGTTTAGACCACAAGAAGAACCAACAACATAACAAAATAGCAAGTAAACACACAAACAATATAGCAATGAACACTTTCCGCTTTATACTATGCTTTATTTTCAATTGGGTAATCTCCTTTTGATGGTGATTCATAGTTTGTAGAAGACCTGGAATGACTACAGTTGCTCGAGCGCATATTGGGAGATCATACCAAGAAAAAAAAAGACATCCTCTGTCATGTAGCTCAAGAAAATTAGGAACTAGGGAAGGTGACAAATATATATGAGTAGAGATTGGGCATTTACAAAGCCCTAAAAAAGGGGGGGGGGACAAAACTTACATATACATAATTTGGGCAGCCAAATAACCTTCGCCTAGGATTGGTTCTAGTCCACACTGTCTTCAGCACACAATTTTCACTACAGTAACATGTCACGCCCGCCATTGAAGGAAAAAAGGCAAAGGAGGACCAAAGACAACCAAGAAGGACGCAGGGTAGAGGAAGAACGAAGAACGAAGAAGGAGGAAGTAAGAAATAACATCGGAATGTCATTTTGGGTTTCTATCGACGACCAGTAGTGGAAATGACAAAAATAACCTGCACGTGTTGATTCATGTGCCATTTAACGCCCTCTCATTAACGACCATTGATGTGAGGGGGTATTATGGAACAAATGGCAACATTAGGTACCAAATAGGCACACTTCATAGGTTAGGGAGACTATGAGATTGAGTGGATACTTCAGGGTGTTTTTCATATTTTTGCCTTCTATTTTTCACCAAAAAATAGATTAAAAATTTGTGAATTAGGAATAATTTGTTCACATGAATAGTTAGCAAAGAATCCTTTATTTTATAAACTATTTACTTATTTTTCAACTTCTTAATCGTTTGAAATTTCACATGTTTAGCTTATGTTAGTTCTTTATTGTCTCAAAGAATGATTTATTTATTTGTTATCCCATTTTTCTTGTTTTTGGGTTCAAATATATGAATTTATGTCTTTTTCCATTCATCAATTTTGTGTAATAAGTATGTTTATTCAACTGAGTGGGGCTA
This sequence comes from Codonopsis lanceolata, assembly GCA_013146195.2. Lineage (NCBI taxonomy): Eukaryota > Viridiplantae > Streptophyta > Magnoliopsida > Asterales > Campanulaceae > Codonopsis > Codonopsis lanceolata. Next base: position 159,897,681 of record CM028379.1, read on the forward strand.
ACTACACCCCAATTTTCTATCTCAATTTATTATTATTTGTGTGAGTCAATGGATTACCAATCCATCATTCTCCATCTTAACTGTAATACCCCAATTCCACATCAGGTAATCAGGTAAATGTGAGACTTGTGTGTGAAGTGTGATTTATAAGGTAGTCATGGGCTACTACTGGGCACCAATATCATCCATGGACTTTTTGATCGGCTTGTGGTGGGCATGATGACCCAAGGTGCTGCGAACTTAGTAGACCAGTGTGTGGGCTACACGTAGCGGACCGGACTTTCGGGCTCAGGGCGTTACATTAACACTCTATTTTTGTTTTCTTATTGATCTTAAAAGGGCGTGAGAAGGGATCAAATTTGTGACATTGCATTATGTAAATCCCCAACGTTATCACTAGGCCACCCCAGGGGTCTAACACTTTCCTTGACTCGTTTTTTTTTTTTCACGAATAAATAAACAAATCTTTTCCCAAATAAATTCCAACCAATCATCGATCCAGATACATGAAAATTTGTTAACAGTCAAGCGTCCGTCTACAATTTTAATGTCACACAAGTCTTAATCAAATTTTACACCTGATTCTCTACACCCCACCTAAACAACCTAATATACCATTCTTCCCCTACATTGCTCTTTTTTATTTTTCCCTCATCCGATCTCTCTTCCTCTCTCCCATGACAACATACTCCCCCCTTTTTTTCTCTCTCTCCATCCCTTTCATCACCTCTTATGATTCCTCCTTTCTCTTTCCCGTCACCACCCCCTTCCCTCTTTGCCTTTCTCTTCCTTCCCTCTCCAAGCTCAATGCCACCTCCTTTCTCCATCGCCGCCACAAACAAGAAACCAAATGAGAGTGTGCGGACCAGATTATGCACATACATCGATGAAAATATATCTATGAGTTACCGCACACAAATTGTGTGCAAATGAGGCTGTCCAAACTCGTCATTTTACACCATGACATATTTGCAATTATTTTAAATTTTAAAATGCTCTAAAAGCACTACCAAATTAGTTAAAGAATCAAAATATTTATTTTGAAGTAGTTGTATGTTTGTAAATTGGCACTAGATATTCGTTCTTTATAAATAATTATAGACTTAGAAACAAGACTCGAGAGAACTGATGTTACTACTTACTACCCTAAAGGCATACGACATCGTTTATGCATCCCGATGCCGAATACCGACGACTCCATCTAATACCCAATACCCAAATGAGATGAATTGATTTGTTCCGAGACGAGAAACAGTAGAGCGGTGTAGTGAGAAGGAGTAGGAGCTCAGTAGAGAGATTGAAGCTCCGCTTGTAGAGGGAGGGAGGGGGAGAGAGAGGGGGGGACAGGACTAGGGTTCCATCCATCCATCCATATATATATATATAAAGAATGAGTTCGTACAATTACGTGGTGACGGCTCACAAGCCAACCAACGTGACACATTCCTGTGTCGGCAATTTCACTGGCCCTCAAGAACTGAATCTCATTATTGCGTGAGTTTTTCTATTCTTTCTCTTTCAGATTTCTGTATCTAAATGTATTTATACCTGCATATGCATTTGTGTAATTTTATTTTTATTCTCCCAGTTCTTATGTTTGCATTTTGGAAACGGATCTCTTGGGGGTAAGGTTTAGAGCTGAAAATACTCTATTTGTACACAGACTAGTTTACTTCCTCTGTCCCAGAAGTAGAGCTACCGCTTTGACTTTTTCGGTGGATTTTTCCATTTTTCGTAACTAAAATTTACTCCAAAACGTTTTTTAAAAATTTAAATAGAGAAAATAAGAAGACATTTGCTGTAAATTACATCTAAAAGTTGGACATGATCGATGTATGGAGTGAGCAAGATGCAAATCAATTAATAAATGTTTGGAAATCAATTAATAAATGTTTCAATTGATGATGTCAGTATGACCCTCGTATTCACATGTGTGAGAGTAATTATCCACTTTTAACTCATTATTACAAAGTCACCCCCTACAATTAATATTATGGACAGTGATCTTTTTTTCTCCCGAAGAATCACCCCTTATAAAATATCACTTTTACGTTAATATATAATCTCACAATAGAGCTTAGATTGACTCCAGCCGTAAGATCAAACGGTCACGTGTCAGTTACATATAACTTCTTACTAATAACCCCCCTTAATTATGAGTCGAGTTTAAAATCGCACTTTCCATTACACATTATCGTTTCAATCGACAAAATCATATATATTGACACTGTACCATAGGCACGGGTACGAAGACAATTGTTGTAAATTACATCTAAAAGAAGACAATTTCACTACCTTAAATGTTGTGGTTGCACATGTCTGGACCAGTTTAGTTGTGATGCCCTGGTTGAGGTATCTTTGTTTATCTATCCCGTCCGAGCGGGTCATACATGAGGGGTAGTGGTAGCTTAATATGCATTGTTTGCCCCTCTCTAATGACGTAAGCTTTTTAGATGAGTTGGTAACTTAACACAATGCAATTTGTCGTCAGGAAATGCACCCGTATCGAGATTCATTTACTTACCCCTCAAGGTTTGCAGGTAATTCGTTTCTTTTGTTCTTTAAACCTTTCGTATTTGTTTGTTAAGGTTTTTGGAGTTATACTATGTCTTTTTCCTTTTGCATCCACTTCTCCATCCATTGCATGAAATATGTCTAGCGATGATACTTTTATAACTTGGTTACTCCTTGAGGCTGATTCATGTTTTAAAGAAGGAAAGTACTACCCTCCCTGTTTTTGTTATCTTTATATTTGAATCTGTGTAGTTTTGTATCTGTCTCCAAACCTTTGTATCCTCGGTTTATGTTTCTCACCTTTCGACGTAGACTCCCTAGGATTTGATCCACAATGGGCAAGCATTTGCTTATAACTTTCATAGAGTAATATTTTCCAATTCACTGACATGTATGTTATCCCATTTGAGATGGTCATTTTTCTTGTACCCCGTCTCCCGGGCGTCCCTTCTTGGGTTGCTCCATTGTACAAGTGCACTGAGATATCTATTGGAATTTAGTTAGATTAGCCAAAATCAATGCTCTTGCATTCCCAAGTGGGCCACTGCTATGAATGCTAGTTTAAAACATTCTAGCACATATATTTGTAGTACTTGGAGATTAGACCCTTTCCATGTTGTACTGTGTAACGATCCCATAGCCGAAGCCCACATAGACGCGATTAAGGTCACCTTATCCTTTAAAAGATGATGACGAGAATTGATCATGAAAAATCCGCCATTTACTTTAGTCCAAAGGCACCGCAAAATTGCAAACAATTCACAACGCCGTAACCATATCAAAATCAATGAACCAAATCAGGAGAAATGTGGCACAAGGCCGGATGCCTTGTTAAAAACCCCACAAGAGGAACCAATACCCAAGCACTGCAAAAAGTGCCGATGTTCTTTGCTAAAGTCCAAATCTAACTTTGCTCTCAATGACAATGCTCAAGGGGAAGAGGTTCTAAAGGGAATGCCAAAGTTATTTGGCCAGATGTTTTTAAGAACTTGATATCTAATGTATGACTAAAGTTGGATAGATTGATGGGAGGAGGTCAAGGAGCTGAATATTCAGGAACGGTCAGGTGTTTGGAGGGATGAGGATTTAGCCAGACGGAAACTTCTTCAACTAGAAATTCAGAGGCTTCTTCGTTGCGAAGAGATCTGTTGGAGGCAAAAAGCATGCATCAAATGGTTGAAGGAAGGTGATAACAATACCAGATTCTTCCATCAGACTGCTAAGGCTCACAAACATGCAAACCAGATTTCTAAGGTTCGTATTAATGGTGATCTGTTGGTTGAAGATTCTGACATTAGAGCTGGGATGGCAGACTTTTACAAGAGTTTATTTACAGAAGAAAACAATTGGCATCCACAACTGGAGGGCATTCGATTCAATCATCTTGATCCAGTGGATACAGAGAATCTGGAACTACCTTTCACTGAAGAAGAGGTTAAAGCAGCAGTTTTCAGGTTGAATGGGGATCAGGCTCCGGGTCCGGATGGTTTTCCGATGGCCTTTTTTCAGCATTGCTGGGAATTGACTAAGAGGGATTTGATGGAGCTTTTGCTGTTTTTCTTCGTACATAAGAGGTTTGAGAGAAGCCTCAATTCTACATTTATAACCCTTATCCCTAAACGCATCGGGGAGATTACTTAAGAGATTTTAGACCGATTAGTCTCATAGGGGGGATATACAAGATCATAGCAAAGGTTCTTGCAAGTCGTTTAAGGAAAGTTCGGTATATCCACTTCTCAACATGCGTTTGTGGGAGGCAGACAAAATTATAGACGCGTCACATAGCTAATGAAATTGTGGATTGGATGATTTGCAGCAATGAGGCAGGATTGTTTTGCAAATTGGATATAGAAAAGGCCTACGATCACGCTAATTGGGACTTTTTGATGTATATTATGCGCAAGATGGGTTGGATTCTGTTCTGTATATCTTTGCCTAAATTTTCTGTTCTAGTTAATGGAGAGCTAGCCTGTTTTTTTGCTAGTACGAGAGGATTGTGCCAAGGAGACCCTATTTCTCTATTTTTGTTCATCATTGTTATGGAAGCTCTTAGTAGGATCATAGAGACTCCTGTCATAAATGAATTAATTCGAGGATTTTCTGTACGGAGGGAGGTTGGCTCTCAGGTGTTGGTCTCTCATTTGCTTTTCGCAGATGACACTCTGGATTTTTGCGAGGCTAAGGCTTACCTAAGGTTGATCCTGTTATTCTTCTGGTCAGGTTTGAAGGTGAACATTCTGAAGAGTGAGTTGTTGGCCGTGGGAGAGGTGGAGAATATGGATGAACTGGCTGCGTTTTTTGGTTGTAAGGTAGGTGGTTTCCCAACAACTTATCTTGGGCTTCCTTTAGGTGCTAATCCTAGAAACAAAGAGTTGTGGAACACGATTATAGCAAGATTGGAACGCATGTTATGGGGCTGGAAAAGACTATATCTTTCAAAGGGAGGAAGATTAACCCTTATCAAAAGTACCCTCTCAAGCTTACCTACTTATTTTATGTTGATGTTTGCTATGCCGATTTCAGTGGTGCATAGGATAGAAAAGTTGGACATAGTCTTTTTGTGGGAGGATCAAGCGGTGGATAGGAAGTACCATTTGATAAGATGAGAGGTGGTATGTTCGAGTTTGAGAGGTGGTGGATTGGGGATTAAAAGGCTAAAATTGTTCAAAGTGGCGTTGATGGGTAAATGGCTTTGGAGATTTTTGCGCGAAAAAGATTCACTTTGGAAGAAGATTGTGTTGAGCGAATATGGAGTGTGGGACCATGTGTGGAATCTAATTGAGGTCCACTCTTCTTATGGGGTGGGTGTGTGGAAAGGTATTAGAAGGAAATGGGATATTATGAAGAGATACATAGCTTTTGGAGCGACAATTGGTGTGGGGGTACGGAGCTTCGGAGGGCTTTCCCATTGTTGTATAGCCTCGCTACACATAAGGTGGAAACAGTCAGTTCTATGTTACATTTCAATGGAGAGAGTGCTACTTGGAATCCCACTTTTAGAAGAAACTTTCATGATTGGGAGTTGGACTCTTTTGGGCGTCTCTTCGAGTTGCTTTATAGACAAAAAGTAGATAGACATTGAGAAGATCTAGTTGTGTTGGAAGGAGGGAAGTGCAAGGATTTCTCAGTTAAATCCTTTTATCAGAAGATTCTAGATTCTCGAGTTGCACTGTTTCACTCCCGTGGAAGAGTGTGTGGAAGACTAAGGCCCTTACGAGGGTGGGTGTTTTTATATGGGAAGCTGTAAAATCAAGCTCAGTTAACATGCGACAACCTCCAGCATTGTGGCAAAATTTTAGTCAACATGTGCAGCTTAATGTAAAAGTGATGGGGAAAGTGTACCATTTATTGCTGCGTTGCCTTTTTACCAGCACGTGCTTGGACTTTGTGTTTAATTGTTTCAAAGTGGTGTGGGTGATGCCTAATTCACTGAAAGAGATGATGAGATGTTGGTCCCTATATAAACGAAGGAGGAATTTTTTATGGGAGGTGGCCCCATTGGCGATTTGCTGGACTATATGGTTGGAAAGGAATGCAAGAATTTTTGAGAATGCGGAGTGAATCGTAGAAAAGATCTAGGAGATTATCATGCATACTCTGCTCATTTGGTGCCATGAATCGACTTCTTTTGACGCAAACCCTTTTGTAGAGTTTGTGGATAACATAGCTTAATGTAATTATTTCAGTTGTAAGAAACCATGGAGGCCTTTGATAACACCCTTCATTTTTGGTGTTTCAAGGCAGATCATTCCCAGATCATTCCACTTCTAGCATAATATATGAAACACAATTAGGAAAAATAGTGTGTATATATATATATATATATATATATATATATATATATATATTTGTTCATTGTAACAAATTCCAAAACATGTATAAATGAGATTAATATATAAATTAAAAAACTCCAAAACATGAATTAAAAAAAGTATGAAAACTAAACATTTTAAAAAATAGACAAAATAATACTGATCAATATTAAAAAATCACAAATCCCAAAATAAAAATAAGATAAAATTAAATGTCAAATAAATAAATAAATATTGAGAATAAACTGGACAGTAGATATAGCCCATTCATCTTCTTTTCAGTTCCTAATCCACAAAGAATATTTTAAAAAATAAAAAATTCTGGCGACCAATTAAATAGAATAAGACCAAAAATAGCTTGAAACTCCCCCAATCCAAAAACCAAGCAAGAGACTAACATATATAGGCGCCGACAAACATGTATGTGGAGGTCCGGCAAACATGCGTGACACTTATTCCAGTGACGGCGAAGGCACTAACTGATTCGCCTTTTTAAGGTGATAGCAGATCTGGACTTAGATTGTGTGAAGAGTGTAGATCAGAGGCTAGATCTAGGATGAAAACTTTCCGGCTACCCTTGCCTCGACTTGCCTATACCACTTCGGGCGCTGGACCCTCGCCTGAGGCGAGAGAGGCGAATGCCCTTGACAACTATGGCTTCCTGTTAATAATATGAGACAAGGAGGAGGCTGGAAGACACTCTGATACCCGATTTCTCCATCTTTAGCCAAAACCCTCTCTAATCATACAAAATGTCAGTCAAACACTATTATAGGCCTTTTCAAGATCAAGTTGAATTTCAGGTCTATCCTACACCTCCACTTATAATCCTCAACCACCTCATCAGCTATCGAGATGGCAAGTGATGATTCTTAACAAAGGCACTCTAGGCCATCAAAATGGTGCCATCGAAGATCACCCTCAATCTTGTTGGCACTTTGGTTGTGATTTTAGAGAGACCAGTTGGCAAACTAATGGGGATTAAATCTCTAACCTTCTGGGACCTATCCTACTTGATAACGAGAGTAATGAAGGTGGAGTTAGTGCTCTTACTGACAGTCCCATTAGGCTGAAACTTTGCAAAAAGACTTTCATCAATTCCCTCTCAAAATATTCCAATAGGAGTAGAGAAAATCTTAGTGGTGTACTGAATGATCTGATATTGATGCTTCAAAGAGTACGAATAGAAGGTTGGCCTTTTGTGGTTTGACATGTAAGCAGCAAGTTCAGGCTCTATAAAATTTACTTTTTGGAGTTTATATTAAGTATTTGATGTTTGTTTTCAGCCCATGTTGGATGTGCCGATATATGGAAGAATTGCAACACTAGAACTTTTCCGTCCTCATGTGAGTTCATGAATAATTATTTTCCCTTTCCCTTTTCCATAAGGAATAATGAAGATGTATCTCTTGCATTGTTACAATATGTTGCTGTTCTTATTTTTTAATCTTCTCCGACAGGGTGAAACACAAGATCTTCTGTTTATTGCAACGGAAAGATATAAATTCTGCGTTCTTCAGTGGGATGCTGAGGCGACTGAGGTTATTACGAGGTTTCATGATTCTCTTGTAGCTAAATTTTCAACTTTTTATTTTTTTATGGCAATAATGCTTCAGCTTCTACTTTTCTTTATCTAAAGGCTTGTATCTTGCTGTGGGGTGTTTCTGATGTGTTGGGAACTCGTTAATCTAAAAAGTGATTATATTGGTAGGACACTAGTACTAAAGTTTCGTTTAATGGTCCTATTGATTCAGCATTTCTTGTGAGGTAATTTATGTTTGTAGTTTGTTTAGCTAGGTTAGTGCTCTACATAGAATACAAAATTATCTATATGTGCATAACTTTCAATCATGGACGCTAAAGAAGAAAGAGAAGTTATAATGAATGTTAACCTCAGAAACTGTTCTATAGTTGATTGGGGTGGAAAACCTCACTTACTTTAAAATATAGCATGTTGATATCTTTTTCCCTGAAGTTTCTTTGACTTACTTCTATATGCTGAAGTTGAGGCCTTCCTTTGTAGAGCAATGGGTGATGTCTCAGATCGTATAGGCCGGCCTACTGATAATGGACAGGTATAACTGCTGACTGCCATTTTTCCTTTGTGACAAGTCAACTTTAATATCAGTTTCATTATTTGCAGAAATTAAGTGAAGCTGAGAACTGAATATTACTCTCATAGCGTTGATCTTGTTTGCCTGTTATCCCCTTTCACCTTTTGTAGATTGGTATAATTGACCCGGATTGCAGACTAATTGGACTTCATCTGTACGATGGTTTATTCAAGGTATTTGCTCGTGCTATAACTCTTTTTTTTTTTGATAAGTAAATATGGTATATAGATGAAAGCGTCAAAACAGGTGATGCATCCTATGTACATAGACAATATACAACCAACCCTTGCTAGCCAACAAAAATGTTATCCACAAACTCTACAAAAGGATTAGATTCCAGCAAAACCGCCTCATCGCACTAGAAATACATAGTCTGAATGATCTGATTTTTGATCCCCTCCAAATCCCTTTCCTCGTTCTTGAAAGCCCTAAGGTTTCTTTCTTTCCAAATAGACCAACAAACCGCCAGAGGAGCAACATCCCAGAGGATTAGTTTTATATCGAGTCTGTTTCAAGTTAGATCAAGGAGCTGCTTTTGTGCTGGACTTTGCACACCCAGGATTAGAGTTCGTGCTATAACTCTAATCCTGATATTTACAATTATTTTTCGAGATCTCTTTAGTGGCATGTGCAGTGATGTTCTACCTTTAGGTTTAGATCGGTAGCAAAGCCAGGATGACCCTATTTAGCGAATGAGATTATATAATTTATCCAAGATTATATAATACTGGATTTACAGTTCTCCGCTGTTTGGTACAACATGAATTTTATCCTGCTTGTGGTCATCGCCATTGTAGTCACACAAGTATCAAGATTATGGTTTCTGAAACGGTCAAATATCTCAATTGATATAAACAACAGAAGGCAACCAAACCCAGATTTGATTACATATTAAAACAAGTACAGTTCCTTTTTCAACTAAATTGTCACAATCTATCTCTACTTCTCCAATTTATATCCCCTGAAAATTTTGAAACCACCTTCTCTTTCTTTGGCAAATACTCTGGTGTAATTACCTTCATGGTTTCAGATGATTCATCAACATCATAAAACTGAAATATAGAAACAGGAAAAACACAGTTGATAGAGAAAATGCATTGGCAGTAATAACAACCTCCCACGGCCTACCATTTACCATACCACGTTGATAAATGAACTTTCTAAATCCTAAGATTTGAAATTTGAAATCCTAGATTTCAATCCCAAATTTTGATCCCAGAAGTGATTTATAGAAGACATATTAGCGATTTCAGGAGACAGCAGGAGAAGCTGCTGGCCGTTGATGGTCCAAATCACCAGTGGAAAGGGGTTAGATTTGTGGTCGAGACTTCGTGAAATAGTTTTAGGATACTAACAAACTTCTGTTTTACTTCAGGTTATTCCGTTTGATAATAAAGGACAGCTAAAGGAAGCATTTAATATTAGGTACGCTCTTATACTTTGAGCATCTTATGTTCATAGTCAGCTAAAATTCTGCTAAAGATATGTAGCTCTTAGCTTATGACAAGTGTTGGCACATATGAATTAGGTTGTCAATGATAAAATACTCATTTTATCAGACTGTATGAAGATACTGTGCAGGATACTTTTTGTACATTGCAATCCAGGTGTATATGGTGACTTCAATCTGGTTTTTCAAGAAACAGAATCAAGATTTGATCACTTATAATAGCTCAAAAGTCAAATGCACTATACTTGTGGACTGTGCTTGCTTATTTTTGTTATGACTTGTGATTACCATTGATGTGAGGCTATACATAGTTGGATATTCTAGGATTAATTAGCTCACATGTACGTCTACTTCCATGGCTGTCTTGATGCTTCAGCCTAGTTTGTCATCTCTTAATTTCCATTTTTGCTTGACCTTTTGTGGAACTCTGCTTGGTATAAACTTATTCTTACTGAGGATGCGAGTTGTGTGTGTGTTTGGGGTGAGGTGGGGGGATTGTTAGGATAAGTTAGAAATGCCACTGCTGCATTTAGCAAACTTACTGGTGATTTCTGTGTGATTCACATCTGAAGGGATTAATGTGATTTTACGGAAATAATTCTTTTGGTTATCTCCTGCAAATGGTCCTCTAACTACTAAATTTGTTTATTTCGCAATTTGAGTATTTCTGCAGTTCAGTTCTGATCTTAGTATCATTGGTATGTTTTGCAACACATCCATACTTTTTTGATATCTTGAGCAGAAGGTTTCTTAAGTTTCTGCTGATGTCCTTGTAGAGGAGACAAATGCTTTGGAGATAGTACTTATCTAGTGATTTACTGTTATTCCATTGACTTATTGAGTGTTGCCAGACAAAGAGGTTAGCTGATCCATAAAGTGCAAACTAGCATTTGTTGTTACATGTTCTTTTATTTCCTTTCAAAATTAGGTCGCTATAGTGTAGGTGATGCACGACTTTTACATACACGGCGTCCTTTTTACCAAAGCGTCATACTGGAGTCATGGAATCAGTCTTGTATTTGTACTTTGTAGTGGATTTTTACTATTTAAGCTTGATATGCAATTTGATTTTTTTTTTTGATAAGCAAAAATTAATATTAATCACAATGCCTAAAAAGGAGGCGCATCCATGTACACAGGGAGTATACAAGACAAAAAGTAAAAGCTATATACTATCCGTAATATTAACCAATAGATCCTCTGCATACGAGCCTGTGACATCATTCCAGAATTGTACAGACTGATACACCTCCCTCTTCTGCCGGTCTACATTCAACTCTTCAATCTAAAAAATTCTTCTATTCTCTCTTTCCATACATTCCACCAAATCGCCAAAGGAACAGAACCCCATGTGTTGTCTTTCCTTTTTTGGTTGAAGAAGGTCCACCCACAAAGAAGCTGCAATTTGAATTTTTTAAAGCACATATGAGGTAGTTTGGCTCTTTGGTTGTTATTGCAGGGCATATGTACTTCAAAACTTTGATTAGATTTACTTATTCTTGTAAAACATACTTGGCCTGGCTAGTTACGTCTTACTGCTACCTTCATATCTGTCTGGTGACTTATTTTCAGGCTTGAGGAGCTTCAAGTTTTGGATATCAAATTTCTTTATGGCTGTCCAAAGCCCACAATTGTTGTTCTTTACCAGGTGACCAGTTTCATTTGACATCTTTACCATATTTAAGAGTTGCAGTTCGTTTATAAATATGTTTTACATGCTGCGGATGGATTAGTTTTCTATGTTCCATCTTATCATTTTCTTGGATTAACTTTAGAGGTTGCCTTAGTCAATAAAAAACCATGGTTATTATATTTAATCTTGAAGTCCTCCTAGCATGTGTCCGATTGTAGGACCCAATTGCATGCTTGCGTATCTGTTTACTTTTTTTTTACAAATTATTATTATGGTCTTGCCTATGAATATCACTTGAATTACAATTTTTTGTTGGTTTTACATTTCTCATCCTCTAAATTTATAGTTAATTAATGAGGTGTTGTTACTAAGCTACTGTTTATCTATTTTGCAGGATAATAAAGATGCTCGCCATGTTAAAACATATGAAGTGGCTTTGAAGGATAAAGATTTTATCGAAGGTCCATGGTCTCAGAACAATCTTGATAACGGAGCTGATTTACTTATACCAGTCCCACCTCCTTTTGGTGGTGTATTAATCATTGGAGAAGAGACAATCGTGTACTGTAGTGCCTCTGCATTCAAAGCAATCCCAATTAGACCTGTAAGTCTGAGTATATATTCTGTCTTTTAAGGAGTGAAAGTTTGCGTATTTCTATGGATAAGCCTTGAATACTTATTCTCGAGTGTGTCATGTGCATGCAGTCCATCACGAGAGCCTATGGGAGGGTTGATGCCGACGGTTCTAGGTACTTGCTTGGTGATCATAGCGGCCTCCTTCACCTACTTGTCATAACCCATGAAAAAGAAAAGTAAGTGATCATTTGTCCAATTTCATGTGTTATTCTATAAATTTTTTTAAACAAACTTTTGTTCCTTTTTCCTTTTTACTTCTTAAGTTCAGCCTTCAGTTATTTTAGGTAGATTCTTCTGATTCATGTTTCCTGTATTTTGTCTCTTAGAGTTACCGGACTCAAAATTGAGCTCTTGGGGGAGACTTCTATTGCATCAACAATATCATATCTTGATAATGCATTTGTGTATGTTGGCTCGAGCTATGGAGATTCACAGGTATTTAATAGATACAATCAAGAGTTGCATGTATTTCTGGTAATTGGGGTTTCTGTTGGAATTTTCTGCATGCTCCATTCTCCTAGTGACATGCTTGTTTTATATGAATTCCTTGTTGTTACATAGATGTTAATTGTGTCCATGAAACCATCGGCATGTACCGTTTGTCAATAAAAAGAGTCTCACTTTGAACCTGTGTATCAGTGCCTATATAGATACTGTATCACATCCCTTTCTTCCGACTTTGTCTAGTAAAACTTTGACTATCTGTTATCATATTTACTCTTTATTTCGTTTTTCCTTGGGAATTAAATCCTTGACGGCTGAAGCATACATAATAAAGAACTAGAAAGAGAAGAGAAGGAACCTATGATTGCAAGGGGTTCGTAGAAACACAAGCTTGATTCAAACTATAAAAATCAACCTATGATTGCTCCCAGTTAAATGTGGTGCCGCCAGATTGGGAACAAGAGAACGAGTTGTTAACAAATATGGAGGACACAGAGAATATTTCTGTGTGGGTTAGCAGGAGGATGAAAGGATTTGGGAAATTTTTAGGGTTGTCATGTGAAGATTACGAAGAGAAATTCCTGAAGCTGATGTTGGAAATAGAGAAGGGAGGAAAGGTGAAGGGGCAGGGGATTAGCACCAGCAAGTCAAAGAGTCGAGTTTGCAGCAACAGGGAGTTAAAAAATCTCAGTTGCAGTCTGAATTTCGAGCAAGTGGAGAAGGGGGTGAATGGGGTTTGAGTATCCAATCTTTTCCAGTTTTTTTTATGGATATGAAGATTTTCTCTTGGAATGTGAGGGGTATTAATGATGAGTCCAAAAGGTTAGTGATTAAAGCGGCGTTTTTTTTTGATAAGTGATAATTAAATAAATAGCATCAAAACAGGTGATGCGGCCTTTGTACACTAGGAGTATACCTAGCCGAAAGAATTAGCCACTATCGATAATATTTACAAAATCTACAAGAGTAATGTTAGTACTAGGAGTGGATTGAGCTGCCTCGGAACACCAATAGTGAAGGGTGCGAATCAACAAATTACCAAACTACCTTTATTGTCTAACACTTCCCTTCAAGCTGGAGCATAGATATTTATCATGCCTAATTTGTTACAAATATAATCCACCCTTGTCTTTGTCAAGCCCTTGGTAAGCATCTCAGCTAGCTGTTCTCCTGTACGTGCATACGAGGTGGAAACAAGATTCTGTTGGATCTTTTCTCGAACAAAATGAAATCAACCTCTATATGTTTAGTCCTTTAATGGAAAACTGGATTCGTAGAAATATGCATAGCTAATTATCACACCACAATCTCATAGGTAGAGCAACCTTAAAACCAATCTCTTCCATCAATTGCTGTATGCACATAAGTTGTCCGAGCCATAACACGATACTCCGACTCTGCACTTGATTTCGCTACCACACTCTGTTTCTTACTTTTCCAAGATACTAGATTACCGCCCACAAATACACAATATCTTGTAGTTGACTTGCTATCATCTGGTGATCCTATCGAAGTCGAATCTGCATCAGAGAATGCCTCTTCCCACATATGCCCATGATTTTCATACAATATATCTCTACTGGGTGCTCCTTTCAAATATTTCACAATTCGGATCAATGCATTCCAGTGTGTAATGGTAGGAGTTGCCATAAAGCGACTCACTACACTCACCGGAAAAGCAAATCTGGACGAGTTACTACAATGTCCGGTATCGTTCTGGATCCTCGAGCATCTCCCCTTCTCCGGCTACAAGTCTTACATTAGGATCCATTGGAGTGTCGCACGGTTTTCCTCCAAGCATCCCAACTTCCTCAAGTAAATCAAGAAAATATTTCCTCCAACACAAAAAGATCCCTTTCTTGGACCGTATCACTTTGATCCCAAGAAAGTACTTTAGAGTACCCAAGTCCTTTGTCTGGAATTTTGCCTGGAGGCACGACTTAAAGTGCTTCAATTCCATGTGTATCACTATCTGTAATCACAATATCATCTACATACACAACCAAAACAATACAGCCACCGTCATTCTGCCGAGAGAACACAGTGTTATTACATGTACTCCTCACATACTCCCCTTGAGCAACAAACCCCGGAGGTTGCTCCATGTAAACCTCTTCCTGTAAATCACCATAAAGGAATGCATTCTTGACATCCAACTGCCAATTATTAAAAGCAACAAACGATATCAGAAGACGAACAAAAGTTAGCTTAGCAACAGGAGAAAAAGTAATCAACACCATACACTTGCGCATACCCCTTTGCAACCAATCGAGCTTTGGAAGAGGAAGAAGGCTGTTGTGACTGTACTGTGTAAATTTGGCAAACTGCTCATCATTCATAACAACTGTATGTGTCTCCATTTGAGAAATATGATCGCTTTTCTGCGAAACTGTATTTGCGAACCTTAACTGTCGTTACTACTTTTGCTGATACTCCTGATGCCGATGACAGAGAGGCCTAGAGCACGTTTTGATATGACCATGTTCTCCACAATTATAACACACTCTAGGTCCCCCACGACCTCCGAACACTACCACCTCGAGTTCCACCTCGAAAACCACCCCAGCCTCCATCTCTACCTCCACGATAACCACTGCCTTGTGAGACTAATGCTGATCTCTCAGATAACTCCACATGTGATACCTCACCATTCCCATTCCTAGTTGCAGCTAAAAGTCTATCCAAGGCATCAGAGTACCCAAATCTTTACTCTATAATAACTGAGATCGAACCACATCATACTCCTTTTCCAAACCTGATAACCAACTAAAGATCAATAACTTCTCACGTTGAGCTTTCATCTCCTCAACATTGTCAAAGATGGGTATAGCAGCATTGAGATCCTCACTCACACGCATGAAATCATAATAGTAATCCATAATGCTTCGCCCTTTCTGACTGGGACGGTGAACCTCCATTGACAAATTATACAATCTATTCAAGTTACTCACTCTAGAAAACCACTTGTGCAGGAGTGTCCGTTATTCTTTAACCGTCTTGCAGTGTTGCATAGACGATGTAACTTTCCTACTAATACAATTCACGATTTTCGGAAACAACACCTTATCATCATCCAACCACACCTTGGCCGCCTTTGTATCAGTAGGACAATTTTCAATGAGATGCCTTTCATTCCGTAAACCACCCATGTTTACCTGTACCACATACCTTCATTCTGCACAATTCGACCACTCTGCCTCCAATATTATGTCAATCAGTTTATTTTGGGTAGAAACAACTGTCATGATCGCACCAGTCGACGATGATGCATCTTCAGCCATTTGAAAAAAAGTCCGTAAAATATTAAAAAATAAAAGAAATTCAAAGCAGCCTTTAGGAACTCCATACTTGTCAAAACAGCCCCTAAGCTTGACTAATCTTTCAACCAACTCCCAACAGTTTGACCTACAATTTCAAAACACTACCAAATGCTCACTGAAGTGATCGATGCACGTCATGAGACATATCAACTTAAAATTCCGCACGCTAGGGTTTCAAAAACACCATCATGTGCCACCTCCCACCGGCGCGTGACGTCAGAAACCTTCTATCCCGATTGACGAACTGAGCAGAGGAGTTCGCCTTGACAAACCAAACTTAACTCTAGCCTCTGAATCATCATCCAATCACCCTAACCTGTTCAATTTGTTAACACGGTCATGCACTGTTCGCTATTCGACGTTAGCCGTGCATAGAGCCTTTGTCGATGTTACTTAGGAAGTCTGGTGGGTTGTATATCAGATCTTAAATGGCTCTGATACCATGTAATTGATAAACAGCCAGATAAAAAAGAGAAGAGAGGAAGAAGAAGGGAAGAAGAGAGACACATATACCCTACCAACACAATTACCAAACTACCCTTATTGTCTAACTGCTAGAAATCCCTTTTTCAGAGGAAGTGTTCGCAGCAGTTCAAGGTATGAGAGGGGATAAAGCTCCAGGACCAATGGATTTCCACTGGCCTTTTTTCAGAAGAGCTGATGGAGGTCCTTAATTTTTTCCACAAGCACAGGAGATTTGAGAGGAGTTTGAATGCTTCATTCATTGTACTCATTCCCAAAAAGGCAGGTGCGGAGGACATAAAAGATTTCAGAACTACCAGTCTCATTGGAGGGTTGTATAAGATTATTGCAAAAGTTCTATCTACCCGTCTAAAAAAGGTTTTAGGAAAGGTGATAT
Organism: Codonopsis lanceolata; assembly: GCA_013146195.2. Classification (NCBI taxonomy): domain Eukaryota; kingdom Viridiplantae; phylum Streptophyta; class Magnoliopsida; order Asterales; family Campanulaceae; genus Codonopsis; species Codonopsis lanceolata. The sequence goes on from CM028379.1 coordinate 159,914,463, forward strand.
CCGATTCTCAACATGCATTTGTGGGTGGTCGCCAAATCACAAATGCGGTTCTTATCGCGAATGAGGCCGTGAATTCGCAGGGGAAGGTAGGATTAATCTGTAAGTTGGATATAGAAAAGGCCTATGATCATGTGAGCTAGGAGTTTCTGGATTATCTGTTGTCAAGGATGGGGTTTGGGAGATGATGGAGGGAGTGGATTTTCTCCTGTATCTCGTCGGTGAGATTCTCAGTCTTGGTGAATGGGGAGCCAGCGGGGTTCTTCGCTAGATCCTCCCTCTCCGTCCTCGACTCCTTGTTCATTTTAGTGATGGAAGCTCTAAGCAAGATAATGGATGTCTCCATTTCGAAAGGATTCATTAGTGGGTTTAAAGTGAATAGGGAAAGGGGTCTTGAATTGATGGTCTCTCACCTCTTTTTTGCGGATGATACTTTGGTTTTTTGTGATGTGGAGGCGAGGCATGAATCTGTGGATAGTTGGGCGGAATTCTTTGGGTGTAATATCGGCACCCTCCCGACTTCTTACCTTGGGTTACCTCTTGGGGCACATTCTACTAATAAAGACATGGAATCCGGTTATCGAAAGGTTCAAGCATAGGTTAGCGGGTTGGAAGAAGCAGCGTCTGTCTAAGGGTGGTAGATTGACTCTAGTTTAGAGCACGTTATCCGGCTTGCCTACTTATTTCATGTCAGTTTTCGATATGCCGGCTTTTGTGGCCAAGAGACTAGAGAAACCGGAAAGATATTTCTAGTGGGAAGGCCAAATGGATGAAAGGAAGTATCACTTGGTGAAGTGGGAGGTAGTTTGCTCCAACTTGAAGAATGGAGGGTTAGGGATCAAAAGATTAAAAGTCTTTAACCCTGCCCTTTTGGGGAAATGGATGTGGCGTTACTTAACAAAGAAAAGAGCTCTTTGGAGGAAAGTTGTGGTGGCCAAGTGTGAGGTTGGGGACCACTTGTGGTTTCCAAATGAGGTGCATTCTTATAGTGGGGGTGGGGGTTTGGAAAAGCATTAGGAAGAAATGGGATATGGTGAAAACGCTTCATCTCTTTCAATTCTTTCAATGTGGGTGAAGGGGACTCGATTAAATCTTGGAGAGACTTATGGTGTGGGTATTTGGAGTGGCATCGACCCTTTCCCTCTTTATTTAACCTAACCGTGAATAAGGAGTATGTAAGCTCGGTTACGTTAGTTGATGGCGATGGCGTCACGTGGAATCCTTTATTTAGGAGGAACATGCAAGATTTGGGGGTTGGTGCTCTTGAGGTCTTTTTTGAGCTGCTGTACAAACAAAAGATGGACAAGAATTCTGATGATTCCGTTGCGTGGAATGCATAGTTGTCAAAGGCGCTCGCCTTTGGCTCTTGAGGCGAGAGTCGAGGGTTTGTCGCCTGAAGAGAGCTGGGCGAGTCGGGTGCTAACTGCCGATGTATATTTGAGATTTTCCATTCTAGATCTAGCCTTCAATATTAGATGTTAATGAAATCTAATAGCACATATGGCTTCGTCTCTACCTGGCGAACTCGTCTGGGCTTTCGATGTCGCCGGAGGATGCCGGAATCATCCTCACACGCCACACGCGTCGGCGCCGAATTTTCTTGTTGGAGTATCACAGACCAGGTCGCCGGCTCCCTGCGAACTACATCCGGTGGTTGGTTTGTTGATTGGGGGAGATTAAGTATGATTTTGTGATTTCTTTTGTTTATTTTATTTTTTTCCTTTTTTTTCTAATGTGCTGTGCTGCTGCATCTTATATCATTTACTTGGGGTTTATTTTTCTTTCATTTTTAGGCATTTTATTTATTATTTATTATATTTTTAATTTGGGATTTGGGATTATTTGAATTTTTCATTTTGCTTTTGGATTTTACTTTATTTTTAAAAAAACCTTATTTTCTTTGGTTGCTTAACTATTTATTATATTACTTGGAATTTTAAACTAGCTCAGAATTTCATCATATATACTATGTTAGAACTTACTTTCATGTATTGTGTTCACTTATAACATGTTTTGTTGATATTTGTTAAGTTATATGTATTTTATGTATTTTTCTTAATATGTTTTCCGTGAGTGCCTTTTTGGCGCCTTTTTAGCGCCTCGCCTCTCGTCTCAAATTTGGACCTATCGCCTTTTTGGCGCCTCTCGACTTTGATAACTATGGTGGAATGAGAAGAAAGACGAGCCCTTCTTGGTTAAGTCTCTATACCAAATCCTGAAGAGTGTTTGGAAAATCTAGGGCTCCATCGAGAGTGAGGTTTTTTATGTGGGAAGCTGCGCTCGAAGCCTTATTAACAGGAGATAACTTGAGGAGGCGGAAAAAAATTTATACTAATTGGTGTTTTATGTGCAAGAGAGACGGAGAAAGTGAGAATCATCTTCTGATTCATTGCTCGGTTGCAAGGGACATTTGGAGCTTTGTGCTTAATCTGTTTCAGGTAACCTGGGTGATGCCTAATTCGATCAAGGAGCTGCTTATGTGCTTGACTTTGTACAAGCGCAAGAGAAAAAACTGTTTGTGGTGGTCTGTTGGTCCATTTGGAAAGAAAGAAACCTTAGGGCTTTCGAGAACGAGGAAAGGAGTTTGGAGGGGATCAAAAATTAGATTATACAGAGTAGTCATTTTTGGTGCGATGAGACGGTTTCACGGGGATCTAATCCTTTTGTAGAGTTTGTGGATAACATTTTTGTTGGCCAGCCAAGGGTTGTTTGTATATTGCTTGTGTACATAGGACGCGTCACTTGTGTTGACACTTTCATTTATATACCATATTTACTTATCAAAATAAAAAAATCAACTCATGAAATTTGAACTTGCTTCTAGTTATAATAAAGGATTCTCTCTGAATAGCACTAGGATTAGGGCTATGACTTCCAACTATGAAACTAACATTAATACTTCTAACTTCGAAACAACTTGATAATGATATGGTGATAATAATAACTAATAGTGGGTGCAGAGAAACAAATGTTTCTTTACTCTGATATGATTTTACCCCAAGGGGTTAGAGAGATGGCAAGGGCTTACCTTGAGTTCCTTGGTTCCAATCCCCATACGGCTAGACCAAGGGGTCACACTTACCTATCAAAAAAGAATATGATTTACCTGCATGGTGTCTACGTAGATAGTGAAGAATGACCTTTCTGCCCTCTAATACAATCCTTTGACTGACAGGGTGCAGGTACACCATAAGGAAGTGGTTCATGTAGTTTTCTGATATTATGTGGCCACCCTTAATTGGTATTATGCATTTTTTAATAATGGTAATTGTATAGAAAGCAAAGCGTCAAAACAGGTGACGAGTCTTTTGTACACTAGAAGTATACTCTACCAAAAATCTTACTATGATATAGAGAACTTATGCACAAAATCTACAAAAGAGGCTAACGAGGGGATATGTGAGTGCTCAGCCCTTGTACGCCATGCAAACAGGAAATGGAGTAGAGAAGTCTTCAAATCTGAAATGGACCCTTCCTCATTGTCACAAGCCCAACGGTTTCTTTCCTTCCAAATTGTCCACCACACCCCCAAGGGAGCAGCTTCCCAAATACTCCCTCCGTCCCTAATTTATTGTCCAGTTTGACCCGGCACACCGTTTAAGAAAATCTATTTGACTGGATTATTTATATTGGTTTAATGTGTAGTTTCCATTAATGTCCATACATATGTGGCCCATAATTAAAGTAGATTGAAAAAGTAAGGGTAAAGTGGTAAAAGTGATGTTCTAAAAAGGTAAGCTTCAAAGTGGACAATTATTTTGGGACGGACGAAAAAGGAAAGTGAGACGATAATTTAGGGACGGAGGGAGTAGTATTTATGTACAGCTCCATAACAAATCTTTGGAGGTCTCCGGAAGCACCCATGCCACATTGAACAACCTAAAAATTAAATTCCACAATTCCCCTACCATGGGACAATGGAGAACCAAGTGATTAACACTTCTCATGCAAAAAAAGCCACTCGGTTTGGAGCTACCGTCTTCCATACTTACTTCCGGGGGAACAAAAACCTCTTTCTCCCTAACAGCTTGGTATAGTAACCTTTGACCAAGAACTTGCTGTTCTTTGACCCCTCCCAATTCATCCTATCACTCTCACAACCAACTTTTTGGGCGTAAAGAAGCTCAAAAAATCTTGCTACCGATTCCATCTCCCAATCCTGGATGTTTCTTCTAAACATCGGGTTCCACATCACTTGATCTCAAATGAAATGTTTCTACCAAAAGCATTCCAACCTTTTCTAATACCTTTCCACACTCCTACCCCGAAAGACTCAGTAATCTCTACTAGAAACAAAAAATGATTCCCTTTACCGTACTTGCTCTCCACCACTTTCCTCCAAAAGGCTCCCTTATCCGACAAAAACCTCCAAAGCCACTTCCCTAGTAGTATTTCATTAAACAACTTCAGATTCTTAATTCCTAAACCCCCTTTCCCTAAACCTGAGCAAACTTCCCATTATGCATATTAAGATGTGGCTCTTGAATAGAGCTGCGTCTGACAGTCTACAGGTTCCATATTGGAAAGATTTTAGGCTTAATAATTAGAAAGATTTTAGCCTTGAGTCTTGACTGCTGTGAAAATGTATTTACTCATCTAGTTGTTTGAGTGTATTGGAAGACATGATGCATGATTAATAATTAGAAAAATAATAAAGAGGACAATCCAGTAGCTGAAGATATGGATAGAACTTTTTTCTATGCGGGTAGGAAACTGTTTGAAATTCACAGATGGAAGGAGAAGAGTGGAGATTTGTTTCGATTCCAGGAGCGATCCAGAGGTAGACTTCATGAGATAGTGATTTTCAGCCATGAGTTGATCTGGGTTTGCGAGTATCTGGAGAAGGCGTCTCAGTTTAATGGTGCTTTCTGGAGACAGAGGCAAGGGAAGTCGAGGGTTATTTTGCTGGCAAGTGAGTTTAATAGATCGGGGAAATTTTTCAGAATTGCAGTTAAGGGTCTAGGGAGACAGAAGTCGATTTGTATCCCTGAAGGAGCGACAGGCTCTGGGTGGAGCTGGGTGGTGGGCAAGATTCGTAGGTTTGCAGGTATCGTTTCTGCCATACCCAAGCAATCAGCTAAGTCTTACAAGGAAGCAGCGGAGATTCAGCCTTGGCCAGACTTGGTCTCTTGTGTTAGGAATCCAGATTTCAAAGATGGAGGAGTTATTAAGGTGGAGCCCAATTCCTGTAAAGGGGCCTATTCGTTCTTGGAGAGATGCTTGGTGGGGAGGGTGGGGGATCAGGCTGGTCCTTCTCCGAACAAAGACGAGTTGCAGAGGTGGGTTAATCAAAGGTGGAAGACGGCAGGTGGCGTTGAAGTTAAAGTCTTGGCAGAGAAACTTTTCTTATTTATTTTTCCATCTAAGGAAGAAGCGGGTAGGATTCTGTTTCATTCTCCTTGGCTTTTTGATTCGCAATACCTCTATCTGGAAAAATGGAGTCCGTTTTCCGGCAGTGTTCGAGCAGAATCAAGACCCACTTCGGTGTGGATTCGAGTGGTGGGTTTACCTATTCACCTTTGGGGCAGCAAGGTCTTTCGAGCCATTGGAGATATGTGTGGAGGATTCATTGATGTGGATTCTGAGACGAAGAAGAAGGGGGAGATGAGGTGGGCCAGAATCTTAGTTCATGCTAGTTCAAAGATCCCGGCTTCGATTCTTGTGGAAGAAGGTGCGAACTCTTTTGAGGTCCCTGTTTGGGCGGAGATGCTAGTTGATGGTCGGAGTCGGTGTGGGGAGGGGAGTCGCGGCGGAGGAGTGCCGGAGAAAACCAAGGAAGACAGCGTTAAGGGTGGACGAGCGTTTGTTCAGAAAAAGCTGGTGTGGCGTCAGAAAAAGGACGAGGCGAAAGGGGCAGACATAGCTCGTTTAAGGGCACGTGGGAAGCCAGCACTTCAAATTCAAAATTCAAACCGGTAGTGGATGACGTTGTGGATAATGGAGAGTTTAGTTTTCAAGCCAAGATGGGCCTTTGTGAGACGGACCTTTCAGTACTGGAAGAAGGGTGTTGTGGGTTGACTTATGCCCAAAGCCCACTTGAATTCATTTTACATCCTGAGTTACAGCAGGCCCAAGATGGATTTTCAAGAGAGATTCCTAAGGGTGGGCCGAAGGATTTTAAGGCCAACTTGAAACATATGGGTGGGTTTGGTTCGCCTATACTTATAGATGGGGCTGAAGCCCAAATTGGCCAAGGTAGATTTCAGGCAGACGGGGTTTATTTAGGCGAGGCCAGCTTCGTTAAGCAAGGACTGAGAGAGACGACTACGACTACGGCGAAGTTTCGCGACGAAGGGCTTGGTGACTGCGTTGACAATTCGATCTCTGGTTCTGATGTCAAGGAGGCAGAAGTGTCTCATCTTCAAGACGAGCGTAGTGGGTCGACTTCGAAGTGGGGTCTTCACGTAAATACTGTGACAGAGACGCTGTCGACTGGTATTAACGGAGAAGTTTCTTCGGACTTTGCGAGGATGGCTGATGACGAGGAATTTCTGACGTGGGTTTTTAGTCGAGAGTCTCGACATAGCAGCGACAGTGGGGAAAGTTCGAGGATTGCTTGTTTTCTGAGGAATGGGCAGATGCTGTAGACTGTATGGCGGGAGAGAGCGCTTCGTACTCTGTCGAGGTAGGTAGGAGTTTCGGTGCGAAGCCTCTGAATGTTTGGAAATCAGGATTCGAGCAGGTTTCTTCCTTAGAAAGGTTGGAGGAGGGTCAGACAGTGGAGGAAGGAGAACCTATCTCCTGTACTCCGATTAACATTTTTCGGCCTGAAGATCATTGTGAAGTGGAGTACCTCACAGATAAAGAATTGGAGGAGGATATCTCGTTATGGGTTAAAAAAAAGGCGTTAGGTGTCGGAAAGGCTTTGGGGGTGGCTGGTTCTGGTTATGAAGATCAGATTCTGGCACTTCTTCTAGACATTGAAAAAAAGTGGAGAACATCAGGGGGTGGTAGCGTAAAGAGGCAGAACAAAACTAGGGAGAAAGGAAAAGGGAACTCAAACAATTATGCAGTAATCTTAATGCCGATTTGTTTGCTTGCCAGGAGGGAGACAGAAGGAGGAAAAAATAGTTTAATATGCATATTAAAATTGTGTCTTGGAACGTGTGGGGCCTTAATGATGTCAACAAAGAATGCTTATAAAAGGATTAATCAGGAGATGGAATCCGTCCATTGTTTGTTTACAAGAAACGAAATTGGAGAAGGTCGATGTGAGGATTATTGACAGTATTTGGTGTGCTAGAGAAGTGGACTGGGTGCATTTAGACTCTGTTGGAGCTGCTGGGGGGGTTCTAGTTATGTGGGACAGAAGAGTTACTGTCGATAGCCGATTCAGTGGTGGGTGAATTCTCGGTTTCTTGTCTTCTGAAAAATCGGATGATAATAAAGAGTGGCTTTTCACGGGGTTTATGGGCCTTGTAATAATGCTATTAGGGAGAGACTTTGGGCGAACTCAGGGAATTCTAAAGCTAGATGGAATGTGCCTTGGTGTGTGGGGGTGATTTTAATGTGGTTAGATTTCCTCATGAACGTTCTAGTGCTCGCATCTATTCTAGTGAAATGATGAAGTTCAATGATTTTGTCAATGAGATGGAGTTGGTGGATCTTGCTTTGGTAGGGGGATTTCACGTGGTTTAGAAATGGGGAGCGTCCATCAATTCTCGAGGATCGATAGATTCTTAATTTCGGTGATTGGGAATGTTGCTTTGGTAATTCATCCGCCTTCCGAGATTATCTTCCGATCATGTGCCGTTGCTTCTTGAGTGTGATGATGGGGATCTAAAGGGAGAACTCCTTTTCGATTTGAGAATATGTGGTTAAAGGAGCCTGGGTTTTTAGACTGGGTTAAGGATAGATGGGATTCTTATTCGGTGATAGGTGATCCAAGCTTCAGATTAGCTAGAAAACTGAAGTTGCTCAAGGAGGATTTAAAAGTTTGGAATAGAGAGATCTTCGGTAAGGTGGAGATTAAAATCAAATCAATTTCGAAGAGATTTGCAGATGGATGAGAAGGCGGGGGCTGGTACACCGAACGAGGAAGAAGAATCACTTAGGGTGCGCTTAAAGCGAGCAGAATTGAAAAGTCTTCTTATTCGTGAAGAGATCTGTTGGCGCCAAAAGTCGCGAGTTCGTGGTTAAAGGAGGGAGATAATAACACCAAATTCTTTCACAGGATGGCAAAAATTCGTGGGGCAGCAAAAATAATCAGATCTGTCCAGATTGAAGGCGTGCAAATAGAGGATGAGGCTGATATTAGGGTGGGCATCGCGAATTTCTTTAGGCGCCGCTTGAAGATAGTGGGGTTGGAGACCAAATTTGGATGGTGTGGGATTTGACAATCGATCTTGAGGATTCGGCAGCCTTGGAGCGTCCCTTTTCGATCGAGGAAGTGGCGAGGAGTGCTCCGTAAGATGGAGGGAGATAAAGCCCCGTGCCCCGATGGATTTTCTATGGCTTTTTTTCAAAGCATTGTTGGGAGGTGATTAAAGGGGACATCATGGAGGTGTTTCAGTTCTTTCACTCTAGTTTGAGATTTGAGAAAAGCCTTAATGCTGCGTTTATAGCCTTGATTCGAAAAAGAGTGGAGCTACCGATCCGAAAGACTTCCCGATAAGTTTGGTTGGTGGCATTTACAAGTTGATATCCAAAGTGCTAGCTCAAAGAATGAAGAGGGTTATGGGGAGTATCATATCGGTGTCGCAACATGCCTTTGTGAAGGATAGACAGATTTTAGACGCGTCCCTTCATTGCCAATGAAGCCGTGGATGATAGGTTGAAAAGCGGGGTCCTGTGGTTGTTGTGTAAGTTGGACATAGAAGGCTTATGATAATGTGTGTTGGGATTTTTGGTATATATGTTGGAAAGAATGGGTTTTGGTTTCAAGTGGATTCAATGGATCCGATTCTGCATTTCAACGGTTCGCTTCTCTGTCTTGGTGAATGGCGAACCATCGGGATTTTTTTCTAGCTCAAGAGGCTTGCGTCAAGGAGACCCTTTGTCCCCATTTTTGTTCATTGTGGTAATGGAGGCTCTTAGTAGGATGTTAGAGAGGGCGAGCGCATCTTATCGATGGATTTAAGGTGGGAAGGAGAGGGAGAGGGAGTTGTCGATTTCCCATCTTCTCTTTGCAGATGATACCTTAGTTTTTGTGGTGCGTATAAGGCTCACTTGGGGAATCTTCGATTGGTTCTATTATTTTTCAAGCGCTTTCGGCCTTCGCATCAACATTTCTAAGAGTGAAATTATTCCCGTAGGGGGTGGAGAATGTTGGGGATCTAGCAAAGATTTTTGGTTGTAAGTATGTCGCTTCTCCCTCGCTCTCTTATCTTGGGCTTCCCATGGGTGCTCGCCTAAGAGCAGGCGTTATGGAATCCGGTGGTCGCGTTTCGAGAAGAGATTGGCGTGGTGGAAGGCCAACTACTTTCCAAGGGGGAGATTAGTACCGATCAAGAACACTCTTGCTAACTTACCAACCTATTTCTTATCTCTTTTGTGATTCCCGCCACAATTAGGAATAGATTAGAAAAGTTGGAAAGGGATTTTTGTGGGAAAGGCAAACAGATGAGCATAAGTTTCATTTAGTGAATTGGGAAAAGGTGTGTTCGAGGGTTCGTGAGGGGGTCTCGAACATTAGAAAATTGAAATTATTTAATTTGGCTTTGTTGGGAAAGTGGCCGTGGCGATATCTCACCGATAAGGAGGCTTTGTGGAGGCAAGTGGTGGTTTGCAAGTATGGGAAGGGGGTCATGGTTGGTTTCCTAACGAGGTCAATTCGCTTATGGGGTAGAGTCCGCGTGGTATAAGGAGAGGGTGGAATTCATTTGAAAGATGCATTGCTTTGAGGTTGGCAATGGGGCCTCGGTGAGGTTTTGGAAAGATAGATGGTGTGGGGACATTTGCTTGAGGGAGGCGTTTGAGAACTTATTTGAGCTTTCCACGGATAAGGATTGTAGAGTTAGCTCTATTTTATCTTTGGTGGAGGGTAAGCCTATTTGGAATCCCACGCTTCGCTCGAAGGAATTTTCATGATTGGGAGTTAGAGTCGGTTGTGCCTTTTTAGGATGCTTCAAGAGCGTAAGATATACAGCCGACGGACAAGGTGGTTTGGAAAGGCTCGGGGGCTCTCTTTTTCAAGAAGCTCGTATTATTTCAAGCTTCTCAACGGTGGTAGAGCTTCTTTTCCGTGGAGAGCGCTTTGAGATCCAACGCCCCTAAGAGAGTGGCTTTTTTATGTGGGAAGCGACTCATGAAGCTATACTGACCGGGGATAATTTGCGGAAACGTAACATGGTTTTTGTTAATAGATGTTATATGTGTAAGGGGGATGCGGAGAGTGTAAATCATTTACTTCTTCACTGCCAAGTGGCTTTAGAGCTTTGGAACTTTGTGTTGGGAATGTTTAACATGTCTTGGGTCATGCCAAGATCGATCATGACCACGCCGAGGCTGGAATAGGGGCCATCCGAAGAGGAGTAGTAGTTTATGGAGGACAGCTCTTTGGGTGTGTGTTGGATTCTATGGAAGGAAAGAAATCATGGGCTTTTGACAACGTGGAAATGTCATCCGGAGTTGAAGAATTGGTTGTTTCGAACTCTTCATTTTTGGTGCTTCGAGGCTGATCACTCTGTTCCTAGATCCAACATAACTTTTGTAGATCTTGTAAATAGTATAGATATTGGTTAATCTTTGGGATGGTATACTTCTAGTGTACAAAGGACGCATCACCTCTTTTGATGCTTGATATATGATATTATTTACTTATCAAAAAAAAAAAAGATTTTAGGCTTATGAAACAAAACGGATTCAAAAGTTCCTTTATTATTAATTTGTCGTTAACAAGGTTAATGGTTCTAGGGTCTTCTGTTTATTGTTTTTTCCTCTCTATGCTAGCTCTTAAAAGTGAAATAACTGAAAAAAAATTGAGACGACATGCCCAATAAGAAAGATACAACCCACTAAAAGTGATATTGTTTTTATTAAGTTATTTTTATTAAGCATGCTAAGAGTAGCCAAAGGAATAAGATTTAGGCCATGATTGAGGACCTATCCCTATGCAGATGAATTAGGAAAATTCCCAGACTGCCTGATATGCTGCTTAGAGAAGTGACATGTATGAACCGAATATTGATACATCTCATTGAAGAGCTAATTGGATAGGCTTGTACAGATAGCCGTTCCGAGTACCTAGAGTTAGGCGTATTCAGTTCGTTTATACCATCCATATGGATAGGCTTGCACAGATAGCCGTTCCGAGTGCCTAGAGTTAGGTTTATTCAGTTCGTTTATATCGTCCATATGTTTTTAAGTGAGTGCATATGCTAAGATAAACAATAGTATGTATAAACTGATATATTCTTCTAGCATAGAGCTTGCATTCCTTTGTCTCAATTTGGTTGCAGTGAGGAGATCATTTGAAAGGCAAACATGGTAGTTTTGAGAGGTGAATATTATAATAAATTAAATTAACTATATTAATTGTTGTCCCAACTATCTGGTTATCCTTGGGCTCATGAACCCTGGTTTTTCAATCTACTCATTGGATTTGGTCATTAGTGACGTCTTCTGAATATTGTGAAATTTTTGTCGTCTTTACATTTTGCCTCTGATGTATCCGTTTAATATTGGTAATTGAAAGAAAGAATTATTCTGTATTTTAGAAACTTGTTATTATACAGAGTAGAGATGGACCCAAAGAATGGCCATTCTTATGAAGTCACCTAACAGTGTGGCTGAACGCTACCTAAATTTTCTGAGTTTCATTTTGTGTTTCAGCCTGTTGTAACTTTGTTTCTCTTACACAGCTCATAAAGCTAAATCTCCAGCCGGATGTGAAAGGTTCTTACGTAGAAGTTCTAGAAAGGTACGTGAATCTGGGCCCGATTGTTGACTTCTGTGTGGTGGATTTAGAGAGACAAGGCCAAGGTCAGGTTGTAACTTGCTCGGGAGCTTATAAAGATGGTTCCCTTCGCATAGTTAGAAATGGAATTGGAATCAACGAACAGGTTAGACTTATTTTAGATTTATTTTGATTTTCAACATGCACAATTTCCTTTAAATGTTTCCATTAATGAAGCTATGTATTACTGTCATCTTGTAGGCATCAGTAGAACTCCAAGGTATTAAGGGAATGTGGTCCCTAAGATCAGCCACAGATGATCCATTTGACACATTCTTAGTTGTTAGCTTCATTAGTGAGACACGAATTTTGGCTATGAATCTTGAGGACGAGCTTGAAGAAACTGAGATTGAGGGGTTTTGTTCTCAAGTCCAGACTTTATTCTGCCATGATGCGATACATAATCAACTTGTTCAGGTAATTATTCTGCCTTAATTCTCGGGTTTGGGGAACACGGGTTTGTGGATGGACTTTTTCCCTCCTTTACGGGGGTAATTTTTCACAGATGGATCCTTTTCTCATATGATTTTGTAGTAATATCAGCCACAGCTAAGCTCCATCTTCTTCTTTACCTGTTGTGACATGATAGCATCATAAAATATAGGTGCCATTGTGAATACTCCTTCGTTATACTACTTATCAAAAAAAAAAAACCACTGTTATACTAACATTGTAGAGAAGGCATCTGTTTGAAACTGCAATCATTTACGGTTCCTTGCCATTGATACTCTTATCTCAAATACTTCATTTTGCACATATAGAGTTAGCTCTCACTGGAATTTACTTGATTTTTGTAATTAATCACAATGTATAGGTTTGAATTCTGTGATGTCATGCATTAGATGGATCGAACATAGTCTTTTTCCAGTAACTCTGTATGTCGTGTGTGAAGGCAAATATTAACTGGAGAAGGTTAGAAGACCCGTTGTGTCCGACATGATTGATGTTTGATTGATGATGTATTGACAAATTTAACTCCTGCGAAGGTTGAATTTCGATGATTTGATAGATATAGTGTATTTTATTTGTATTGTCCCGGCATTTTTTGATTACAGGTATTGAGCTGGGCGAATTTAAATCATGAAAAGCATCTTCAAAACTTGCTTTCTGCTTCCGTTTCTATGGTGACACGAGTATTGAGTTGATTCTTTTCGATAATACCTTTGCTTGTAATAGAGATTCTTTCAGAAACATGTATGACTGGTTTATAGAGAAATTAATGAGGAAGTTGAGGAATATTCATCTTCAACATTGTCTTAGAGAATCATCTTATGTGGCACACCCTACTTGCAGACTCCTTAAACCCTCATCTATACTATCTCTCTCTATAATATAAATCTTTTGAGCCACCCTTGTACTTAAACTTCTTTTTCTATGATACATTTTCTTTTGCTTTTTAGCTTACTCTATATGCCAATGAGATGATGGAAGTTGTAGATTGTTTTCTGGAAAAAAAAGCTGTAGATTGTTTTCTGGGAAGTGGGATGATTCAGGCTGTAAGCACTACATCAAATACGTTAAATCCTGAACCCCAATAAAGGATAAAACACTTCTCTTTCGATCATACAGCATTGTATGCTGTTAGCTAGGGTGATCTGTAATTCCATAAGAGTGTAGCTCTTTGATCTGTTTCATACTTTCCTGCAATATGATAACTTTGTAGTCGGCCGATTCCCTTGAGCCTCTCCCCAAGAACTCATCCACCAACACTACTGGGTGCCCTGCAATATGATAACTTTGTAGTCGACCGATTCCCTTGAGCCTCCCCCCAAGAAGTCATCCACCAACTGGGTGCTAAATACTATTCCCAACTTGTTCTATTGCAGTTTTGCAACTGATTGAGGTGCCTTCAATTTTGAGTTTGCTCATGTACCAGGTATTCATGTATACTTTGATAATACCTCTTCCTGATTGATCAGACATCGCTCTTTCTTAACTTGCGAAGGGTAATCCGTTCAAGTAATCTGTGTGACAAGGACTCGGTTGCTGGGGTCAGGTGATGGTATTTTGTGAAGTCGGATCTGCAGAAACTATGAAGTTTAGTATACAGTATACTTGGACTAGGCTTGAGGCATCCAAAAATAGGCTGAGTACTTGGACACAGCCTATGGCTGTATATTTCATATGTTGTTAATTTATTATTTTTTTGTTAAGTAAGAAAATGCTATAAATATTTATTGTAAATATGTGATGGATATGATAAGGGAAGTAGTGAATCATATTAAAACTTTGGGAGTCTATCATAGTTATTAAAGGCAAGCGCCTCCCTCGCCTCAGGCGAGAGGCAAGCTCAGGCGACAATCTGACACTCGAAGAAGCTCATGCGAGACAAATTTACAAAGGCTTGAAGAGGCAGACACGTCTTTTGCCTAGTCAAGAGTCGACAAGCAAAAGGTGTCTGATCAACATTTGCCTAGATCTGATTGTGCTTGCAACTGGCTGTGACATTTTTGGGAGTGTTGATCAGCCCCGAAGGTTTTTGGATCAATCCTCTGAGGCTTCACCGTTGACGGAATAGTGCTCATGTGCCCCATGCGCTGGCACCGGTGCCAAAATTTGACCGGACCTGCACACTTGGTTGACAGCGACTACACAGCTTAGTCTTAGCTTGGTTTTCAGATTAATGAATTTTTGAACTGGATTTTGGTGGTGGTGTTTTGTGGGATTTTTCTTGATTCTTGAAAGAGAACTGAGTTGCAGCTAAAATCAGTGTTCTAAAATGCGCTCTAGGCGGTATGCGCTTCTACAACGCCGCGACTACCTTCAAATCGGCCAAAAAAATCGTTCGGGAGAAAATCGCTGCCTAGTCAGCTAGTCATCCTAGGCGCTGCATGTATCGGGCCGTCTTGGCTATGTCTTTGATGAGTGATATGCCGTGAAGGGTTTCAATTTTCGGAAGGTGGGGGGGGGCGAGAGATGGAGAGACGGGGAAGGAAAGAGAAGAAGAAAAGGAGGTCTTACGACGGTGACTGCAATGTAGGGCGACAATGCGGCGTGAGATCTAATCCAAGAAAGAGACATGCCTGCGATTAGCTTCCCAATTTCTTGAAGACGGGAATGATCGACTGGTACAGGGCTAGGGAAAAAAAACCCATATCTGTTAGTGGCGTGAGAGTCGAGAGACTATAATCCTAGAGTCAGAGATATGGTCTTTTACTCTCCCTCTCACTGAGCCACTGTTGTACCATCTTTAACTTTTACTCCACTTATTACTAGACAATTCATCCATATTTACTTGTTAATGGATCTATATGGGGGAGAGATGGGGAAGGAAAGAGAAGAAGAAAAGGAGGTCTTACGATGGTGACGGCGACGACGGTGACTGCAATGTAGGGCGACAATGCGGCGTGAGATCTAATCCAAGAAAGAGACGTGCCTGCGATTAGCTTCCCAATTTCTTGAAGATGGGAATGATCGACTGGTAAAGGGCTAGGGAAAAAAAACCCATATCTGTTAGTGGCGTGAGAGTCGAGAGACTATAATCCTAGAGTCAGAGATATGGTCTTTTACTCTCCCTCTCACTGAGCCACTGTTGTACCATCTTTAACTTTTACTCCACTTATTACTAGACAATTCATCCATATTTACTTGTTAATGGATCTATATGGCGGTGTATTGAATTATCGACTTTTATTACGTTGTTTTGAAATTTAAATTTTAAAATAAATTGTTAGTTTAAAATTTATAATCTCGTAAATTGTAATATAATTGTCATTTTAATATTTTTTGATTATTAGGTGTTATTTACTATTAATATATGTGGAGGTTTTAATACTTGTTAATTAGGTTATATTAAAAAAAATTGAAAATTACTGTAATTATGCCTTATTTCTAGGCCCCGACGCCCGTCTTGGCCCCTAGGCGCTTGGCGCTGGTCTTGTGCCTAGCGGCCGCCTAGCGACTTTTAGAACATTGGCTAAAATTAAAATCTTTGCCTTTGATTGAAGTGGGTTGAATTTTGTTTGTCCTCATGGGTTTGAGTTTCTTGTTCAAGTAAACTGAACTTTTTGACCTATGTTCCAAGTATTTCTGTCATGGATAAAAGGCTTTTTAAATTTATTAGCTCGCCCTCTTCTCGGCCTCCAATTGTACCTCTCGCCTTCAATAACTTCTATTTAAGAATAATTAAGTTTAATAGATGAATATTTGAAATTTCTGAATCTTGACCAAAAATCATGAGATGTTCAAGTGAAACTCATGTCCGCATTGTGTCGTGTCAGTTGCGGGTGTCCTGATTGAATTGAAGAGTCCTAGCTACAGCGAATGGTCAAATATCGAGGAATATTTACCCTTGAATCTTGAATCTATGTATCTTTTTCATGTATCTAAGCTTTATGGAAACCATTTTTGGTACCCACGTTCTGTTGGACCTCAATCCTAATCAAATATGTGAGAAAAAAATACAAGAGGTTAATAATGGTTTGAATACTAGCTACTCACATCTTGGGCTTAAGCATTTTTAATGGGCAATGTGCGACCGATTTCAAGTTAATGGGTTAGTGTTTGGGTTTAAGGCATTAACAGATGGTATTAGGGCCTGATCCAACTCCTCAGCTATGCACTTTCAGCTATGCAGTCACATCAAAGAAAACATAATCTAGATGAACTGTTGAGTTTTAAATACTTCAACCTAGGTCAACATTAAAATGTCTGTGGTGTCTTAGAGCTTATGGTCACAGGCTACTGCTGTCAGTGGATGCAGTCATAATATCGCATCATTATTACCACTGATAAATAGCTTTACCTCTGTACGAAGTGGGGTATATAATGCTTTATTTACTGAACTAGAATTAGCATAACCACCGCATCTTAATATGGCAGAGTTAATTTACCAGGTAAATTCGCTGTAATGCGTACTCAGGATTATTAACATGCTTTTTTGAACTGGTATATTTTCGTGATTAGTTCCCCTATGTTCTCACCCTATTTATAACAAGTGTTTTAATGAGCTTATTCTAGTTAATTTCTTACAAGCAATTTAATATACTGTGTTTGCTAATCGATCACTGGCAGGTTACTTCTAGCTCTGTGAGGCTGGTCAGTTCTACCACAAGAGAGCTACGACATGAATGGAATGCTCCAGCTGGATATTCCATCAATGTTGCCACCGCTAATGCCACTCAGGTTCTCCTGCAGGCACTTTCTTTCAGTTTTGCACTTTTAGTGACAGCATGATAGCATTATTGTGGTGCTTTTATTGAAGTATTACATCAGAAGAGATGAGTGTTAACAGGAAGTCGAACTAGAGCACCATGGCTTTCATGATTTTCTGGCTTCTGTCCTGTTTGGGTAGTTGGCTCCATGCTTATGTAATGGGCTCAATATCAATTAAACACAATGCACCATTGTTCCTTGTAACAAATTTTTTTCTTTTAATTAGTTGTTACTTGTCTCCATCATGTAATCATATCTATTCTTACGGACTGCTTTTAGCTTTTTGTTGTTCAGTCTAGTTTAGTTGATTGTCAGTCGTATGTGATTTTTTCTTACCTTTTTGGTCAACTTGATTAAACCTTGACAGAAGATTTATAAAACTTTATTTGTCCTTATGAAATTTAAAAAGTTGCTATTGATGGTATTCATAATACTTTAATAATCAAAATTTTATTACCTACGGCATAAAAAATGTATGCTAAATAGTGATTTGTTAAATAGATTTGCCTCCGTCCTGTTTGGGATGTTATTTAAAGCAGTAGTTGGCTGCACTTATACTGTGCTTTTTTCTGACAGATTTTGTTGGCTACTGGAGGCGGTCACCTAGTTTACCTGGAAATTGGTGATGGGATGGTTACTGAAGTAAAACATGAACAATTAGAGTATGATATCTCGTGCCTCGACATAAATCCCATTGGTGAAAATCCCAACTTTAGTCACCTTGCTGCAGTTGGAATGTGGACTGATATCAGTGTTAGGATATTTTCGCTTCCTGACCTGAATCTCATCACCAAGGAGCATTTAGGTGGAGAAATTATACCTCGATCTGTTCTTCTGTGTGCCTTTGAAGGGGTAAGCTATGTTGAGGCTATTTGTTGCTAATATTTTCTATGAACTTCTTATATTTGCAGTGGTCACTGGTGTTTTATACTTGTACAAAGAAAATTGTGAAGAGAACTTACTATTTCATGCTGGTACTGAACTTTATAATAGCTAAAAGATTATGCATATACAGGACTTTCCATGTCCCATGGATTCTTTCCTTCGTTGAACTTTTCCATCCAATTGATGAGCGTAGTTGTATACCGCAAAAACGTCGTAGCATCGCAGATTAGATACATCCTCTTGAGGCTACGTCTTGAAAAGATTCAGTTGTTGAATGATCTGGAACTTGCATATCTGTTGCCTTCATGAACATATATAAATGTAGAATATTCTCCTTGGAAGTTTCTGGCCCTGCCCTCAACATTGAATGGTTTTTTGTTTTGTTTCAGATATCGTACTTGTTATGTGCGCTTGGAGATGGTCATCTCCTAAACTTTTTAATGAACATGCACACGGGTGAATTAACAGATAGGAAAAAGGTTTCGCTTGGGACCCAGCCAATAACACTACGTACTTTTTCATCCAAGAATACTACACATGTTTTTGCTGCCTCAGATAGGCCAACTGTTATTTACAGCAGTAACAAGAAGCTACTCTACAGCAATGTTAACCTGAAAGAAGTCAGCCATATGTGCCCTTTCAATTCTGCTGCTTTTCCGGACAGGTGAAATGCTGTTAACTTTTGCATTTGCTCTTCTGAATCCTCCATTGTGAATCCACCAATTGATACCTTCTCTGATATGATATCTAATGCAAACTTATGGGGAGAGGCGTGATTTGTCTCTTCCTTTCGATTTCGTTTGTCTGGGATGAGATTTTTTTTATGTATACTCGTATATTTAGTATTCCTCTCTACTGCAATGATTGAGATAGTTTTACGAATTATACTGTGAGCTTTTGGGCTCAGTAAGCTGACTTGAATTTTTTGTTATAACCTCTCTCTCTCTCTCTCTACTTATTCCGTTAGGTAGGAAAAGTAGTCCAAATTGGAGATGAACTTTGAGGAATTGCTTAAGATGGTTTGAACACAAAACATAGATCAATAAGCCCGCTGGTTAGTAAGTGTAATAATACCAATTCGAATGGATGTGATCAGAGTAGGGAAATACCAAAATTAAAAAGCACAATGATACGAGTTAATGTGATCAGTCAGAAGTCTTACTTTGGACATGATAAGAAAAAGTATTCATGTGGCTCACCCAAGCAAATTGGACATAGGTTGAGTTGAAATGATTTCCTTATTTTTATATAAAAATTAAGCAGAGAACCTGCTTATTGTTGGAGATCTGCTTGTAATTTTCTTGCAAGTAATTAAGCTGGACATCTCTGACCTTATCTTTGGAGTGACAAATAGAGCATAATAGACTCATACTTGAGAGTGACTATTGCTTGTAGCATTTTTAGAGTATCTACAGACTCTAGGCAATAGAATAAAACATATTCTTTTATATGTGCAGCTTTAGATACATCCACATTCACACATCCTTATCATAATATTTCTTCCTTTCATGCCCACTTATGTACTTTCTACAATTAAGTTGATGAAGTTAAAAGCATAAAAAAGACATGGTACTGTTGCAAAATATCTTTGAATCAGTTACTTCCAGATCTTCCTTAGTAAATCTTTTAGCATTCCAGATTCGTATTAACGTAATACTGACCAACGGACTCTTGCCTACAGACTGGCTTAGGCTGACCCCCTTTTGGTTTGATTGTTCCAGTTCAGTTGTTAAAGAGTCTTACGGTGTCAATTTCTTATCTTATGCGAATGAAATATGAGGGCTCTTGCAACTAACCTATTTCTGTTGACGGACAGCCTTGCCATCGCGAAAGAAGGCGAGTTAACAATTGGCACCATTGATGATATCCAGAAGCTTCACATCCGCTCCATCCCTCTTGGGGAACATGCACGCCGTATTTGCCATCAGGAGCAATCCCGCACCTTTGCCATTTGCAGTTTAAAATACAGCCAGACGAGTACAGAAGACTCCGAAATGCACTTCATCCGCTTGTTAGATGACCAGACCTTTGAGTTTATATCAACTTACCCACTTGACCAATTTGAGTATGGTTGTTCCATACTTAGTTGCTCCTTTTCTGATGATAACAATGTGTATTACTGTGTGGGCACTGCTTATGTTATGCCTGAGGAGAATGAACCAACCAAGGTAAAATAATATACACATGCTTTTTCTTTCTCTTTTATAATTGCAAATCTTATTAGTTGTGATTATGAATCAAATTTTGACCATTCAAGTTTCAATGGATTGCGCTTTCTTGGATATGGAGATGCATATTTCTTTCTTTGGAATTGAAGTTTCAATAGGTTGGGCTTTCTCAGGTCGGGATCTACATTGTAAGATATCTATTTTAGAACTTGTCCCGACTCCCAATCTGAGAACTCCTACCATCGAAATATTTGAAGCCCAACTGTTTCCTATCTTTTTTTTTTAATAGGTAAGTGTGTCCCCTTGTTGGTATGGGGATTGGAACCAAGGACCTCAAGGAGTGCCCTTGCCATCTCTCCTACCCCTTGGGATTGGAACCAAGGACTGTTTCCTATCTTTATATGACACATGCTTAGACTAGTCAACGTAAAAACGTATCACATGCCAGGCCTGAGTGAATGCACACATGTCGTCTGGTCTCTTCTGAATAATCAATCATTTACTAGATTCGAGACTGGACGCAGGCCTTAGAAAGTGGTCTCATTGGACATGTGCATGATGCATTGGAGTCAAAGCAAAACTCATGAACATCTTAACCTTTCATTGCTCAGTGGCTTGGAAGACGTGGTGTACTTTGTTTGACACCATTGGCGACTGCCCTTAACCCAACAGGACCATTTGTCTTATGCATCTGTTGAGTGCTGTCGTATTCAGGATTTAACCTTGCTTTATTTAGAATGCCTCTCATAGATGAGTCCGAGGTTTGTCACTTGGGGTGCATTGGTCAATTGGGTTTTGATCAGCCATTTTATAGTTCACGCTACATGTTGCTTTTCGTGGTCTCCAATTTCTGACATTCCGAGAGATTGCAGTTAACGCTTCATTGAAGTTACTGTTGTCCTAATCTTTTCCCTGTTTTAAATAATCATACTCATGAATGGCTTGTCCTGCATGTCATCCATTCTCACCTATATAGCTACATTTTGTAAGAAGAATTGAATTTGATATAGTACTTTCTTTTCTGTAGTGTGTTTTACTTTGTTTAAGTAAGAAAAGATGGAGGATGCCATATATACTTCAGAAATGGGCCTAACATCCGGGAAAAAAAATGCCAATAAAAATCCGTGGTCCATTATCCTTAGGAACTCAACTGAACCTGACATATGCAACTGCTTTTGATATCTCACCAGCAAAGATGAATTTAATTTTTTATCTTCTCTATTTCAGTCAAACCCATGTGGCTTTCTCGTCTTGCTTATTTCAAGTCTTACTTTTAATTGCTCTCTTCTTCTAGTTTGTGTTTTTTGATGAACATTTGGTTTTATATACATATTTTTCTGATAAAAAATTGCAGGGTCGCATACTAGTTTTCTTGGTTGAAGATGGCAAGCTACAGCTGATTGCTGAAAAGGAGACTAAGGGGGCTGTTTACTCCTTAAACACTTTTAATGGAAAACTGCTTGCTGCTATAAATCAAAAGATCCAGTTGTACAAGTGGATGCTGCGCGATGATGGTACACGGGAGTTGCAATCTGAATGTGGACATCATGGACATATACTTGCTCTCTACGTACAAACTCGGGGGGATTTCATTGTTGTCGGTGATTTGATGAAATCAATATCTTTGTTGATTTATAAGGTATTAAATCTTTCTAAACACGTTCTAGCTATGGTTAAAGCTTAATTTGCACTTCATGGTAGAGAGTTCTTTCCCTTATATATATATTCCAGTTACCCTTTTCATGGAGAATCGCATCTTGAAGTCCCTAAAAAGATAGCATCATTGTCCTCGAGAGTAATTACAACAAAGTTTCTAGGTGTATTCTCACCTGGTAAATGTAAATACGAGAGTTAAAGTTAGAATATCGTGGAAGTTGTTAGCTTAATGATGAAAAAGGACTTCTTACATGGGAAACCTTGGAAGGGTCAAAGGGTCCTGCTAACCAAGGCACTTGTTAAGATGTATTAATATGTGTATTTTGAGCAAACTGATTATATGGTGTATATTCTTAAAAAAGTTCCCCCAGGAAACATGTGCGGGATTTTCATAGCAATAGACTGTCTAAATGGCATGGAGGTAGTACATTCATGTTTCTGGTTCTTTCAGCCTTAAATAATTGGACCTGGTCTCTCTATCTCTCTCTCTATGTATACACACACACACACATATATATATATGGTATCATTATCAATAACAGTAATAGAGGAAGGGGAAGACAACTTACATGGGAAACAATAAAGAAGGATATAAATGAGTGTGGGTTGTGTGATGACCTTGCATTAGACCGAACGAACTGTTTAAAAAGGAATCACGTAGCTGTCCCCATGTATTTGGGACGAAAGCCAAGTTGAGATTCATAGTTTGTGGCAAGAATGGAAGACAGTAGAGAAGGCCGTAGAATCATGGCCCTTTTTGATTGGAAGGAACATTAATTTCTGGTTGCCGCACTTTGAGAATATGATTAGGACCGCTATTAGTTCCACAAGAGGGTCTTAATGTCCTTTTACTCTCATTAAGAGCATGTTGTCTTTGATGCCTACATACTTTATGTCCTTGTTCCTAATCCCAACATCAGTTGGTCGAAGACTGGAAAAACTGAGAGGGACTTCTTATGGGAAGGTTCACTTATCATCTAGTAAATTTGTCCAAAGTTTGTTCTAGTATCAGAACGGGTGGCCTAGGGATTAAGAACCTCAGAGTTTTCAATAGAGCTCTGTTGGGTAAATGGCTGTGGAGATACTTGAGCAAGAAGGATGCGCTTTGGCGGAGATTGGTGGTGAGCAAGTATGGGGAAGGAAATCATCTTTGGTTTCCGAAGGAAGTCTCCTTGTCTTATGGGGTGGGGGTATGGAAAGGAATCCGGAAAGGGTGGGATGCTTTTGCTAGAAATATCTCCTTCGAACTAGGAAAAGGTTCTATGGTCAGATTTTGGTTGGATAGGTGGTGTGGAGATGTGGAGTTGTGGAGGGCCTTTCCTACCCTTTTTAACATTGCGATTGATCAAGAAGTCAACATCAGTGCTATTATTTTGCAAGAAGAAGGCATGATCAGTTGGAATCCAGTTTTTAGAAGGTACTTTCAGGATTGGGGAGTGGAGAGCTTTCTCCAGCTCTCCGAGTTGCTATATTCGCTGCAGCTGGACAGATGTAATGATGACAAGGTTATCTGGGAAAGGTCTAAAAATAAAGTGTTCTCGGTTAATTTGTACTACTTTGCCTCGGGTATTGGGGAAAGGGGTCTGTTTCCTTGGAAAGCTATTTGGAAGAGTAAAGCTCCAGCTAGAGTTGCTTTTTTCATTTGGGAAGTGGTGAATGATGCTATTCTTACTGGGGATAACCTTAGGAGGCATGGTAAGGTGATAGTGAGTTGGTGTTACATGTGTAAAAGGAACGGTGAGAGTGCTGATCATCTTATGCTTCATTGGGTTATGCCGGAATCTATCACGGACCTCTTCCTTTAGTGGTCTTTGCACAAAAGGAAACGAAGAGATCATATTTGGCAGACTATTCCTTTGGGAGTGTGTTGGGTGATTTGGAGAGAGAGGAATAGGAGAGTGTTTGATAATGAGGAAAGACCTATGTCGATGCTGAAGAATGAACTTCTTCAGCTGCTGTTTTTTTGGTGTATTGACGGTGCTAGGCCTGAGGTCAACTCTTTTGCTGACTGTGTAGCGAACATTTGTAATCTGTAATTGTTGGAGTAATCCTCTTGTGTACATAGGACGCGGCACCTTCTTTGCTGCTTTTGTTATTAATATATACTTATCAAAAAAAAAAAAGAGGATCTTAATCCTTATCCAACTATCTGTTGTTGATTGTCCCAAACAAACTCATCAACTATACGGACATAAATTCATATAAAGCTGTAAACAAGGATCAAATATAATCCATATCTAGTATTTTTATTCCCCCCCCCCCTCCCTTCCTCTCCTCCACAAGCAAACCCATGCAAGTCTCGTTGCGAAAGTAGGCCGAGTACGAGAGAAGTCCCTCGGTGCACATAGGGAAAAGTTTAATGCAGTTAGGTCCCCTGGGTTCCATAACTAAGGTCGATCATACTAGGTGATGTCTCTTATGGTCCTTAAGCTGCCCAACCACCATTAACCTATTGCCTTTTTTTGGTTCCATGATTACTATGATCTGATCTTGGCTACCATGTATGTTCATTATTTTGGTTTGATATTCATATTTGGGCGTTAGTTTCATGACATTTTTCTATCTTTTACATGTATGTTTATGCTAATATGGTTGAAATGATGTTGCCTTTAGCATGAGGAAGGTGCTATTGAGGAGCGAGCCCGTGATTACAATGCAAATTGGATGTCAGCTGTAGAGATTCTTGACGATGACATTTACCTTGGCGCTGAGAATAATTTTAACCTCTTCACAGTGCGAAAGAACAGTGAAGGTGCCACTGATGAAGAGCGGGGTCGTCTAGAGGTGGTCGGTGAATACCACCTTGGTGAATTTGTTAATCGCTTCAGACACGGTTCTCTAGTGATGCGATTGCCAGATTCCGATGTCGGGCAGATTCCAACTGTCATTTTTGGTACTGTAAATGGTGTTATTGGTGTCATTGCCTCCCTTCCCCAGGAGCAGTATATATTCTTGGAGAAGCTGCAGACAAACTTGAGGAGGGTGATAAAAGGTGTTGGAGGTTTGAGTCACGAGCAGTGGAGGTCTTTCTACAGTGAAAAGAAGACATCAGATTCTAGAAATTTCTTGGATGGAGACCTAATCGAGTCATTCCTTGATCTTGGCCGCAATAGAATGGAAGAGATTTCAAAGGCAATGTCTGTTTCAGTGGAAGAACTTATGAAGAGAGTAGAGGAGTTGACAAGGCTCCATTGAGTGACTGCTCGCTTGATGAAGTATACCGAGTTTCCCCTTTTTCGTCTCTGTCAAATTTCTCTTTTAAATATGTAACGGCTGACTTGCGATTTTCTCCTTTATTTTGTGGGTTTGTAATATCAAGTGCATGGGTGATAATTATATTTTGCCTTGTGTATATTATGCTTCTTGATTCTGATTCATTCTAGTATTTGATGAGGAGTGGACTTTTAAAGTCTGCTCGTGTTGTTTAAAAAATTATCTACCTCACCTCACCTCACCTCAATGGTGATTTTTTTTTTTATAGCTATTGGTATTTCTGCAAGGATTAGTGTTAGAGTTCTTGAATGGTTGAATGTCCATGTCATCATGAAGAAAATGACATTTGTTTGAAGTGTATAAATCTAAGTAAAACTTGATTTGAGCTTGTGTGGATATCACAAGCTCAAGTTTGTAATATCATATCTCTTTTTAATTACTTTGGAGAGATTTTGGTAAAATATTGGAAAATTATCCAATGACAACCAAATTTGCCTAATAGTTCAGAGATTATTCGGCAATTAATTGGGAATTGATCTACATAGTTGTAAATACACACATATGTATATGCTAAAATCTTCTTCTATCAATTACATAGTAAATACATATACATATAGTATAGGTAAGTTATATAGAGGTAAATTGAGCCAGTCTTTGGTTTCTAATTGGTTTATATATCTGTAGGCCTTCTATTAAAGATGGCTAGTGTATTAGCGTATTTTTATTTTTTCTCATATCACATTGGTTAATACGAGACATCTCACTAAATATATTGCTTTTTATCATTAAAAAAACAAAAACAAAAACAATTAGACAACCTATGTGAGCAAACAAACATTCTAAATATATACTGAGCCTAGTGATGCTCAAGCCCATCCCTTGGGCCTCTGGGCTAAAAAATAGTAAAAAATAAAAATGGAGTAAAAGTTAGGTTGGTCCACTTTATAAAGTTTCTAATTATTAAGGTATCCTTTTTATTTTAAATTGAAAAAAGTCAATTTTGGGTATAAAAAAACTGCGATACCCTTAACGAGCAAGAGATGCGTTACGTCAATTTTATATAAATTTTCCTTCATTAGTTAATCCCACATCTTTTTGAATATATCGCGATGCAGAAAATGTTTCTTCTTCAAATAATCTTATATTTATATATCGCGATGCAAGAATAATTATTTATCGTAGTTCACATATAAAGCGTTGTAAATTAAATTTAAACAAATAAGTTTTGAACCGCGATTCACAAAAATCAAAGAAGTCAAAAATATTCTTGCCACCGCGATTTCATTTTTTATATATCGCGGTTCACATGTTGCATGAAAATATCAAGAGTCATCATTAAAGATATATTTTTGCACCGCAATTCCCTTTTGGATATATTGTGGTGCAAAAAAGGTTCCTTCTTCAAATAATCCTATATATTTTTGCACCACGATTCTCTTTTTGTTATATCGTGTTGAGCATATTTATATACCGCGGTGCAAATGTTTTTTATTTTATTTCTTCTTTCTTAATTCATAACTATCCTTCTTTCTTCCTTACTTGCTTTCAAAACTATGTTTCCAGATCCAAAGCTTTGGCACTACATTATATTTCAAAAATGGTCCAAAATACAACAAATTTTTGCTTCGTCACAATCTTAATTTGTGTATCAAAATTAATGAACTTGAAGAAGGTTGGATTTTCTTTTGGCTTCCAACCAATTTGACGTCGCTTCATATGATTTATTTCCAATTCTAATTGTTTATCATCAAGTTCCTTGTCGTGAACAACGATTGGAATTGACAATAAATGGTATGAAGGGAGCTTTTGATGTTTTGAAACCCTCGGGCATAAAGATTTAAAGAAGAAGATGGGTTTGTAAGATATATGTATTTGCTTTCTAATAGACATCTTGTTCCTTGAGATAAATTATTCTCTGTATTCGGTTGGAATTGGAAATAAAGAGAGTTGTTGTTTCTTGCATCTCGATTCCATTTTTTGCTCAATATAGCGAATCAAAATTTATAATAAAGGAAAAGTAAATTCAATAAAAAATTGGTGCACCGCGGTTGACAAATAGTTTTGAACCGCGATATATTCTACATATTTATATATCACAATTTACAAAAATAAAAAAAGCCAAAAATATTCAAGAGTCTACATGTTCCTTATCGCGGTAGTTTTGAACCGTTGTTTATCGCGGTTCACATATTGCTTAAAAATATCAAGAGTCCTACATTAAAAACAAATTATAGAAAGCAAACTACCCGACACGTATATCAAGAGCAAAAAATTAATCATGCATATTTTTGCACCGTGATTCCCTTTTAGATATATTGCGGTGCAAAAAAGGTTCATTTTTCAAATAATCATACATATTTTTGCACCACGATTCCCTTCTTGTTATATCGCTTTGAGCATATTTATATATCGCGGTGCATATGTTTTTTTTAGAATATCAAGAGTCAACATTCAAGACAAGTTAAAGAAAACAAACTACCAAACGCGTATATCAAGATCCATAATTAAAGAAAAACAACCTTTCTTCTTCCTTTTTTTCGTCCTTAAAAATCTACTTTCATTTCTTTTTTCTTTATTCATAACTATCCTTCTTTCTTCTTACTTGCTTTCAAAACCATGCTTTCAGATCCAAAGCTTTGGCATTACATTCAACATTTATGTTTCAAAAATTGTCCAAAATACAACAAATTTATGTTTCATCACAATCTTAATTTATGCATTAGAATTAATGAACTTGAAGAAGGTTGGATTTTCTTTTGGCTTTCAACCCATTTAACGTCCATTCATATGATTTATTTTCAATTCTAATCGTTATCATCAAGTTCCTTGTCGTGAACCAAAAAGGAACATGATGATAAACAACGGTTGGAATTGACAATAAATCATATGAAGGGAGCAGTTGATGTTTTGAAACCCACATACAAATTTGAAGAAGAAGATGGGTTTGTAATAGATATGTAATGCTTTGTAATAGACATTTTGTTCCTTGAGATAGTTTATTTTATGTATTCGGTTAGAATTATAAATAAAGGGAGTTGTTGTTTCTTGCACTTCAATTCCATTTTTTTGTTCAATGTAGCGATTCAAAATCTATATATATATATATATATATATATATATATATATATATATATATATATATATATATATATAATGACAATGATAGATTTCTCCCTCCAAAATCTAATTTTTAAATTATTGACTTTTGAGTTATCATTTCATTTTTTCTTTCTTCTATCTTCTCTGGTTGTATTTCTCTTTTTCTCTCCCGTCTCATCCCTATTTTTTCTCTCATCACCACCATTTTCCTCTCTTTTAATTATGTTTAAACATTTTTCTCTTTTTAAACATAAAAAATAGCAACTAAAACAAAAATAATAGTTTTGGAGTCAAGAAAACATATATATATATATATATATATATATATATATATATATATATATATATATATATATATATATATATATAATGACAAGGGTAGATTTCTCCCTCCAAAATCTCACTTTTAAATTATTGACTTTTGAGTTACCATTTTTCTTTTTCTTTCTCATATCTTCTCTGGTTGTATTTTTCTTTCTCTCTCCTGTCTCCTCCCTATTTTTTCTCTCATCACCACCATCTCCTCTTTTTTAATTATATTTAAACATTTTTCTCTCTTTAAACATAAAAAAATAGTAACTAAAACAAAAATAATAGTTCTAGAGTCGAGATTTCATTATTGTATTCTTGTGTATGTCTTCTATCTTAGACTCGTGCACAAGAAAACGATAAGCACTGATGTTATGTGCATAACCAATGAATATGCAATCAACGGTTTTTGGTCATACTTTTACCTATTTAGGTAAAGGAACAACAACATTTGCAAGACACCCCCACACTCGCAAGTATTTGTAGGATGGAGCTCTTCCATGCCACGTCTCGTAAGAGTTTTTGTCAAGCTTCTTGCGGGGTACCTTATTTAAAATGTAATTAGCTGACAGCACAGCTTCTCCCCACATATTCTGTGGTAGTCCAGAACTTAACAACATGACATTCATCATCTCTTTAAGAGTTCAATTTTTCCGTTCTGCAATGCCATTCTGTTGAGGTGCAGTGGTTTCGTGAATTATTCCATGCTTAGCGCAAAATTCAGCAAATGATGATTCATATTCACCTCCACGATCACTTCTTAACATCATACTCTTCTTGTTAAGTTGATTCTCAACTTCAGTTTTATAGAGAATAAACTTCTCTATTGCTTCATCTTTACTTTTAAGAAGATACACAAAACAAAATCTTGTGCTATCATCAACAAAAGTTATGAAATACTTGTTCCCACCACGTGATTGTGTTGATTTAAAATCACACACATCAGTGTGAATTAATCCAAGTGGTTTACTATTTCTTTCAATAGAATGGAAGAATGTTCTCGTTAACTTTACTTCTACACAAGTTTCACACTTGTGATTTTTATCAATTTGGAATTTTGGTATGTAATCCATGTTAATTAGTCTACGTAAAGTACCATAATTAACATGTCCTAATCTACAATACCACAAATTGGAAGGCTCAAGCAAATAAACAGAAGATTTGTTCTTCTTATTATTATTGCTCTTAGGCTTGACAACCATTACAGATAACTTAAACAGCCCATCATTAACATACCCTCTGCCTACAAACATTCCACTTTTAGCCAAAGTCACCATATCAGACTCAAAAACAACACGTAAGCCATGCTTCACAAGCAACGATCCGGACACTAAATTCTTCCGAATCTCAGGCACATAGAGCACGTTGTTGAGAGTCAGTTCCTTCCCAGATGTCATCTTCAAGACCACTTTCCCTTGACCTTTGATATCAGAGGTGGCATAATTTCTCATATAGAGCTTTTCCCCATTCTCAGCAGCTTCAAAGGTGCTGGACATCTCCTTGTTGGAGCAGACGTGCCTAGTAGCACCGGTATCAATCCACCACTGATTTGAGTTTGAACCTACCAAATTGACTTCAGAGATCATCGCAACAAGGTTGATATCTGACACATCTTGAGCGATGCCATCCACAAGATTGGCTTCACGCTCCCTCTTCGGTTTCTTACAAACCGTGGACTTGTGACCTTTGCCTCCACAGTTGTAGCAGTTTCCAAGAAACTTCTTCTTAGAAACTCCTCCCTTGGGACCTAAGTTTGTCCCTTTTCCAGCTCTAGCAAACTTTCCTTTGCCCTTTGAGCTTTGACCATGCTCCACGACATTGGCTTTGGCAGCCATATAAGTGACTGTTTTCTTTTCATTGCCTCTGTTGTCTTCTTCTATGTAAAGACGAACAACAAGTTGTTCAACAGGCATCTCCTTTCGTTTATGCTTGAAGTAACTCTTGAAATCCTTCCAAGCTGGAGGCAATTTTTCAATAATTGCAGCCACCTTGAAGGTTTCACTAACTTCCATCCCTTCTGTCTCAATTTCAGAGTAAAGCACTTGCAGCTCTTTTACTTAATTATAGACAGATTTAGAATCTGTCATTTTGTAGTCCAGGAATCTACCACCTATGAACATCTTGGTCCCATTATCCTCGGAGGTGTACTTGTGGTCAAAAGAGTTCCATAGTTCCTTGCCGTTCCTTGTAAGTAAATATGTGCAATTGT
The DNA here is from genome assembly GCA_013146195.2 of Codonopsis lanceolata. Taxonomy (NCBI): domain Eukaryota; kingdom Viridiplantae; phylum Streptophyta; class Magnoliopsida; order Asterales; family Campanulaceae; genus Codonopsis; species Codonopsis lanceolata. The sequence continues at coordinate 159,945,049 of CM028379.1, forward strand.
GAAAGGGAGTGGAGAATGCCCGAACAATTGGAAAATGACTTACGTAAAATGAATCAGTAAGTCATTTTCTGGAAAAGAAGCCTTCATTTTCCGTTGACCCGGAAAACCTTTTACGTTGACTGCATTTTCCTAAGATTATCAAACACCAGAAAATGAAGAAAACGTTTTCCGGAAGTCATTTTCCGTGAAACAAACGGAGCCTAACATTGGGGATGCTCTTAGAAGATTAGAAAGTGGGTCGTATATAAGAGCATCCTCAATGTTGTATATTTTATACAACTTATTAACTGGGTCCCACTGCCACCTACACATTTTTCTCTTTTTATCCACTTAAGAATATATTTTCTCATTGTATACTATTTTTAACATATTTTTAAATGGACCCCACTGCCATCTCATTAACTTTACACTTTATTATTATTTTTATACTTATCAACAAATAAATTTATTTCACGTTATTTAATATATTTCATATTTAAATATTTTGTATAATTAAATAATTAATTTATAAATTACAACATAAATTAATTTAAAAATAATAATTACATTATTATTTTTAACTTTTATAATTTATAATTTAATTAATAAATTGTCTATGAAAAAAGGGTTTAAATTTTTTAAAAGCAAAACAAGCCCTCCCACACACACACAACACACCAGCCGGCCCCACCCCCCAAAAAACAATAAAAATGACTCCTCTGCCGGCCGCCCCACTCCCCCCTCACATAGCCAAAAAGTTGGCTCACTTATCTAGGTAAATAGTAAACTTCTTATTTGAGAAGTTTTTTTTTTTTCTCTTTTCTAGATGAAGGTATAAGAATTTTTGTACCATTATTAAAAAGTGTATTTTTAATAAGAATTTGGTAAAGAATTATTTATTTTATTACAATGGTGATGCTCTAACAACACCAAATTAGGTTGCAATGTTGGAAAAGGGCCGGCCCCCAAATTAGGCGGTAACTTGCTCATATTTGTAGGCCCATTGCGATGGATTGCGGTCGAAGTCGGTAACTCTTGGAGTCAATAAATATCCCGAGATAATCGTCAACCGGAAGTCAAGAAAGTTAAGCTACTGTATTTTTTCAAATCCAAGAAGCAACGGTCGGAAGTCTATTACGCCTGGCTCTGAATCCTTAATTCCTTCTCTGTTTCCCAATGGAATGCCCCTATCCTTCATCAACGAGACGTTCGTCTTGGCAAGGGCCGGTGTTGATTTTGAAGTTAGCAAGATCCCCGGGTCAGCTTCCTTTGATTTATCTCCTCCAATCATCCCTGATTTCTTTATTTTTTTATTTGCAATTTCTTTTTTTTTTGTTGATTGATGATCGGCTGTGATGCTTTTCCACATATATTCATGAATTGCTCGTGCCTCTCTTGATATGTCTCCTCCGATTACGTGGGCGCCTCTTTTTGTTTGGGGGAAATTTTGTGATTTGCGGGTTTTTAAAATTGACGACCCAGAGGAATCTTGTTATTTGCAGTAAATTTTGCTTAACAATTCGCGATGATTTTATTAAATTTTTGTATCTAGAAACTTGTTTTTCTGTAATATATAATATACACACTGCAATGGTCTGCGAGTGTTATTCTCTAATATCCTCTATAACTGGCCACTATAACTCTAACTAGGAAATCTAAAAGCCAAAATCTATAATACGCTCACTATCCAAAAAAAAAAAAAACACACTTTGAGAGCTGTTTAGTAATATATATTTACTTTCTTATATAACTGGCTAACTGCGCTAGAACTGATTTTGTTTTCATATCACATAACACCGATACACTTGGAAGAAAAATGGAAATTTGTAGCCTAGATTTTACAATAAGACAATTTTTGGGACTATCTAAAGTGAGATAGACTCTTTTTACGAGAGGGAGTTTGTATTGGATGTCTATCCTTCTTAGGGACAAGAGTGATGGAGGGTGGGTTTAGTATTTGCCCAATACTACTGTTTGATGCAATTAAGAGATATAACAGGCACATCCTTAAGAAAACCATCAAATGAAGAGAAGCTTTTTCTTTATCCCTACAAACATGACGTACTGCAGTTCCTCTCCCCAACCAAAGCTACAAGCAGTAGAGACAAAATTATGGATCCAGACTTCATTCGTAGTTCTGATCCTGTCTACAAATAGAGTTATTTGTTCTGTTGGCAACAACAAGAATCTCCAGAATCAATTCTTGAGAGGAGTGTGAGAGCTCCGTGTCTGACCTATCCTTGCTTGCGGAAGATTTGGTATTGTCTATTGGTCTCTTAAGGTTTAACACCCCCTCTATCTGTATTTTTGATGTCTTCTAAATGCATTGTCGACAGAAGCTGCCAAGGGGATGACTTTGAAACCTCTATATTTGTCCAATAAGGTGGAATTAAGTCTAGTACGTCTGAACCTCTCTATTTGTCCAATAAGTTTGTGGATTTTTGTGGCTGGAATGAGATGATTCTTCAGCTGAGATACAAGTCTGGTGGTTTATATGGAAGAAGAGGATTCACAGATCTAGTGATTGCAACTCCATCCTTAACTTCTATGTGATTACGTATGAGTTTGGTTTGATTCTATACTAAGGTGGCCTTAATGCGTCCCTTTCACTCTTGTGGTTGTTCATTGAGTAGTTGTGGCTGGTTTTGTCTGTTTTGGTTTTATCTGCATTCGGATAAACCACTTCTTTTCCGTGAGTCGCTCCTTACTTCCTTTACAACAAGGAAGAAAATTTTAACTTTTGTAACTCAACATTTCCTTGGTAGTTAGCAGTTCAAGCAGTTTTTAGTTAATAAAAAAGAAGAATAAATTATGAGTATTTGTTTTTATGTGGAATTGACCCGATGCCTTATCATCAGGGTAAATGGAGGAAGCATCAAAGTAAAGGGTACAATCTATTTGTCAAATATCTGCATGGTCTTTGTTGTGAATAAGCCCGTCACAAAAACTAGATGATCAGAGACATTTATAGGATGAGTTAAAGGCTTCAAAAACTAGATGTGATGTAACGTGGTGTTTAGGTGGTGATTTTAACGCAGTGATGTTTCTGCATGAACGCTCCGGCTCGCGCGTCTTTTCTAAGAAGATGATGGAGTTCAACGATTTCATTAATAACATGGAGCTGGTGGACCTCACTTTAGGTGGAGGAGACTTTACTTGGTTCAGGAATGGAGATCGACAACACTTTTCTAGGATTGATAGATTTCTAATTTCAGGGGATTGGGATGGGTACTTTAGTGGTGCGACCCGGTCCTGTTTGCCTAGAGTCTCCTCGGATCATGTTCCATTGCTTATTGAATGTGGTGGCTTTGCCAAAGGGAAATCTCCCTTTCGATTCGAGAATATGTGGTTAAAAGAAGTGGGGATCAAGGATTGGGTGATGAATTGATGGAAGTCTTACATGGTGGTTGGTGATCCGAGTTTGAAGTTGGCTAGGAAATTGAAGTTATTAAAGGAAGATTTAGAAGTGTGGAACATCAAAATTAAGGCTATTTCGGAGGAGATCAGCAGGTTGGATGAGAGAGCGGGGGCAGCAGTTGGATGAGGTTGAAGATTCTTACAGGATAGAGCTCAAACAGGAATTAACGCGTTTACTCATCAATGAAGAGATTTACTAGAAACAAAAATCATGGGTTAAGTGGCTTAAAGAAGGAGATAGAGACAGCAATTCAAAGTTCGTCCATAGAATGGCTAGCATTCGTGGAGTGGCGAAGTGAATTCAGAATATACAAATAGACGGGGAAGAGCCGGAAGATATGGGGCGTGATATAGTGAGTTTCTACCAACGGCTTTATGAGGATTGTGGGTCTTGGAGACCTAATTTGGACGGGGTTACTTTTGGAAGATTTGATGAAACACATTCAGCTTCTTTGGAGTGCCCCTTCACAGAAGAGGAGGTGGTGGCGGAGTTAAGGCACATGAGTGGCGGTAAAGCCCCCCCGGCACTAATGGCTTCTATATGGCTTTTTTCCAGCATTGTTGGGAGGTGGTTAAGGGGGAAATTATGGAGGTTTTTCAGTTTTTCTATACCAATATGTATTTTGAAAAGAGCGTTAATGCTTTCAAATGGCTTATTCTGAAAAAGAAAGGCGCGACTGTTTTGAGGGACTACAGACCCATTAGTCTAGTTGGGGGGTATTTACAAGTTAATTGCGAGAGTCCTCTCTCAAAGGTTGAAGAAGGTGATTGGTAAGACTTTTTTGGTGTCTCAACATGCTTTTGTTAAGGATAGACAAATCTAGGATGCATCTCTAATAGCTAATGAGATAGTGGACGACAGATTGAAGAGAGAAGTTCCGGGTTTATTGTGCAAGTTGGATATGGAGAAAGCGTATGACCATGTTAATTGGGACTTTGTGTTGTATATGATGGATAGAATGGGGTTCAGGGATAAATGGAGGAGGTGGATACACTTTTGCATCTGTTGAGTGCACTTTTTATTAACTTTTTATAAAACCGTCAATTAACTCTGTAATTTTTTTTTGTAACTTTTTTATAATTATTATTTTGACTCTTAATCATAACCTAAATATTTTTTTTATCTCCTAACATTTGTAGTTATGTTAACCTTATACTAAATTTTTGAAATCTATTTTTTTTAAATAACTTGTTTTTTTCTAATTATAGTTGTGACTTTAACTATATCCTATGTTTGTAAACTGTATTTGTATCTATAACTTTAAAATAAAATACTGTTTTCACTCTAACCGTATACTTAATCTGTATTTTTCTCAAATCAATAAATTGTTTGTAATTACTATTTTGGTAAGTAACGTTATTGTATATTAAGTAACCAACAGATTTTTAAAAGATAGAGTAACTTAAAATAAAATGAAAGGGGTAATACAAATAGGAGAAGAGTGAAAAAAAAAAAAGAGAGGAGGTTGCCACATGGACATCATCTGGAAGATGATTTTGCCAATGTTGAAGAAAGTGTGTATGAAGATTAATTGGATTAAAAAGGATAGATGAGATAGAACATGAGGAGTTTAGAATTTTGGTCATAGTGAAACTCATGATCATCTCTTCCTTCATTTCATTTTCTTGATCAGGCTTTGGGTAATGCTCCATTAGTGCAAATATAGATCCACTAGTAGTAGATTCAAAGGTTTTTGAAAGAATGTATGGCCAGATATGCTTAAGGCTTCTTTTTATAACCTAAAGAGGTTTTAGGGGTTGTAAGTGTTGATGGGACTTTTTCTTTTGACAGGTAAAAGTATTATAAATAGGCATGAAATCTGGTGATACTTCCTGTTTTGGGAGTTTTGGGTAGTTTAACGGGTCTTTCTCGCTTTTGTTGTTTTAAATGTTAAAGGAAAGTGGAGTTGGTGTACCTTGGTCGATAGTTCCACGTGGGCTCTATTTGGGCACCGTTTTAGGTTGAGCTTGGACACTTTCATGGTCTTTTTTGTCCCGTTTGTGTTTTGAAGATCTTGAGTAATCTAATGCCTAATTTACTAATTTTATATAATAAATTGTATGTTTTTTTATTTTTTAAAAGTTATTGGAAGCGTTTTTATATTAATTGTGATATTTTAAATTTTGCAAAATTTTAAGTTCGATTATTTGTAAAAATATTTTTTCATCTATAAACGAGTATCCTAAATCTTTAAAATCTTCTTTTTCAAAACCAGTAAAATTTTATCCTAAATTTTTAAAATCATTTTTTATGTAAAAGTTTTTCTAATTATTGTTTTTTTAAATAATTTTTTATAAAACCGTTGATTAAATCTTTAATTTTTTTTATCTGTAACTTTTTTATAATTATTATTTTGACTTTAATCATATCCTAAATATTTTTTTTATCTCCTAACATTTGTAATTATGTTAACCTTATACTAAATCTTTGAAATCTATTTTTTTAAATAAATTATTTTTTTTCTAATTACTATTGTTACTTTAACTATATTCTATGTTTGTAAACTGTAATTTTATGCATAACTTTTTTCAAAATACTGTTTTCACACTAACCATATACTTAATCTGTATTTTTATCAAATTTATCAACTTTTTGTGATTACTATTTTGGTAAGTAAGGTTATTGTATATTAAGTAACCAATAGATTTTTAAAAGATAGAGTAACTTAAAATAAAATGAAAGGGGTAATACAAATAGGAGAAGAGTGAAAAGAAAAGAAGAGAGGAGGAGGTTGCCACATGGACATCATCGGGAAGATGATTTTGCCAATGTTGAAGAGAGTGTGTATGAAGATTAATTGGATTAAAAAGGATTGATGAGATAGAACATGAGAAGTTTAGAATTTTGGTCATAGTGAATCTCATGATCTTCTCTTCCTTCATTTCATTTCCTTGATCAGGCTTTGGGTAATCCTTCATTAGTGCAAATATAGATCCACTAGTAGTAGATTCAAAGGTTTTTGAAAGAATTGATGGCCTGATATGCTTTAGGCTTCTTTTTATAACCTAACGAGGTTTTAGGGGTTGTAAGTGTTGATGAATCTTTTTCTTTTGACAAGTACAAGTATTATAAATAGGCATGAAAACGGGTGATACATCCTGTTTTGGGAGTTTTGGGTAGCTTATCGGGTCATTTTCGCTTTTTGTTGTTTTAGATGTTAAAAGAAAGTGGAGTTGGTGTACCTTAGTCAATAGTTCCACGAGGGATCTATTTGGGCGCCGTTTTAGGTTGAGCTAGGAGACTTTCATGGTCTTTTTGTCCCGTTTGTGTTTTGAGGATCTTGAGTAATCTAATGCCTAATTTACTAATTTTATATAATAAATTGTATGTTTTTTATTTTTTAAAAGTTATTGGTAACGTTTTTATATTAATTGTGATATTTTAGTTTTTTTAAAATTATTTTAAGTTTGACTGTTTGTAAAAATATTTTTTTCATCTATAAACGAGTGTTCTAAATCTGTAATATCTTCCTTTTCAAAACCTGGAAAATCGTATCCTAAATTTTTAAAATCATTTTTTATGTGCAACTTTTTTTTTAATAATTGTTTTTCTTAATAACATTTTATAAAACTGTCTATTAAATATGTAAATTTTTTAAATCTGTAACTTTTTTATAATTATTATTTTGACTCTTAATCTTATCCTAAATATTTTTTTTATCTCCTAACATTTGTAGTTATGTAAACCTTATCGTAAATCTTTGAAATCTATTTTTTTTAAATAATTTTTTCTATCTAATAACTGTTGTGACTTTAACTGCATCCTATGTTTGTAAACTGTATTTTTATCTATAACTTTTTTCAAAATAATGTTTTCACTCTAACCGTTTACTTAATATTTATTTTTCTCAAATTTATAAATTGTCTGTAATTACTATTTTGGTTAGTAAGGTTATTGTATATAAAGTAACCAACAGATTTTTAAAAGATAGAGTAACTTAAAATAAAATGAAAGGGATAATACAAATAGGAGAAGAGTGAAAAAAAAAAAAGAGAGGAGGAGGTTGCCACATGGACATCATCTGGACGATTATTTTGCCATTGTTGAAGAGAGTGTGTATGAAGATTAATTGGATTAAAAAGGATTGATGAGATAGAACATGAGGAGTTTAGAATTTTGGTCATAGTGAATCTCATGATCAGATCATCTCTTCCTTCATTTCATTTTCTTGATCGGGCTTTTTTGGGTAATGCTCCATTAGTGCAAATATAAATCCACTAGTAGTAGATTCAAAGGGTTTTGATCAAATGTGTGGCCTGATATGCTTTAGGCTCCTTTTTATAACCTAAAGAGGTTTTAGGGGTTGTAAGTGTTGATGGGTCCTTTTCTTTTGACGAGTGAAAGTATTATAAATAGGCATGAAATTAGGTGATACTTCCTGTTTTGGGAGTTTTGGGTAGTTTAACGGGTCTTTCTCCCTTTTGTTGTTTTAGATGTTAAAGGAAAGTGGAGTTGGTGTACCTTGGTCGATAGTTCCACAAGGGCTCTATTTGGGCGCCGTTTTAGGTTGAGCTAGGAAACTTTCATGGTCTTTTTTGTACCGTTTATGTTTTGAGGATCTTGAGTAATCTAATGCCTAATTTACTAATTTATATAGTAAATTGTATTTTTTTATATTAATTGTGATATTTTATTTTTTTTTAAATTTTAAGTTTGACTATTTGTAAAAATATTTTTTTTCATCTATAAACGAGTATCCTAAATATGTAAAATCTTAATTTTCAAACTTGTAAAATCGTATCCTAAATTTTTATAATCATTTTTAATGTGTAACTTTTTTCTAATTATTGTTTTTATTAATAACTTTTTATAAAACCGTCGATTAAATCTGTAATTTTTTTTTAACTGTAACTTTTTTTTAATTATTATTTTCACTCTTAAACCTATCCTAAATATTTTTTTATCTCCTAATATTTGTAGTTATGTTAACCTTAAACAAATCTTTGAAATCTATTTTTTTAAATATTTTTTTTTCTAATTACAGTTGTCACTTTTACTGTATCCTATGTTTGTAAACTATTTTTATCTATAAATTTTTTCAAAATACTGTTTTCACTCTAACCGTATACTTGATCTATATTTTTCTCAAACTTATAAATTGTTTGTAATTACTATTTTGGTAAGTAAGGTTATTGAATATAAAGTAACCAACATATTTTTAAAAGATAGAGTAACTTAAAATAAAATGAAAGGGGTAATACAAATAGGAGAACGAAAAAAAAAAAGAACAGAGGAGGAGGTTGCCACATAGACATCATCTTGAAGATGATTTTGCCTATGTTGAAGAGAGTGTGTATGAAGATTAATTGGATTAAAAAGGATTGATGAGATAGAACATGAGGAGCTTAGAATTTTGGTCATAGTGAATCTCATGATCATCTCTTCCTTCATTTCATTTTCTTGATCAGGCTTTGGGTAATGCTACATTTGTGCAAATATAGACCCACTAGTAGTAGATTCCATGGTTTTTGAAAGAATTGATGACCTGATATGCTTTAGGCTTCTTTTTATAATCTAAAGAGGTTTTAGGGGTTGTAAGTGTTGATGGGTCTTTATCTTTTGACAAGTAAAAGTAATATAAATAGGCATGAAAACGGGTGATACGTCCTGTTTTGGGAGTTTTGGGTAGTTTAACGGGTCTTTCTCGCCTTTTGTTGTTTTACATGTTAAAGGAAAGTGGAGTTGGTATACCTTGGTTGATAGTTTCACGAGGGCTTTATTTGGGCGCTGTTTTAGGTTGAGCTGGGAGATTTTCATGGTCTTTTTTGTCCCGTTTGTGTTTTGAGGATCTTGAGTAATCTAATGCCTAATTTACTAATTTTATATAATAAATTATATGTGTTTTATTTTTTAAAAGTTATTGGTAGCGTTTTTTTATTAATTGTGATATTTTATTTTTTTAAAATTTTAAGTTCGACTTTTTGTAAAACTATTTTTTTCATCTATAAACGAGTATCCTAAATATGTAAAATATTATGTTTCAAAACCTGTATAATCATATCCTAAATTTTTAAAATCATTTTTTATGTGTAACTTTTTTCTAATTATTGTTTTTATTATTAACTTTTTATAAAACCGTCTATTAAATCTGTAATTTTTTTTATCTGTAACTTTTTTACAATTATTATTTTTACTGTTAATTATATCCTAAATATTTTTTTATCTCCTAACATTTGTAGTTATGTTAACCTTATACTAAATCTTTGAAATCTATTTTTTTAAATAAATTATTTTTTTCTAATTACTATTGTGACTTTAATTATATCCTATGTTTGTAAACTGTATTTTTATGTATAACTATTTTCAAAATACTGTTTTAATTCTAACCATATACATAATCTGTATTTTTCTCATTTTTATAAACTTTTTGTAATTACTATTTTGCTAAGTAAGGTTATTGTATATTAAGTAACCAACAGATTTTTAAAAGATAAGAGTAACTTAAAATAAAATGAAAGGGGTAATACAAATAGGAGAAGAGTGAAAAAATAAGAAAAGAGAGGAGGAGGTTGCCACATGGACATCATTTGGAAGATGATTTTGCCAATGTTGAAGAGAGTGTGTATGAAGATTAATTGGATTAAAAAGGATTGATGAGATAGAATGTGAGGAGTTTAGAATTTTGGTCATAGTGAATCTTATGATCTTCTCTTCCTTCATTTCATTTTCTTGATCAGGCTTTGGGTAATGCTCCATTAGTGCAAATATAGATCCACTAGTAGTAGATTCAAAGGTTTTTGAACGAATGTAGGGCGTGATATGCTTTAGGCTCCTTTTTACAACCTAAAGAGGTTTTAGGGATTGTAAGTGTTGATGGGTCCTTTTCTTTTGACAAGTGAAAGTATTATAAATAGGCATGAAGTCTGGTGATACTTCCTGTTTTGGGAGTTTTGGGTAGTTTAATGGGTCTTTCTCACTTTTGTTGTTTTAGATGTTGAAAGGAAAGTGGAGTTGGTGTACCTTGGTCAATAGTTCCACAAGGGCTCTATTTGGGCGCCGTTTTAGGTTGAGCAAGGAGACTTTCATGAACTTTTTTGTTCCGTTTTTGTTTTGAGGATCTTGAGTAATCTAATGCCTAATTTACTAATTTTATATAATAAATTGTATGTTTTTTATTTTTTAAAAGTTACTGGTATCGTTTTTATATTAATTGTGATATTTTAGTTTTTTTTTTAAATTTTAATTTCTACCGTTTGTAAAACTATTTTTTTAATCTATAAACGAGTATCCTAAATCTGTAAAATCTTCTTTTTCAAAACCTGTAAAATCGTATCCTAAATTTTTAAAATAATTTTTTTGTGCAACTTTTTTCTAATTATTGTTTTTATTAATAACTTTTTATAATACCGTCGATGAAATCTGTAATTTTTTTTATCTGTAACTTTTTTTATTATTATTTTGACTCTTAAACATATCTTAAATATATATTTTTTATCTAATTTGTAGTTACGTTAACCTTATACAACATCTTTGAAATCTATTTTTTTAAAATACTTTATTTTTTCAAATTACAGTTGTCGCTTTAACTGAATCCTATGTTTGTAAACTCTTTTTATCTATAAATTTTTTCAAAACACTGTTTTCACTCTAATCGTATATTTAATCTGTATTTTTCTCAAATTTATAAATTGTTTGTAATTACTATTTTGGTAAGTAAGGTTATTGAATATAAAGTAACCAACAAATTTTTAAAAGATAGAGTAACTTAAAATAAAATGAAAGGGGTAATACAAATAGGAGAAGAGTGAAAAAAAAAAGAATAGAGAGGACGAGGTTGCCACATGGACATCATCTGGAAGATAATTTTGCCAATGTTGAAGAGAGTGTGTATGAAGATTAATTGGATTAAAAAGGATTGATGAGATAGAACATGAGGAGTTTAGAATTTTGGTCATAGTGAAACTCATGATCATCTCTTCCATCATTTCATTTTCTTGATCAGGGTTTGGGTAATGCTCCATTAGTGCAAATATAGATCCACTAGTAGTAGATTCAAAGGTTTTTGAAAGAATGTATGGCCTGATATGCTTTAGGCTCATTTTTTAACCTAAAGAGGTTTTAGGAGTTCTAAGTGTTGATGGGTGCTTTTCTTTTGACGAGTGAAAGTATTACAACTAGGCATGAAATCTGGTGATACTTCCTGTTTTGGGAGTTTTGTGTAGTTTAACGGGTCTTTCTCGCTTTTGTTGTTTTAGATGTTAAAGCAAAGTGGAGTTTTGGGTAGTTTAACGAGTATCTTAAATCTGTAAAATCTTCTTTTTGAAAACCTGTAAAATCGTATCTTAAATTTTTAAAATCATTTTTTATATGCAACTTATTTCGAATAATTGTTTTTCTTAATAACATTTTATAAAACCGTCTATTAAATCTGTAATTTTTTTATCTGTAACTTTTTTATAATTATTATTTTGACTCTTAATCATATCCTAAATATTTTTTTGTGTCCTAACATTTGTAGTTATGTTAACCTTATTCTAAATCTTTGAAATCTATTTTTTTAAATAATTTTTTTTTCTAATTACTATTGTGACTTTTAACTATATCCTTTGTTTGTAAACTGTATTTTTATGTATAACTTTTTTCAAAATACTGTTTTGACTAACCATATAATCCTTAATCTGGTATTTTTCTCAAATTTATAAACTTTTTGTAATTACTATTTTGGTAAGTAAGGTTATTGCGTATTAAGTAACCAACAGATTTTTAAAAGATAAGAGTAACTTTTAAGATAAAATGAATGGGGTGATACAAATAGGTGCAGAGTGAAAAAAGAAAAAAAGAGGAGAGAGCCGGAGGTTGCCACATGGACATCATCTGGAAGATGATTTTGCCAATGTTCAAGAGAGTGTGTATGAGGATTAATTGGATTAAAAAGGATTGATGAGATATAACATGAGGAGTTTTGAATTTTGGTCATAGTGAATCTCATGATCTTCTCTTCCTTCATTTCATTTTCTTGATCAGGCTTTGGGTAATGCTTCATTAGTGCAAATATAGATCCACTACTAGTAGATTCAAAGGTTTTTGAAAGAATTGATGACCTGATATGCTTTAGGCTTCTTTTTATAATCTAAAGAGGTTTTAGGGGTTGTAAGCGTTGATGGGTCTTTATCTTTTGACAAGTAAAAGTAATATAAATAGGCAAGAAAACGGGTGATACGTCCTGTTTTGGGAGTTTTGGGTAGTTTAACGGGTCTTTCTCGCCTTTTGTTGTTTTAGATGTTAAAGGAAAGTGGAGTTGGTGTACCTTAGTCGATAGTTCCACGAGGGCTCTATTTGGGCGCCGTTTTAGGTAGAGCTAGGAGACTTTCATGGTCTTTTTTGTCCCGTTTGTGTTTTGAGGATCTTGAGTAATCTAATGCCTAATTTACTAATTTTATATAATAAATTATATGTGTTTTATTTTTTAAAAGTTATTGGTAGCGTTTTTTTATTAATTGTGATATTTTATTTTTTTTAAATTTTAAGTTCGACTGTTTGTAAAACTATTTTTTTCATCTATAAACGAGTATCCTAAATATGTAAAATATTCTGTTTCAAAACCTGTATAATCATATCCTAAATTTTTAAAATCATTTTTTATGTGTAACTTTTTTCTAATTATCGTTTTTATTATTAACTTTTTATAAAACCGTGTATTAAATCTGTAATTTTTTTTATCTGTAACTTTTTTACAATTATTATTTTTACTGTTAATTATATCCTAAATATTTTTTTTATCTCCTAACATTTGTAGTTATGTTAACCTTATACTAAATCTTTGAAATCTATTTTTTAAATAAATTATTTTTTTCTAATTACTATTGTGACTTTAATTATATCCTATGTCTGTAAACTGTATTTTTATGTATAACAATTTTCAAAATATTGTTTTAATTCTAACCATATACATAATCTGTATTTTTCTAATTTTTATAAACTTTTTGTAATTACTATTTTGCTAAGTAAGGTTATTGAAATGTATATTAAGTAACCAACAGATTTTTAAAAGATAAGAGTAACTTAAAATAAAATGAAAGGGGTAATACGAATAGGAGAACAATGAAAAAATAAGAAAAGAGAGGAGGAGGTTGCCACATGGACATCATTTGGAAGATGATTTTGCCAATGTTGAAGAGAGTGCGTATGAAGATTAATTGGATTAAAAAGGATTGATGAGATAGAATGTGAGGAGTTTAGAATTTTGGTCATAGTGAATCTTATGATCTTCTCTTCCTTCATTTCATTTTCTTGATCAGGCTTTGGGTAATGCTCCATTAGTGCAAATATAGATCCACTAGTAGTAGATTCAAAGGTTTTTGAAAGAATTGTATGGCGTGATATGCTTTAGGCTTCCTTTTATAACCTAAAGAGGTTTTAGGGATTGTAAGTGTTGATGGGTCCTTTTCTTTTGACAAGTGAAAGTATTATAAATAGGCATGAAGTCTGGTGATACTTCCTGTTTTGGGAGTTTTGGGTAGTTTAATGGGTCTTTCTCACTTTTGTTGTTTTAGATGTTGAAAGGAAAGTGGAGTTGGTGTACCTTGGTCAATAGTTCCACAAGGGCTCTATTTGGGCGCCGTTTTAGGTTGAGCAAGGAGACTTTCATGAACTTTTTTGTTCCGTTTTTGTTTTGAGGATCTTGAGTAATCTAATGCCTAATTTACTAATTTTATATAATAAATTGTTTGTTTTTTATTTTTTAAAAGTTACTGGTATCGTTTTTATATTAATTGTGATATTTTAGTTTTTTTTTTAAATTTTAATTTCTTGTTTGTAAAACTATTTTTTAATCTATAAACGAGTATCCTAAATCTAAAATCTTCTTTTTCAAAACCTGTAAAATCGTATCCTAAATTTTTAAAATAATTTTTTTGTGCAACTTTTTTCTAATTATTGTTTTTATTAATAACTTTTTATAATACCGTCGATGAAATCTGTAATTTTTTTTATCTGTAACTTTTGTATTATTATTATTTTGACTCTTAAACATATCCTAAATATTTTTTTTAATCTAATTTGTAGTTATGTTAACCTTATACAACATCTTTGAAATCTATTTTTTTAAAATACTTTATTTTTTCAAATTACAGTTGTGGCTTTAACTGAATCCTATGTTTGTAAACTCTTTTTTATCTATAAATTTTTTCAAAACACTGTTTTCACTCTAATCGTATATTTAATCTGTATTTTTCTCAAATTTATAAATTGTTTGTAATTACTATTTTGGTAAGTAAGGTTATTGAATATAAAGAAACCAACAAATTTTTAGAAGATAGAGCAACTTAAAATAAAATGAAAGGGGTAATACAAATAGGAGGAGTGAAAAAAAAAGAATAGAGAGGATGAGGTTGCCACATGGACATCATCTGGAAGATAATTTTGCCAATGTTGAAGAGAGTGTGTATGAAGATTAATTGGATTAAAAAGGATTGATGAGATAGAACATGAGGAGTTTAGAATTTTGGTCATAGTGAAACTCATGATCATCTCTTCCATCATTTCATTTTCTTGATCAGGGTTTGGGTAATGCTCCATTAGTGCAAATATAGATCCGCTAGTAGTAGATTCAAAGGTTTTTGAAAGAATGTATGGCCTGATATGCTTTAGGCTCATTTTTTAACCTAAAGAGGTTTTAGGAGTTCTAAGTGTTGATGGGTGCTTTTCTTTTGACGATTGAAAGTATTACAACTAGGCATGAAATCTGGTGATACTTCCTGTTTTGGGAGTTTTGTGTAGTTTAACGGGTCTTTCTCGCTTTTGTTGTTTTAGATGTTAAAGCAAAGTGGAGTTTTGGGTAGTTTAACGAGTATCTTAAATCTGTAAAATCTTCTTTTTGAAAACCTGTAAAATCGTATCTTAAATTTTTAAAATCATTTTTTATATGCAACTTATTTCGAATAATTGTTTTTCTTAATAACATTTTATAAAACCGTCTATTAAATCTGTAATTTTTTTTCTGTAACTTTTTTATAATTATTATTTTGACTCTTAATCATATCCTAAATATTTTTTTTGTGTCCTAACATTTGTAGTTATGTTAACCTTATTCTAAATCTTTGAAATCTATTTTTTTAAATAATTTTTTTTTTCTAATTACTATTGTGACTTTCAACTATATCCTTTGTTTGTAAACTGTATTTTTATGTATAACTTTTTTCAAAATACTGTTTTGACTAACCATATAATCCTTAATCTAGTATTTTTCTCAAATTTATAAACTTTTTGTAATTACTATTTTGGTAAGTAAGGTTATTGCGTATTAAGTAACCAACAGATTTTTAAAAGATAAGAGTAACTTTTAAGATAAAATGAATGGGGTGATACAAATAGGTGCAGAGTGAAAAAAGAAAAAAGAGAAGAGAGCAGGAGGTTGCCACATGGACATCATCTGGAACATGATTTTGCCAATGTTCAAGAGAATGTGTATGAGGATTAATTGGATGAAAAATGATTGATGAGATAGAACATGAGGAGTTTTGAATTTTGGTCATAGTGAATCTCATGATCTTCTCTTCCTTCATTTCATTTTCTTGATCAGGCTTTGGTTAATGCTTCATTAGTGCAAATATAGATCCACTACTAGTAGATTCAATGGTTTTTGAAAGAATTGATGACCTGATATGCTTTAGGCTTCTTTTTATAACCTAAAGTGGTTTTAGGGGTTGTAAGTGTTGATGGATCTTTTTCTTTTGACAAGTAAAAGTATTATAAATAGTCATGAAAACGGGTGATGCGTCCTGTTTTGGGAGTTTTGGGTAGTTTATCGGGTCTTTTTCGATTTTTGATGTTTTAGATGTTAAAGGAAAGTTGAGTTGGTGTACCTTAGTCGATAGTTCCACGAGGGCTCTATTTGGGCGCCGTTTTAGGTAGAGCTAGGAGACTTTCATGGTCTTTTTTGTTCCGTTTGTGTTTTGAGGATCTTGAGTAATCTAATGCCTAATTTACTAATTTTATATAAAAAATTGTATGATTTTTATTTTTTAAAAGTTATTGTAAGCATATTTATATTAATTGTGATATTTTAATTTTTTTTAAATTTTAAGTTCGACTGATTGTAAAATTATTTTTTCCATCTTCAAACGAGTATCCTAAATATGTAAAATCTTCTTTTTGAAAACCTGTAAAATCGTATCCTAAATTTTTAAAATCATTCTTTATATGTAACTTTTTTCTAATTATTGTTTTATTAATAACTTTTTATTAAACCGCCTATTAAATCTGTAATTTTTTTTATCTGGAACTTTTTTGCAATTATTATATCGACTCTTAATCATATCGGAAATATTTTTTTTATCTCCTAGCATTTGTTGTTATGCTAACCTTATACTAAATCTTTGAAATCTATTTTTTTAAAATAAATTTTTATTTTCTAATTACTATTTTGACTTTAACTATATCCTATTTTTGTAAACTGTATTTTTATGTATAACTTTTTTCAAAATACTGTTTTCAAACCATATACTTAATCTGTATTTTTCTCAAATTTATAAACTTTTTGTAATTACTGTTTTGGTAAGTAAGGTTATTGTATATTAAGTAACCAACATATTTTTAAAATATAGAGTAACTTAAAATAAAATGAAAGGGTTAATACAAATCGGAGAAGAGTGAAAAAAGAAAAGAAAAGAGAGGAGGAGGTTGCCACATGGACATCATTTGGAAGATGATTTTGCCAATGTTAAAGAGAGTGTGTATGAAGATTAATTGGATTAAAAAGGATTGATGAGATAGAACATGAGGAGTTTAGAATTTTGGTCATAGTGAATCTCATGATCTCCTCTTCATTTCATTTTCTTGATCAGGGTTTGGGTAATGCTTCATTAATGCAAATATAGATCCACTAGTAGTAGATTCAAAGGTTTTTGAAAGAATTGATGGCATGATATGCTTTAGGCTTCTATTTATAACCTAACGAGGTTTTAGGGGTTGTAAGTGTTGATGGATCATTTTCTTTTAACAAGTAAAAGTATTATAAATAGGCATGAAAACGGGTGATAAGTCCTGTTTTGGGAGTTTTGGGTAGTTTATCGGGTCTTTTTCTCTTTTTGTTGTTTTAGATGTTAAAGGAAAGTGGAGTTGGTTTACCTTGGTCGTTCCATGAGGGCTCTATTTGGGCGCCATTTTAGGTTGAGCTTGGATACTTTCATGGTCTTTTTTGTTCCGTTTGTGTTTTGAGGATCTTGAGTAATCTAATGCCTAATTTACTAATTTTATATTATAAATTGTATGTTTTTAAAAGTTATTGGTAGCGTTTTTATATTGATTGTGATATTTTAGTTTTTTTTTTTTGAATTTTAAGTTTGACTGTTTGTAAAAATATTTCTTTCATCTAGAAACGAGTATCCTAAATCTGTAAAATCTTTCTTTTTCAAAACCCGTATCCTAAATTTTTAAAATAATTTTTTGTGCAACTTTTTCTAATTATTGTTTTTATTAATAACTTTTTATAAACCGTCGATTAAATTGTAATTTTTTTATCTGTAACTTTTTTATAATTATTATTTTGACTCTTAATCATTTCCTAAATATTTTTTTTATCTCCTAACATTTGTAGTTATGTTAACCTTATACAAATCTTTGAAATCTATTTTTTAAAATACTTTATTTTTTCTAATTACTATTGTGACTTTAACTGAATCCTATGTTTGTAAACTTTTTTTATCTATAAATTTTTTCAAAATAACTGTTTTCACTCTAATCGTATATTTAATCTGTATTTTTCTCAAATTTATAAATTGTTTGTAATTACTATTTTGGTAAGTAAGGTTATTGAATATAAAGTAACCAACAGATTTTTAAAGATAGAGCAACTTAAAATAAAATGAAAGGGTAATACAAATAGGAGGAGTGAAAAAAAGAATAGAGATGAGGTTGCCACATGGACATCATCTGGAAGATGATTTTGCCAATGTTGAAGAGAGTGTGCATGAAGATTAATTGGATTAAAAAGGATTGATGAGATAGAACATGAGGAGTTTAAATTTTTTGTCATATTGAATCTCATGATCATCTTTTCCTTCATTTCATTTTCTTGATCAGGCTTTGGGTAATGCTCCATTAGTGCAAATATAGATCCACTAGTAGTAGATTCAAAGGTTTTTGAACGAATGTATGGCCTGATATGCTTTTGGCTCCTTTTTATAACATTCAGAGGTTTTAGGGGTTGTAAGTGTTGATGGGTCCTTTTCTATAGACGAGTGAAAGTATTATAAATAGGCATGAAGTCTGGTGATACTTCCTGTTTTGGGAGTTTTGGGTAGTTTAACGGGTCTTTCTCGCTTTTGTTGTTTTAGATGTTAAAGCAAAGTGGAGTTTTGGGTAGTTTAATGAGTATCTTAAATCTGTAAAATCTTCTTTTTCAAAACCTGTAAAATCGTATCCCAAATTTTTAAAATCATTTTTTATGTGCAACTTATTTCTAATAATTGTTTTTCTTAATAACATTTTATAAAACCGTCTATTAAATTTGTAATTTTTTTTATCTGTAACTTTTTTGTAATTATTATTTTGACTCTTAATCATATCCTAAATTTTTTTTTGTGTCCTAACATTTGTAGTTATGTTAACCTTATTCTAAATCTTTGAAATCTATTTTTTTAAATAGATTATTTTTTTTCTAATTACTATATGCTTTGTTTGTCAACTGTATTTTTATGTATAACTTTTTTCAAAATACTGTTTTCACTCTAACCATATACTTAAGCTGGTATTTTTCTCAAATTTATAAACGTTTTGTAACTACTATTTTGGTAAGTAAGGTTATTGCATATTAAGTAACCAACAGATTTTTAAAAGATAGAGCAACTTAAGATAAAATGAATGGGGTGATACAAATAGGTGCAGAGTGAAAAAAGAAAAAAGAGAAGAGTGCAGGAGGTTGCCACATGTACATCATCTGGAAGATAATTTTGCCAATGTTCAAGAGAGTGTGTATGAGGATTAATTGGATTAAAAAGGATTGATGAGATAGAACATGAGGAGTTTTGAATTTTGGTCATAGTGAATCTCATGATCTTCTCTTCCTTCATTTCATTTTCTTGATCAGGCTTTGGGTAATGCTTCATTAGTGCAAATATAGATCCACTATTAGTAGATTCAAAGGTTTTTGAAAGAAATGATGACCTGATATGCTTTAGGCTTCTTTTTATAAGCTAAAGTGGTTTTTAGGGGTTGTAAGTGTTGATGGATCCTTTTCTTTTGACAAGTAAAAGTATTATAAATAGTCATGAAAACGGGTGATACGTCCTGTTTTGGGAGTTTTGGGTAGTTTATTGGGTCTTTTTCGATTTTTGATGTTTTAGATGTTAAAGGAAAGTGGAGTTGGTGTACCTTAGTCGATAGTTCCACGAGGGCTCTATTTGGGCGCCGTTTTAGGTAGAGCTAGGAGACTTTCATGGTCTTTTTGTCCCGTTTGTGTTTTGAGGATCTTGAGTAATCTAATGCCTAATTTACTAATTTTATATAATAAATTATATGTGTTTTATTTTTTAAAAGTTATTGGTAGCGTTTTTTTATTAATTGTGATATTTTATTTTTTTAAATTTTAAGTTTGACTTGTTTGTAAAAATATTTTTTCATCTATAAACGAGTATCCTAAATATGTAAAATATTCTGTTTCAAAACCTGTATAATCATATCCTAAATTTTTAAAATCATTTTTTATGTGTAACTTTTTTCTAATTATCGTTTTTATTATTAACTTTTTATAAAACCGTGTATTAAATCTGTAATTATTTTTATCTGTAACTTTTTTACAATTATTATTTTTACTGTTAATTATATCCTATATATTTTTTTTATCTCCTAACATTTGTAGTTATGTTAACCTTATACTAAATCTTTGAAATCTATTTTTTTAAATAAATTATTTTTTTCTAATTACTATTGTGACTTTAATTATATCCTATGTTTGTAAACTGTATTTTTATGTATAACTATTTTCAAAATACTGTTTTAATTCAAACCATATACATAATCTGTATTTTGCTCATTTTTATAAACTTTTTGTAATTACTATTTTGCTAAGTAAGGTTATTGAATTGTATATTAAGTAACCAACAGATTTTTAAAAGATAAGAGTAACTTAAAATAAAATGAAAGGGGTAATACGAATAGGAGAACAGTGAAAAAATAAGAAAAGAGAGGAGGAGGTTGCCACATGGACATCATTTGGAAGATGATTTTGCCAATGTTGAAGAGAGTGCTGCGTATGAAGATTAATTGGATTAAAAAGGATTGATGAGATAGAATGTGAGGAGTTTAGAATTTTGGTCATAGTGAATCTTATGATCTTCTCTTCCTTCATTTCATTTTCTTGATCAGGCTTTGGGTAATGCTCCATTAGTGCAAATATAGATCCACTAGTAGTAGATTCAAAGGTTTTTGAACGAATGTAGGGCGTGATATGCTTTAGGCTCCTTTTTACAACCTAAAGAGGTTTTAGGGATTGTAAGTGTTGATGGATCCTTTTCTTTTGACGAGTGAAAGTATTATAAATAGGCATGAAGTCTGGTGATACTTCCTGTTTTGGGAGTTTTGGGTAGTTTAATGGGTCTTTCTCACTTTTGTTGTTTTAGATGTTGAAAAGAAAGTGGAGTTGGTGTACCTTGGTCAATAGTTCCACAAGGGCTCTATTTGGGCGCTGTTTTAGATTGAGCAAGGAGACTTTCATGAACTTTTTTGTTCCGTTTTTGTTTTGAGGATCTTGAGAAATCTAATGCCTAATTTACTAATTTTATATAATAAATTGTTTGTTTTTTATTTTTTAAAAGTTACTGGTATCGTTTTTATATTAATTGTGATATTTTAGTTTTTTTTTTAAATTTTAATTTCTACCGTTTGTAAAACTATTTTTTTAATCTATAAACGAGTATCCTAAATCTGTAAAATCTTCTTTTTCAAAACCTGTAAAATCGTATCCTAAATTTTTAAAATAATTTTTTTTGTGCAACTTTTTTCTAATTATTGTTTTTATTAATAACTTTTTATAATACCGTCGATGAAATCTGTAATTTTTTTTATCTGTAACTTTTTATTATTATTATTTTGACTCTTAAACATATCCTAAATATTTTTTTAATCTAATTTGTAGTTATGTTAACCTTATACAACATCTTTGAAATCTATTTTTTTAAAATACTTTATTTTTTCAAATTACAGTTGTCGCTTTAACTGAATCCTATGTTTGTAAACTCTTTTTATCTATAAATTTTTTCAAAACACTGTTTTCACTCTAATCGTATATTTAATCTGTATTTTTCTCAAATTTATAAATTGTTTGTAATTACTATTTTGGTAAGTAAGGTTATTGAATATAAAGAAACCAACAAATTTTTAGAAGATAGAGCAACTTAAAATAAAATGAAAGGGGTAATACAAATAGGAGAAGAGTGAAAAAAAAAAAGAATAGAGAGGACGAGGTTGCCACATGGACATCATCTGGAAGATAATTTTGCCAATGTTGAAGAGAGTGTGTATGAAGATTAATTGGATTAAAAAGGATTGATGAGATAGAACATGAGGAGTTTAGAATTTTGGTCATAGTGAAACTCATGATCATCTCTTCCATCATTTCATTTTCTTGATCAGGGTTTGGGTAATGCTCCATTAGTGCAAATATAGATCCGCTAGTAGTAGATTCAAAGGTTTTTGAAAGAATGTATGGCCTGATATGCTTTAGGCTCATTTTTTAACCTAAAGAGGTTTTAGGAGTTCTAAGTGTTGATGGGTGCTTTTCTTTTGACGATTGAAAGTATTACAACTAGGCATGAAATCTGGTGATACTTCCTGTTTTGGGAGTTTTGTGTAGTTTAACGGGTGTTTCTCGCTTTTGTTGTTTTAGATGTTAAAGCAAAGTGGAGTTTTGGGTAGTTTAACGAGTATCTTAAATCTGTAAAATCTTCTTTTTGAAAACCTGTAAAATCGTATCTTAAATTTTTAAAATCATTTTTTATATGCAACTTATTTCGAATAATTGTTTTTCTTCATAACATTTTATAAAACCGTCTATTAAATCTGTAAATTTTTTTTTCTGTAACTTTTTTATAATTATTATTTTGACTCTTAATCATATCCTAAATATTTTTTTTTGTGTCCTAACATTTGTAGTTATGTTAACCTTATTCTAAATCTTTGAAATCTATTTTTTTAAATAATTTTTTTTCCTAATTACTATTGTGACTTTTAACTATATCCTTTGTTTGTAAACTGTATTTTTATGTATAACTTTTTTTCAAAATACTGTTTTGACTAACCATATAATCCTTAATCTGGTATTTTTCTCAAATTTATAAACTTTTTGTAATTACTATTTTTGTAAGTAAGGTTATTGCGTATTAAGTAACCAACAGATTTTTAAAAGATAAGAGTAACTTTTAAGATAAAATGAATGGGGTGATACAAATAGGTGCAGAGTGAAAAAAGAAAAAAAGAGGAGAGAGCCGGAGGTTGCGACATGGACATCATCTGGAAGATGATTTTGCCAATGTTCAAGAGAGTGTGTATGAGGATTAATTGGATTAAAAAGGATTGATGAGATATAACATTGAGGAGTTTTGAATTTTGGTCATAGTGAATCTCATGATCTTCTCTTCCTTCATTTCATTTTCTTGATCAGGCTTTGGGTATTGCTTCATTAGTGCAAATATAGATCCACTACTAGTAGATTCAAAGGTTTTTAAAAGAATTGATGACATGATATGCTTTAGGCTTCTTTTTATAACCTAACGAGGTTTTAGAGGTTGCAAGTGTTGATTGATCATTTTCTTTTGACAAGTAAAAGTATTATAAATAGGCATGAAAACGGGTGATAAGTCCTGTTTTGGGTGTTTTGGGTAGTTTATTGGGTCTTTTTTCTCTTTTTGTTGTTTTAGATGTTAAAGGAAAGTGGAGTTGGTGTACCTTAGTCGATAGTTCCACGAGGGCTCTATTTGGGCGCCGTTTTAGGTTGAGCTTTCATGGTCTTTTTTGTCCCGTTTGTGTTTTGAGGATCTTGAGTAATCTAATGCCGAATTTACTAATTTTATTTAATAAATTGTATGTTTTTAAAAATTATTGGTAGCGTTTTTGTATTAATTGTGATATTTTAGTTATTTTTGAATTTTAAGTTTGACTGTTTGTATAAATATTTCTTTCATCTAGAAACGAGTATCCTAAATCTGTAAAATCTTTCTTTTTCAAAACCTGTAATAATATTTTTATGTGCAACTTTGTAAAAATATTTTTATGTGCAACTTTTTTCTAATAATTGTTTTTCTTAATAACATTTTATAAAACCGTCTATTAAATCTGTAATTTTTTTTATCTGTAACTTTTTTATAATTATTATTTTGACTCGTAATCTTATCCTAATTATATATTTTTTTATCTCCTAACATTTGTAGTTCTGTAAACCTTATCGTAAATCTTTGAAATCTATTTTTTTAAATTTTTTTTCGAATTACTATTGTGACTTTAACTGTATCCTATGTTTGTAAACTGTATTTTTATCTATAACTTTTTTCAAAATATTGTTTTCACTCTAACCGTATACTTAATCTGTATTTTTCTAAAATTTATAAATTGTTTGTAATTTCTATTTTGGTTAGTAAGGTTATTGTATATAAAGTAACCAACAGATTTTTAAAAGATATGGTAACTTAAAATAAAATGAAAGGGATAATACAAATAGGAGAAGAATGAAAAAAAAATAAGAAAAGAGAGGAGGAGGTTGCCACATGGACATCATGAGGAAGATGATTTTGCCAATGTTGAAGAGAGTGTGTATGAAGATTAACTTGATTTAAAAGTGTAAGGGTAAATTAGGCAAAGCCTAATTTATCTTGTTTTCACTTTCTTGGTCAAAGAAGGATTTTATTTTTGTTAATGATTTTTTAGGTGTTAGGATTTGGTTAGGATACTTTTTGTTAGATTGATTTGAAAAATCTTTCAAAAGATTTAGGTAATATATTTTTGGTATCTAAATCTTTGCAAAATAATTTAGTTATTCAAGATATCATGATAGGAAACATAATCTTTCTTAATATTGTGCTATCTCTTTCCTAGTCGGAGAAGGTCTCCTTGTGCCGTGTTCCTTCAGGTTGGTGGCCTATATATGTAGACGGGATTTCGTGGTTTGGTAGTGCGGAGAGCCTGAAAGAGATTAAATCGAAAGCCATAAACTGTGAGCATCCTTGCTGTAGTTCCGAAGCAGTTCATCCTTTCAAAAAGAAGCTGTGTGAAACTTCAGAGAATACACCATTGTCAGCTTCATCGAACCATCAAGGAACAGTTTTGTTGCTGCTTCGTTTTCTGTGTTTAGGAAGTAGATCTTCCTTCTTTCTTCCCACGTTTGGTTTAGTGTTTTATGTGAGATTTTTGGTTCTCCAAGATCCTATATCTTGTGAGAATCTTTTATTGTTTGTTAAGTGCAAAACAGTTTGTTTTTAATATAATTTGTGTGGCCTTGAGGCTTGATCTACAAGTTTGATACTTGTAGATTGTTTTTGGTTAATTCTTGTCTCCAAGATCTGCTAGAAACTGATTTTCTATAAACTTCCGCTGCTACTACTGTTTTTGCTATTAGTTGCTGTTTTCATTGTGACTGCCATTGTTGCAACAATCACTGCAACATTGGTACTCACATTGACTCATATCGAGAATCCGTGGTATCGCGTTCTTTCAATTGGTATGAGAGCCTACTCTTGATATCACTAAGAGTCGATTCTGTTTAAAGTCGTGATGGATTCTCAGTATGAGAACGTGGTTCGCCCTCCTACTCTCACAAATGCTAATTATTCTATTTGAAAAGTCAAGATGCGCATCTTCATCAAATCCATTGATGAAAGAGCGTGGCTTGCTGTTTTAAATGGTTGGAGTCCTCCTAAAACTGTAGATTCGGATGGCGATGTCAAAATCACCAAAGAACTACGAATGGACCAATGATGATAGGAACACTGCTTCTTTAAACTCGAAAGCCTTGTCTGCAATTTATAAGGCCTTAGATGCCAATACTTTTAGGGTGATAGCAAATTATGAATCTGCCAAAGATGTGTGGGAGGCCCTTCAGACCTTATGTGAAGGACCTGTCAGTGTTCGTTCTTCTAAGCTAAGAATGCTAACCACTCAGTTTGAAAACACTAGGATGCAAGAGTCTGAGGACATAATGACATATTATGGAAGACTTCTTGATTTATCCAATTCTGCTCTAGCTTTAGGAGATCCTATTACTAATGAGCGTCTTGTCAGCAAGATGATGAGAACTTTGCCTGAAAGGTTCAATGTCAAGATATGTGCAATTGAAGAAGCACATGATATTGACAAGATGAGTTTTGAAAGATCGGCCGAATTCTTCAAAACTTTGAAGCGAACCTAAACGATCAAATAAAACACAAAGGTAAAGGAGTCTCATCACCTTCCACACCCATTGTGAAAAATATTGCTATGCCTGCACCAATTGATCTCTCGTATGATTTGCTTGAAATTCAAAAAGATATTGATGAGTCTGATTTTGGAGAAGAATCAATTGCTCTATTGACTACTAAATTCAAAAAAAATTTGAAAAATAAAAGTCAAAATAGAACTCCATCATCAAGCTCGAAAACCAATTTCAAACCCGATTCTGGAAAATTTGTTCCCAAAGAAAATTCTTTCCAAACTCCAGAAAAACCCTTCACAAATCCTTTTGCATCAAAGTCATCCTACAATGGTAAGAACATTGATTCTATCCAATGTAGAGAATGTCAAGGTTATGGCCACTATGCTAACCAATGTGCAAACACACTAAGAAAGAAATGATTGAATTTTTCAGCAACCTTGAGTGATAGTGATGGAGAAGATCCGTGATCTTATCACCTTGAATCTTGTTTATGATTCTCGATTCTCGAAAATGCGGATGTTTCAAAGAATGTGTCACCCGATGTTGCAACATCGGGGAGCAACATTGGGAGAGACATTGAGCGTAAACAGAACGATTTCTTCGCTTTAATTCCACGCTTGCGTAAGATGATGGAGACACGTATTCGGATCTGTTGGAAGGGTACAAGGAGGCGTACAAGGATTGGGAGAAGAGAGCTCACCAAGTTACACTACTTGGTAAGGCAAATGAAGCTAAAAAGGCAAATGAGGATAAAAAAGAATGCATAATAAGAATTTGCCTGAGAGTGTCCTAAGTAGAAAGGATGTGGAGATTGAGCGCTTAAAGGAGCGGCTTGCTCAAGCAAAAAGAGACCATGACCAAGTGGAATTCTAGCAAATGTAAGGTTGATGATCCGCAGACTCGTAATACATCCGATCGTATTGGTTTTGTCCCAAGGTGTTTGTGAAAGAAGGAGAAGGAACATCCGGAACCAAATGACCGATGAAAGCTTTCTGAAATGTTTTTACGTGAAAAACCGAGAGTAAGAAGGAAAAATTATGTTTGTCACTTCTGCCATAAGCCTGGTCACATACAACCTTTTTGTTTTCTGAAAAAGGCCATGTATGAGAATGAAATGAGGCAAGATTTCTTTGGAAAAGCTCATTGGCATAACTGTATGAAGCAGCCAATGCAGCAACATTGACAGAAACATTGGAAGCCTCATTCAAAGGCAAATCAAAATTTTTTCCAAAAACACCAACCCAAAACAACAAACAAAAGTGGGTTCCCAAAACTTGTGATGAAAAGTGTAGAGCCAAATATTGTGAGCCTTTTGATATCTGCCCTGGTGCTACCATGTCACATGATGAAGAGTGTAATGTTACTTTCACTTCTTTAAAATCTCATGTTGCTGGATCTTGATATTTTGACAGTGGTTGTTCTAGACATATGACAGTGCAAAAAAGTATGAGAATTTGAAGGAATATGTGAGTATTAATGGTGGATCAGTGACATATGGTGGTGGTGCCAAAGGGAAAATTGTTGGCAAAGGAACATTGAACGTTGAAGGCCTTCCAAACCTCACAAATGTTTACCATGTGGAAGGTCTTAAGACAAACCTGATCAGCATAAGTCAGTTATGTGACGATGATCTTCAGGTAAGGTTTGACAAACATTCTTGTGAAGTACTTGATCATAATAACAAATGTCTTCTCGACAGTTTAAGATCGGCTCGATAATCGCTACTTGTTCAACAATACCCATTCTTGTCAAAAAGCAAGTCTTGATGTAACTGATCTCTGGCACCAGAAACTTGGTCACATGAGTTTTCCTAAGCTCGATGAGCTTGTGAAACATGATGCTGTTAAAGGATTACCAAATTTGGAAAGGAATTATTCAAAGGTATGTGGATCGTGGTCAAAAGGTAAACAAACTAAGGCTTCACATCTTCCCATAACACAATGCTCCACCTCTAGATGCCTAGAAATGATTCACACCGACCTTATGGGTCCCATTGAGGTAGAAAGCCTAGGTAAGAAAAAAGTATACCTTTGTTTGTGTGATGACTTCTCTAGATATACTTGGGTGATATTTTTAAGAGAGAAGTCTCAAACTTTGAGGCTTTCAAAATTTGGTACACCCGTAATGAACTTGTATGATCTAAAACTCATTAGATTAGATCGTATCATGGCACTTTAATATGAAAATGCATCCTTTCTAATTATTGTGCCTCCAATGGTATTTCACATGAATTCTCAGCCCCAAAACTCCACAACAAAATGGAGTGGCGAGAGAAAGAAATGACATTACAAGAAATGGCTAGGGGTGATGTTACATTCAAAAAATTTGGCTAAAAGATTTTGGGTCAAGCATTAAACACCGCTTGTCACATTGAAATAGGGTCTTCTTTGAGACCGTGTAGCACAATGACACCTTACGAAATTTTTCTTGGAAAGAAACCTACCTTGAAATATTTTCATGTGTTTGGTCAAGGTGTTATCCGCTCAATGATAGAGATCAACTTTCCAAGTTTGACTCTAAGAGTGATAAGTGTGTTTTCATGGGATACTCCACAAATAGTCGTGCATATAGAGTTTTTAATCGCGAACTAAGACTATTATGGAATCCATGAACGTTGTTTTTGATGATCTAACCGGTCTTGGTCACAAAACTTCGAGGAAGATGTTTCGTGAATTTTAGATTTTGGAGATTTTAATCCAGAATAGAAGCCGAATCCACTAGTTCACGAAAGGCATGTATGCATGTATTCAGCCAGATGCCGGTGGTTCAGTGGAAAATTCAGATGTTTCACCTAATGTGCTTCCGATGTTGCAACATCTAAGAAACATTGAACAAAGAACCGCGTAAGATGAAGTTGCCGGAACCGATTCAAATCAGAAAATGATCACCCGTATTGATCGAACAGAAATTGACATTCCAAGCAAGATTCTGTAAAACCATCCTCTCACTCAAGTTATAGGTATGCATGATGGTATGTCAACAAGGAAGTTTGTCAGATTTAATCGCCACCCGCCCGTATATCATGTACGCAAATGCCAGTGTTTCAGGGTGCAAGGTACAAGCAAACCCTTGCAAAGTTTTCACCAAAGCCGTAAAAAGAATAATTCGATATGTTGGTGAGACCTTTCGCATGGTTTTTGGTATACTAAGCACACAAACACCAATCTTGTTGGTTTTAGTGATGCCGATCGGGCCGGGCAAAGTGTCGATGATATGAGAAGTACATCCGGAGGATGTTTTTATCTAGGAAACAATCTGATTTCCTCGGTTTAGCAAGAAACAAAATTGTGTAGCCCATCAACAAATTAACTGAGTATATAGTCGGCCGGTAAGGATGTACACAACTTTGTGGATGAAACAAAAGATCCAAGATTATGGTTTGCACAAAGGATATCTTAACCATGTATTGTGACAACACAAGTGCAATAAGCATAGTTAAAATCCCTCTCTCACCACTCAAGAACAAAGCATTAGATATAAGACACCATTTTATTAGAGACTTAGTTGAACAAGACATCGTCTCAAGATTGAACATGTTGGTACGTAAAACCAATGGTCGATATCTTTACTAAAGTCTAGATTTTGAGAGATTCATAAATCTTAGGAAATCTCTCAGACATGTGTGCTATGTAATCCTCATTAAAAAAAAAATTTAGGCATATTGCATTGTTATTTAGGGGCACACTAGATTAAATCTTTGTTAAGCACCTCGTGATTGTGTGGTGATTCATTCAAATTATTGTGATCCTATTGTTCAAATTCTTCTCACCATCTCCCAATAACGTTGTAATTAAATTGAAAAATTGTTTGTTAAACCACAAAGGAAAGAGCTACCTTCAAAAATTTTTAGATGCCGAATTTGTCAATGTACTATGAAGTTTAGACTTGCATGGGTTGATCTTGACTAAATTGACTTTTTAATTGACAAAGTGTGAAAGCTACCTAAACGGAAAAGAGCTACCTATGAACAAGGTTGTGGCATCTTTCTTTGGGACTATGGATTTTCGAATTCCATGCTGATCAATAAGTTAAGCTTGCTACCCTGGTAAATAAGGTAAAGGTCTTAGTGGTGCTTTTAGCTTGAAATAAAGTAAAGCTATTTTCATAGGGAAATAAAGTACCTATGATATTTATGGGAGAAGTGTTTATTGGTGAAAGAAAAATGAGAATTTGGACATAAAATCACGCTTTTTTTTTTGTGATTTCCATTGTGCAACATTGGGAACCGCAATCGATGGTCTAGACATTTCACCGTGTGTGTGTTTGCATTTTTTTAATTTGCATATTTTAGACATGTTTTCTAGGTCATACCGTTGTAGGATATTAGCCTCCTTAGTTTCTGCCTTCAAATTAATGCATGTTTTGCCTCTAGTTCTCAAAGTCATTATTTTATGTGGTCAGTCTAAATCATTGTGTTTTTCTAAAGATCGAATGGGTTCATTGTCTGTGTTTGAATATCTTGTGTGGTATCAATCTTGGTTAAGTATGTTTTGTGTATTCCCCGAAATACCCGATAAATTCAAAATGGTTTTGAAATCGATGTATCTTTTTCTCCTCATATCTCTCATGTTCATAATGCCAGACTCATATCTTAACTCTATCGTTGTTAGCATGTGATTGTCAAAAAAAATTTAAGTTTCTCTGCTTTATGGTTTCGACCTCTCACCTCCCTCATTAATATCCAACGGCTAATTGGATTAGTGGTGTTTAGTGGAATTTTCTTTGCAGAACTCACGCCAATGCTTTCATCCTTTCTCTCAACTCTCGCAGCGAATTTCTCGTCTCCATCTTCCCCAAAATTCGATCCTCCGCCTCAATCCTCCTCGTGTTCTTCATCAATTCGCCTTCGCCTAATCTCAAATGGCTTCATCCTCTAAAAGCCCCAAATTGTCAAAATCTGATGTCGCAACAATGAAAGAAACATTGAGTCAAAATTCATCCACCGATAATCTCAACGCCTATGGTTGTATTTCAATCGCTTTCATGAACCCCTCACGGTAATTCTTCCCGGTGAAAAAGGTAATGAAGTTGATGTTGAAAACCCGTGTGATTTATCCGCCTACCAACAATCGGGAACCCTAGCACTCGCTGCTCAAAGCGGCAAAGGGGTATTCGGCCAATTACGAAGATCCATCTCGCCGACATTCAAGCGGCAAAGAAGAACAAAGTAGGACCAGATTCTTCAAAGAATCACCAATCTTGACAAATGACTCTGATGATGATGATTTTGTTCCTCCGCCGGGCTCTATTCCACCTGCTCGCGAGTCCTTCCAACACCAAAGATCTCCTACCTTTCCTCATGTCCAAGACGACATCCAAGACGATGATTACCCCATTCCCTCTCCTAGGGTTGTTTTTCCATCTGCCTCGTCATCTCCTCTCCAAGGCGCATACCATTCAGAAGAAGTTCTCCTCAACTCAACCAACGACTTATCTCGGTCTCGATGAAGAATTTATCAATAACTTAGTCAAGTCGAGGAAGGCCGGTTCCTCTACCTCCGGTCCTTCTTCCATCCTCAACCTCGCACTCATGCCTAGTCGCCTAAGCTTCGAATTGGATGATAGTTCCG
>CM028379.1:159976451-160055568 GCA_013146195.2 Codonopsis lanceolata
CTTAAATTGCCTCTTTGTTTTGCTATTGATTCTTTGTTTTTCATTGTATTTGCCATTGTTGCAACAATCAGCACACGCATTGGTACTCACGATGACTCATATCGAGAATCCGTGGTATCGCGTTCTTTCAGTTGGTATGAGAGCACTCTTGATATCACTAAGAGTCGGTGCGTTTAAAGTCGTGATGGATTCTCGGTATGAGAAAAATGGTTCGCCCTCTACTCTCACAAATGCTAATTATTCTATTTGAAAAGTCAAGATGCGCATCTTCATCAAATCCATTGATGAAAAGAGCGTGGCTTCTTTGTTTAAATGGTTGGAGTCCTCCTAAGCGCCTAGATTCGGATGGCGATGTCAAAATCACCAAAGAATGCGAATGGACCAATGATGATAGGAACAACTGCTTCTTTAAACTTCAGAAACCTTGTCTGGAATTTATAAGACCTTAGATGCCAATACTTTTAGGGTGATAGCAAATTATGAATCTGCCAAAGATGTGTGGGAGGCCCTTCAGACCTTATGTGAAGGACCTGGCAGTGTTCGTTCTTCTAAGCTAAGAATGCTAACCACTCAATTTGAAAACACTAGGATGCAGAGTCGAGGACATAATGACATATTATGGAAGACTTCTTGATTTATCCAATTCTGCTCTACCTTTAGGAGATCCTATTACTAATGAGCGTCTTGTTAGCAAGATGATGAGAACTTTGCCTGAAAGGTTCAATGTCAAGATATGTGCAATTGAAGAAGCACATGATATTGACAAGATGAGTTTTGAAATTTGGGAATTCTTTTAAAACTTTAAGCCCGAACCTAAGCGATCAAATAAAACACAAAGGTAAAGGAGTCTCATCATCTTCCACACCCATTGTGAAAAATATTGTTATGCCTGCACCAATTGATCTCTCGTATGATTTGCTTGAAATTCAAAAAGATATTGATGAGTTTGATTTTGGAGAAGAATCAATTGCTCTATTGACTACTAAATTCAAAAAAATTTGAAAAATAAAAGTCAAAATAGAACTCCATCATCAAGCTCGAAAAACCAATTTCAAACCCGATTCGAAAATTTGTTCCCAAAGAAAATTCTTTCCAAACTCCAGAAAAACCCTTCACAAATCCTTTTGCATCAAAGTCGGCCTACAATGGTAAGAACATTGATTCTATCCAATGTAGAGAATGTCAAGGTTATGGCCACTATGCTAACCAATGTGCAAACACACTAAGAAAGAAAGGATTGAATTTTTCAGCAACCTTGAGTGATAGTGATGGAGAAGATCCGGTGATCTTATCACCTTGAATCTTTGTTTATGATTCGATTGAAAATGCAGATGTTTGACAGAATGTGTCACCCGATGTTGCAACATCAGAGCAACATTGGGAGAGACATGCAGCGTAAACAGAAGCGATTTCTTGTCTTAATTCCACGATTGCGAGAAGATGATGGAGACAGATCTGTTGGAAGGGTACAAGGAGGCTGTACAAGGATTGGGAGAAGAGAGCTCACCAAAGTTACACTACTTGGTAAGACAAATGAAGCTGCTTAAAAGGCAAATGAGGATAAAAAAGAATGCATAATAAGGTGGAGAGTGTCCTAAGTAGAAAGGATGTGGAGATTGAGCGGTTAAAGGAGCAAACTTGCTCAAGCAAAAGAGACCATGACCAAGTGGAATTCTAGCAAACAGAAGGTTGATGATCTGCTGAATTCTGGTAATACATCCAGATCAGGTATTGGTTTTGTCCCTAAGGTGTTTGTGAAAGAAGGAGAAGGAACATCTGGAACCAAACAGACCGATGAAAGCTTTCCTGAAACAGTTTTCTGTGAAAAACCGAGAGTAAGAAGGAAAAATTATGTTTGTCACTTCTGCCATAAGCCTGGTCACATACAACCTTTTTGTTTTCTGAAAAAGGCCATGTATGAGAATGAAATGAGGCAAGATTTCTTTGGAAAAGCTCATTGGCATAACTGTATGAAGACCAATGCAAAGAACATTAGCGAAAACATTGGAAGCCTCATTCAAAGCAAATCAAAATTTTTCCAAAACACCAACCCAAAGCAATAAACAAAGTGGGTTCCCAAAACTTGTGATGAAAAGTGTAGAGCCAAATATTGTGAGCCTTTTGATATCTGCCCTGGTGCTACCATGTCACATGATGAAGAGTGTAATGTTACTTTCACTTCTTTAAAATCTCATGTTGCTGGATCTTGATATTTTGACAGTGGTTGTTCTAGACATATGACAGGTGCAGCTGAGAATTTGAAGGAATATGTGAGTATTAATGGTGGATCAGTGACATATGGTGGTGGTGCCAAAGGGAAAATTGTTGGCAAAGGAACATTGAACGTTGAAGGCCTTCCAAACCTCACAAATGTTTACCATGTGGAAGGTCTTAAGACAAACCTGATCAGCATAAGTCAGTTATGTGACGATGATCTTCAGGTAAGGTTTGACAAACATTCTTGTGAAGTACTTGATCATAATAACAAATGTCTTCTGACAGGTTTAAGATCGTCTGATAACTGCTACTTGTTCAACAATACCCATTCTTGTCAAAAAGCAAGTCTTGATGTAACAGATCTCTGGCACCAGAAACTTGGTCACATGAGTTTTCCTAAGCTCGATGAGCTTGTGAAACATGATGCTGTTAAAGGATTACCAAATTTGGAAAGGAATTATTCAAAGGTATGTGGATCGTGTCAAAAAGGTAAACAAACTAAGGCTTCACATCTTCCCATAACACAATGCTCCACCTCTAGATGCCTAGAAATGATTCACACTGACCTTATGGGTCCCATTGAGGTAGAAAGCCTAGGTAAGAAAAAGTATACCTTTGTTTGTGTAGATGACTTCTCTAGATATACTTGGGTGATATTTTTAAGAGAGAAGTCTGAAACTTTTGAGGCTTTCAAAATTTGGTACACCCGTGTAATGAACTTGTATGATCTAAAACTCATTAGGATTAGATCAGATCATGGCACGGAATATGAAAATGCATCCTTTTCTAATTATTGTGCCTCCAATGGTATTTCACATGAATTCTCTGCTCCCAAAACTCCACAACAAAATGGAGTGGCGGAGAGAAAGAAACAGACATTACAAGAAATGGCTAGGGTGATGTTACATTCAAAAATTTGGCTAAAAGATTTTGGGCTGAAGCATTAAACACTGCTTGTCACATTGGAAATAGGGTCTTCTTGAGACCAGGTAGCACAATGACACCTTACGAAATTTTTCTTGGAAAGAAACCTACCTTGAAATATTTTCATGTGTTTGGCTGCGTGTGTTATCTGCTCAATGATAGAGATCAACTTTCCAAGTTTGACTCTAAGAGTGATAAGTGTGTTTTCATGGGATACTCCACAAATAGTCGTGCATATAGAGTTTTTAATCTGCGAACTAAGACTATTATGGAATCCATGAACGTTGTTTTTGATGATCTAACTGGTCTTGGTCACAAAACTTCTGAGGAAGATGTTTCAGGAATTTTAGATTTTGGAGATTTTAATCCAGAAATAGAAGCTGAATCCACTAGTTCAATGGCATGCAAATCTTTGGTGGTTCAGTGGAAAAATTCAGATGTTTCACCCAATGTGCTTCAAGATGTTGCAACATCTAAGAAACATTGAACAAAGAACCCAGAAGATGAAGTTCGGAACCGATTCAAATCAGAAAATGAATCACCCGTATTGATCGAACAGAAATTGACATTCCAAGCAAGATTCAGAAAAACCATCCTCTCACTCAAGTTATAGGTAATGTACAGGATGGTATGTCAACAAGGAAGTTTGCTGTATTTAACTGCCACCCGTCCAGATATCATGTACAGTGTGTGTTTGTGTGCAAGGTACCAAGCAAACCCCAAAGTTTCTCACCTGAAAGCTGTAAAAAGAATAATTCGATATGTTGGTGAGACCTTTGGCATGGGTTTGTGGTATACTAAGCACACAAACACCAATCTTGTTGGTTTTAGTGATGCTGACTGGGCTGGCAGTGTCGATGATATGAGAAGTACATCTGGAGGATGTTTTTATCTAGGAAACAATCTGATTTCCTGGTTTAGCAAGAAACAAAATTGTGTAGCCCTATCAACAAATTGAATCTCGAGTATATAGGCTGGCGGTAGTGGATGTACACAACTTTTGTGGATGAAACAAAAGATCCAAGATTATGGTTTGCACAGTGATATCTTAACCATGTATTGTGACAACACAAGTGCAATAAGCATAGTTAAAAATCCTGTTCACCACTCAAGAACAAAGCACATAGATATAAGACACCATTTTATTAGAGACTTAGTTGAACAAGACATTGTCTGCATTGAACATGTTGGTACAGAAAACCAATTGGCTGATATCTTTACTAAAAGTCTAGATTTTGAGAGATTCATAAATCTTAGGAAATCTCTCGGTATGTGTGCCATGTAATCCCTCATTAAAAAAAATTTAGGCATATTGCATTGTTATTTAGGGGGGCACACTAGATTAAATCTGTTTGTGTTAAGTACCTCTGTGATTGTGTGGTGATTCATTCAAATTATTGTGATCCTATTGTTCAAATTCTTCTCACCATCTCCCAATAACGTTGTAATTAAATTGAAAAATTGTTTGTTAAACCACAAAGGAAAGAGCTACCTTTCAAAATTTTTAGGATGCTGCAATTTGTCAATGTACTATGAAGTTTAGACTTGCATGGGTTGATCTTGACTAAATTGACTCCTTTTAATTGACAAAGTGTGAAAGCTACCTAACGGAAAAGAGCTACCTATGAACAAGGTTGTGGCATCTTTCTTTTGGGACTATGGATTTTCGAATTCCATGGGTTGATCAATAAGTTAAGTTGCTACCCTTGGTAAATAGTGTGAAAGGTTCCTAGTGGTGCTTTAGCTTGAAATAAAGTAAAGCTATTTTCATAGGGAAATAAAGTACCTATGATATTTATGGGAGTAGTTGTGTTTATTTGGTGAAAGAAAAATGAGAATTTGGACATAAAATCACAGTTTTTTTTTTTGAATGTGATTTCCATTGTTGCAACATTGGGAACTGCAATCAGATGGTCTAGACATTTCACTGGTGTGTGTGTTTGCATTTTTTTTAATTTGCATATTTTAGACATGTTTTCTAGGTCATACTGTTGTAGGATATTAGCCTCCTTAGTTTCTGTCCTTCGAAATTAATGCATGTTTTGCCTCTAGTTCTCAAAGTCATTATTTTATGTGGCTGTCTAAACTGCTGTGCTTTTCTTAAAGATCAGAACTGGGTTCATTGTCTGTGTTTGAATATCTTGTGTGGTATCAATCTTGGTTAAGTATGTTTTGTGTATTCCTGAAATACCTGATAAATTCAAAATGGTTTTTGAAATCAGATTGTGTATCTTTTTCTCCTCATATCTCTCATGTTCATAACAGCAGACTCATATCTTAACTCTATCAGGTTGTTAGCATGTGATTGTCAAAAAAAAATTTAAGTTTCTGTTTTATGGTTTCGACCTCTCACCTCCCCTCATTAATATCCAACGGCTAATTGGATTAGTGGCAGGTTTAGTGGAATTTTCTTGTAGGAACTCACGTCACTGCTTTCAGATCCTTTTCTCTCAACTCTCAGGCGAATTTCTCAGGTCTCCATCTTCCCCCAAAATTCGATCCTCCGTCTCAATCCTCCTGTGTTCTTCATCAATTCGTCTTCGCCTAATCTCAAATGGCTTCATCCTCTAAAAGCCCCAAATTGTCAAAATCTGATGCTGCAACAATGAAAGAAACATTGAGTCAAAATTCATCCACTGATAATCTCTCAACAGCCATGGTTGTATTTCAATCGTTTCATGAACCCCTCACGGTAATTCTTCCTGGTGAAAAAGGTAATGAAGTTGATGTTGAAAACCCAGGTGATTTATCCGGCCTACCAACAATTGGGAACCCTAGCACTCGCCGTTCAAAGCGGCAAAGGGGTATTCCGACCAATTACGAAGATCCATCTGCTGCCGACATTCAAGCGGCAAAGAAGAACAAAGTAGGACCAGGATTCTTCAAAGAATCAGTCAATCTTGACAGCGACTCGGATGATGATGATTTTGTTCCTCCAGCGGGCTCTATTCCACCTGTTCGCGAGTCCTCTCCAACACCAGCATCTCCTACCTTTCCTCATGTCCAAGACGACATCCAAGACGATGATTACCCCATTCCCTCTCCTAGGGTTGTTTTTCCATCTGTCTCGTCATCTCCTCCAAGGCAGACACCATCTGTAGAAGAGAGTTCTCCCTTGAACTCAACCAACGACTTATCTGGGTCTGATGAAGAATTTATCAATAACTTAGTCAAGTTGAGGAAGGCTGGTTCCTCTACCTCTGGTCCTTCTTCCAATCCTCAACCTCAGACCATGCCTAGTCAGCTAAGCTCTTCGGAATTCGATGATAGTTCTGATCAGAATTATGACGAGAAGAAGGGGTCCCCTGAAGTAAGTGAAGATTCTGATGATGTACCTGTGCGCTTCACCAGAAGCCGCTCTGTTCGCTCAAATGTTGCTCCCATTGTTGCAACATCCAAAAAAAATCACAACCATTGGGTACTCCCTTCTCCTCCAAATTCATATCTAAGGCTGCCTCTCTTCGCTATAATATCTCTAGGAACATTATAGATGAACGAAATGTTGTGGCTTCTGTGTTACAATCATACAATCTCACTGCATACTTCTCTGATAGAAAACTTGTGAACACAATCTCTCTGGCTGCTCCATATTTTAGGGAATTAATTCATGAATTTTATGCCAATATTGAGAAAAGGATTTGTAATCCTTCTGATTCCAGTTTTGAGAAAGTCTTTGTTCGAGGTAAATGGTACTCTTTTTCCCCTTCTATCATAAATTCTGTCCTTGACACTCCTTCATCTGGCATTCTTGATTTTGCTTTAGATCTTAATTCATGTGTGGTTGAACTGTCTGGTGGTAAACTTTCTCAATGGCCAGCCAAAGGCACTCCTCTTAGTACCTCCCAACTATCCTCCCTGTATGCTTTTCTGCACAAAATTTGCTGTGCCAATTGGTCTCCATCCAAAAACACCAATGTCATAACTGAAGAACATGCTAAAGTTCTTTACCTCATTGGGACTAAAGGTCCTTTTGATTTTGGGTTGTATGTGTTTAGGAAAGTCTCCTCCATGGCTGAAACAGGAGGAGACAAAAGGTCCCTTATCTTTAGAGCTGTCAAAATGGGTTGAGCCCGTTGGGCTAGCCCGCCCCGCCACTTAAAAGAGGTGGGTTGGGTTGGTATTTTTTAGGCCCGCCACTTTTTTGGGCTGGCCCGCCCCGCCCCGCCAAATGGCGGGTTGAAGTGGGTTGTGGGTTGGTTCGCCTAAAGTTGTTAAAAAAGGCTTGGGCCCGTTGGGCTAACCCGCCCCGCCACCTAAAAGAGTTGGGTTGGGTTGGGTTGGTATTTTTTAGGCCCGCCATATTTTTGGGCTGGCCCGCCCCGCCCCGCCAAATGGTGGGTTGAAGTGGGTTGTGGGCTGGCCCGCCCCGCCAACCCATTTTGACAGCTCTACTTATCTTCCCCTCTCTCATCTACAAAATACTGGTGTCTCAAGGCTACAAGCCATCTCCCTCTACTCGTCTCTCTCCTCTCCTTGAACCTCTCCAATTTTCTGCAAAACTTTTAAAAGGCGATAGGATAGTCAATTTGCCTCTACCTTCTGCCACTGATGCTCCCTCCACTGGTCCTAGTTCCTCTCATCCTCCTGCTTCCCCTTCAGTTACAGCTTCTCCTGCTGTTCCTTCCATTGCTACTCCCATTGTTGCAACATCTGATGCAACATCCATCTTGTTTGCTCATCCTACTGCTCCCATCTCTGTGTCTTTTGTCAAAGACCAATTGAAGATGATTCAGTCACATCTCACTCTCCTTTTTGCACACCAATCTTTTCTCACTTCCTTGGTTGCCCACTATTCTTCTTGGCTAGATAGTCATTCTGGTCAAATAGGGGGTGAGAATGAAGCTGCAAGAGTTAGTGAAGAAGCTGATGGAAGAGTTGATGGAAGGGTTCATGAAGTTCCTGAAGCTGCAGTTCCTGAAGCTGCTAAAGCTCCTGAAAGCTGAAGCTGCAGCTACTCCTCCTCTTGATGTGGTTCTGATCTTATGTAACTTGGGTGTTTGGTTGAGTTGGTTGTTTTTCATGGATATTTCTGAACAATTGTTTCATTTGGTTCTGTGATGTTTGGATACTCTGGGATCCTTGTAATAAGTAGTTAGTTGGTTCATAGTACATTGACAAATTGCAGCATCCTAAAAATTTTGAAAGGTAGCTCTTTCCTTTGTGGTTTAACAAACAATTTTTCAATTTAATTACAACGTTATTGGGAGATGGTGAGAAGAATTTGAACAATAGGATCACAATAATTTGAATGAATCACCACACAATCACAGAGGTACTTAACACAAACAGATTTAATCTAGTGTGCCCCCCTAAATAACAATGCAATATGCCTAAATTTTTTTAATGAGGGATTACATGGCACACATACCGAGAGATTTCCTAAGATTTATGAATCTCTCAAAATCTAGACTTTTAGTAAAGATATCAGCCAATTGGTTTTCTGTACCAACATGTTCAATGCAGACAATGCCTTGTTCAACTAAGTCTCTAATAAAATGGTGTCTTATATCTATGTGCTTTGTTCTTGAGTGGTGAACAGGATTTTTAACTATGCTTATTGCACTTGTGTTGTCACAATACATGGTTAAGATATCACTGTGCAAACCATAATCTTGGATCTTTTGTTTCATCCACAAAAGTTGTGTACATCCACTACCAGCAGCTATATACTCAGATTCAGCTGTTGATAGGGCTACACAATTTTGTTTCTTGTTAAACCAGGAAATCAGATTGTTTCCTAGATAAAAACATCCTCCAGATGTACTTCTCATATCATCGACACTGCCAGCCCAGTCAGCATCACTAAAACCAACAAGATTGGTGTTTGTGTGCTTAGTATACCACAAACCCATGCCAAAGGTCTCACCAACATATCGAATTATTCTTTTACTGACTTTCGGTGTGAGAAACTTTGGGGTTTGCTTGGTACCTTGCACACAAACACATACTGTACATGATATCTGGACGGGTGGCAGTTAAATACAGCAAACTTCCTTGTTGACATACCATCCTGTACATTACCTATAACTTGAGTGAGAGGATGGTTTTTCTGAATCTTGCTTGGAATGTCAATTTCTGTTCGATCAATATCGGGTGATTATTTTTCGATTTGAATCGGTTCCAACTTCATCTTCTGCGGTTCTTTGTTCAATGTTTCTTAGATGTTGCAACATCGGAAGCACATTAGGTGAAACATCTGAATTTTTCCACTGAACCACCAAAGGCTGAATGCATGCATCGCTTTCATTGAACTAGTGGATTCAGCTTCTATTTCTGGATTAAAATCTCCAAAATCTAAAATTCCTGAAACATCTTCCTCAGAAGTTTTGTGACCAAGACCAGTTAGATCATCAAAAACAACGTTCATGGATTCCATAATAGTCTTAGTTCGCAGATTAAAAACTCTATATGCACGACTATTTGTGGAGTATCCCATGAAAACACACTTATCACTCTTAGAGTCAAACTTGGAAAGTTGATCTCTATCATTGAGCAGATAACACACGCAGCCAAACACATGAAAATATTTCAAGGTAGGTTTCTTTCCAAGAAAAATTTCGTAAGGTGTCATTGTGCTACCTGGTCTCAAGAAGACCCTATTTCCAATGTGACAAGCAGTGTTTAATGCTTCAGCCCAAAATCTTTTAGCCAAATTTTTTGAATGTAACATCACCCTAGCCATTTCTTGTAATGTCCTGTTCTTTCTCTCCGCCACTCCATTTTGTTGTGGAGTTTTGGGAGCAGAGAATTCATGTGAAATACCATTGGAGGCACAATAATTAGAAAAGGATGCATTTTCATATTTCGTGCCATGATCTGATCTAATCCTAATGAGTTTTAGATCATACAAGTTCATTACACGGGTGTACCAAATTTTGAAAGCCTCAAAAGTTTCAGACTTCTCTCTTAAAAATATCACCCAAGTATATCTAGAGAAGTCATCTACACAAACAAAGGTATACTTTTTCTTACCTAGGCTTTCTACCTCAATGGGACCCATAAGGTCAGTGTGAATCATTTCTAGGCATCTAGAGGTGGAGCATTGTGTTATGGGAAGATGTGAAGCCTTAGTTTGTTTACCTTTTTGACACGATCCACATACCTTTGAATAATTCCTTTCCAAATTTGGTAATCCTTTAACAGCATCATGTTTCACAAGCTCATCGAGCTTAGGAAAACTCATGTGACCAAGTTTCTGGTGCCAGAGATCTGTTACATCAAGACTTGCTTTTTGACAAGAATGGGTATTGTTGAACAAGTAGCAGTTATCAGACGATCTTAAACCTGTCAGAAGACATTTGTTATTATGATCAAGTACTTCACAAGAATGTTTGTCAAACCTTACCTGAAGATCATCGTCACATAACTGACTTATGCTGATCAGGTTTGTCTTAAGACCTTCCACATGGTAAACATTTGTGAGGTTTGGAAGGCCTTCAACGTTCAATGTTCCTTTGCCAACAATTTTCCCTTTGGCACCACCACCATATGTCACTGATCCACCATTAATACTCACATATTCCTTCAAATTCTCACCGCACTGTCATATGTCTAGAACAACCAGTCAAAATATCAAGATCCAACGCAACATGAGATTTTAAAGAAGTGAAAGTAACATTACACTCTTCATCATGTGACATGGTAGCACCAGGGCAGATATCAAAAGGCTCACAATATTTGGCTCTACACTTTTCATCACAAGTTTTGGGAACCCACTTTTGTTTGACTGTTTTGGGTTGGTGTTTTTGGAAAAAATTTTGATTTGCCTTTGAATGAGGCTTCCAATGTTTCTGCCAATGTTGCTGCATTGGCTGCTTCATACAGTTATGCCAATGAGCTTTTCCAAAGAAATCTTGCCTCATTTCATTCTCATACATGGCCTTTTTCAGAAAACAAAAAGGTTGTATGTGACCAGGCTTATGGCAGAAGTGACAAACATAATTTTTCCTTCTTACTCTCGGTTTTTCACGCATTTCAGAAAGCTTTCATCGGTCTGCATTTGGTTCGGATGTTCCTTCTCCTTCTTTCACAAACACCTTAGGGACAAAACCAATACCTGATCTGGATGTATTACCAGAATTCAGCAGATCATCAACCTTCTGTTTGCTAGAATTCCACTTGGTCATGGTCTCTTTTGCTTGAGCAAGCTGCTCCTTTAACTGCTCAATCTCCACATCCTTTCTACTTAGGACACTCTCCAGCCTTATTATGCATTCTTTTTTATCCTCATTTGCCTTTTTAAGCAGTTCATTTGCCTTACCAAGTAGTGTAACTTGGTGAGCTCTCTTCTCCCAATCCTTGTACAGCTCCTTGTACCCTTCCAACAGATCTGAATCTGTGTCTCCATCATCTTCTGCAACTGTGGAATTAAGACAGAAGAAATCGTTCCTGTTTCTGCTCAATGTCTCTCCCAATGTTGCTCCTGATGTTGCAACATCGGGTGACACATTTG
The DNA here is from genome assembly GCA_013146195.2 of Codonopsis lanceolata. Classification (NCBI taxonomy): domain Eukaryota; kingdom Viridiplantae; phylum Streptophyta; class Magnoliopsida; order Asterales; family Campanulaceae; genus Codonopsis; species Codonopsis lanceolata. The sequence goes on from CM028379.1 coordinate 159,988,045, forward strand.
CTGAAATATCTGCATTTGAATCGAATCGAATCATAAACGACATTCAAGGTGATAAGATCACCGGATCTTCTCCATCACTATCACTCAAGGTTGCTGAAAAATTCAATCCTTTCTTTCTTAGTGTGTTTGCACATTGGTTAGCATAGTGGCCATAACCTTGACATTCTCTACATTGGATAGAATCAATGTTCTTACCATTGTAGGCCGACTTTGATGCAAAAGGATTTGTGAAGGGTTTTTCTGGAGTTTGGAAAGAATTTTCTTTAGGAACAAATTTTCCAGAATCGGGTTTGAAATTGGTTTTCGAGCTTGATGATGGAGTTCTATTTTGACTTTTATTTTTCAATTTTTTTTTGAATTTAGTAGTCAATAGAGCAATTGATTCTTCTCCAAAATCAGACTCATCAATATCTTTTTGAATTTCAAGCAAATCATACGAGAGATCAATTGGTGCAGGCATAGCAATATTTTTCACAATGGGTGTGGAAGGTGATGAGACTCCTTTACCTTTGTGTTTTATTTGATCGTTTAGGTTCAGTTCAAAGTTTTGAAGAATTCCAGCCAGTCTTTCAAAACTCATCTTGTCAATATCATGTGCTTCTTCAATTGCACATATCTTGACATTGAACCTTTCAGGCAAAGTTCTCATCATCTTGCTGACAAGACGCTCATTAGTAATAGGATCTCCTAAAGCTAGAGCAGAATTGGATAAATCAAGAAGTCTTCCATAATATGTCATTATGTCCTCAGACTCTTGCATCCTAGTGTTTTCAAATTGAGTGGTTAGCATTCTTAGCTTAGAAGAACGAACACTGACAGGTCCTTCACATAAGGTCTGAAGGGCCTCCCACACATCTTTGGCAGATTCATAATTTGATATCACCCTAAAAGTATTGGCATCTAAGGCCTTATAAATTGCAGACAAGGCTTTCGAGTTTAAAGAAGCAGTGTTCCTATCATCATTGGTCCATTCAGATTCTTTGGTGATTTTGACATCGCCATCCGAATCTACAGTTTTAGGAGGACTCCAACCATTTAAAACAGCAAGCCACGCTCTTTCATCAATGGATTTGATGAAGATGCGCATCTTGACTTTTCAAATAGAATAATTAGCATTTGTGAGAGTAGGAGGGCGAACCACGTTCTCATACTGAGAATCCATCACGACTTTAAACAGAATCGACTCTTAGTGATATCAAGAGTAGGCTCTCATACCAATTGAAAGAACGCGATACCACAGATTCTCGATATGAGTCAATGTGAGTACCAATGTTGCAGTGATTGTTGTAACAATGACAGTCACAATGAAAACATCAACTAATAGCAAAAACAGTAGTAGCAGCGAAAGTTTATAGAAAATCAGTTTCTAGCAGATCTTGGAGACAAGAATTAACCAAAAACAATCTACAAGTATCAAACTTGTAGATCAAGCCTCAAGGCCACACAAATTATATTAAAAACAAACTGTTTTGCACTTAACAAACAATAAAAGATTCTCACAAGATATAGGATCTTGGAGAACCAAAAATCTCACATAAAACACTAAACCAAACGTGGGAAGAAAGAAGGAAGATCTACTTCCTAAACACAGAAAACGAAGCAGCAACAGAACTGTTCCTTGATGGTTCGATGAAGCTGACAATGGTGTATTCTCTGAAGTTTCACACAGCTTCTTTTTGAAAGGATGAACTGCTTCGGAACTACAGCAAGGATGCTCACAGTTTATGGCTTTCGATTTAATCTCTTTCAGGCTCTCCGCACTACCAAACCACGAAATCCCGTCTACATATATAGGCCACCAACCTGAAGGAACACGGCACAAGGAGACCTTCTCCGACTAGGAAAGAGATAGCACAATATTAAGAAAGATTATGTTTCCTATCATGATATCTTGAATAACTAAATTATTTTGCAAAGATTTAGATACCAAAAATATATTACCTAAATCTTTTGAAAGATTTTTCAAATCAATCTAACAAAAAGTATCCTAACCAAATCCTAACACCTAAAAAATCATTAACAAAAATAAAATCTTTCTTTGACCAAGAAAGTGAAAACAAGATAAATTAGGCTTTGCCTAATTTACCCTTACAGGTGATACGTCCTGTTTTGGGAGTTTTGGGTAGTTTATTGGGTCTTTTTCGATTTTTGATGTTTTAGATGTTAAAGGTAAGTGGAGTTGGTGTACCTTAGTTGATAGTTCCACGAGGGCTCTATTTGGGCGCCGCTTTAGGTAGAGCTAGGAGACTTTCATTGTCTTTTTTGTTCCGTTTGTGTTTTTTGGATCTTGATTAATCTAATGCCTAATTTACTAATTTCATATAAAAATTGTTTGTTTTTTATTTTTTAAAAGTTATTGAAAGCGTATTTATTAATTGTGATATTTTGATATTTTTAAATTTTAAGTTTGATTGTTTGTAAAAATATTTTTTCATCTATAAACGAGTATCCTAAATATGTAAAATCTTCTTTTTCTAAATCTGTAAAATCATATTCTAAATTTTTAAAATCATTTTTTCTGTGTAACATTTTTCTAATTAGTGTTTTTATTAATAACTTTTTATAAAACCATCGATTAACTCTGTAAATTTTTTTATCTGTAACTTTTTTATAATTATTATTTTGACTCTTATCGTTTCCTAAATATTTATTTTATCTCCTAACATTTGTAATTATGTTAACCTTATACTAAATCTTTGAAATCTTTTTTTTTTAAATAAATCTTTTTTTTTCTATTTACAGTTGTGACTTTAACTATATCCTATGTTTGTAAACTGTATTTTTATCTATAACTTTTTTCAAAATACTGTTTTCACTCTAACCGTATACTTAATCTATATTTTTCTATAATTTATAAACTTTTTGTTATTACAATTTTGGTAAGTAAGGTTATTGCATATTAAGTAAGCAACAGATTTTTAAAAGATAGAGTAAAAATAAAATGAATGGGGTAATACAAATAGGTGCAGAGTGAAAAAAAAAAGAAGAAAGGAGAGCAGGAGGTTGCCACATAGACATCATCTGGAAGATGATTTTGCCAATATTGAAGAGAGTGTGTATGAAGATTAATTGAATTAAAAAGGATTGATGAGATAGAACATGATGAGTTTAGAATTTTGGTCATAGCCTGTAAAATCGTATCCTAAATTTGTAAAATCAGCTTTTATGTGCAACTTTTTTCTAATTATTGTTTTTATTAATAACTTTTTATAAAACCGTCTATTAAATCTGTAATTTTTTTAATTTGTAACTTTTTTGTAATTATTATTTTGATTCTTAATCATATCCTAAATATTTTTTTATCTTTTAACATTTGTAGTTATGTTAACCTTATCTTAAATCTTCGAAATCAACTTTTTTTAAAAAATTTAATTTTTTTCTAATTACTATTGTGTCTTTAACTGTATCCTATGTTTGTAAACTGTATTTTTATCTTTAACTTTTTTCAAAATACTGTTTTCAATCTAACCGTATACTTGATATGTATTTTTCTTAAATTAATAAATTGTTTGTAATTACTATTTTGGTAAGTAAAGTTATTGTATATAAAGTAACCAACAGATTTTTTTATAGATAGAGTAAACTTAAAATAAAATGCAAGGGGTGATACAAATAGAAGAAGAGTTAAAAAGAAAAGAAAAGAGAGGAGGTTGCCACATGGACATCATCTAAAAGAAGATTTTTCCAATATTGAAGAGAGTGTATGAAGATTAATTGGAATAAAAAGGATTGATGAGATAGAACATGAGGAGTTTAGAATTTCAGTCATAGTGAATCTCATGATCATCTCTTCCTTCATTTCATTTTCTAGATTAGGCTTCGGGGAAAGCTCCATTAGTTTAAATATAGATCCACTAGTTGTAGATTCTTAGATTTTTGAAAGAATTGATGGCCTAATTATGCTTTAGGCTTCTTTTTATAACCTAAAGAGGTTTAAGGGGTGTAAGTGTTGATGGGTCTTTCTTTTTTGACAAGTAAAAGTATTATAAATAGGCTTTAAAACGGGTGATACGTCCTGTTTTGGGTGTTTTTGGAAGTTTAACGGGTCTTTCTCGCTTTTTATTGTTTTAGATGTTAAAGGAAAGTGCAGTTGGTGTACCTTGGTCGATTTTGGGCGCCGTTTTAGGCTGAGCTAGGAGACTTTCATGATCTTTTTTGTCCCGTTTGTGTTTTGAGGATCTTGAATAATCTAATACCGAATTTACTAATTTAATATAATTAATTGTATGTTTTTTATTTTTTAAAAGTTATTGGTAGCGTCTTTTATATTAATTGTGACATTTTAAAGGTTATTTTCTAATTTGAAGTTTGACTGTTTGTAAAAATATTTTTTTCATCTATAAACGAGTAACCTAATCTGTAAAATCTTCTTTTTTCAAAGCCTGTAAAATCGTATCCTAAATTTGTAAAATCATTTTTTATTTGTAATTTTTTTCTAATTATTGTTTTGACTATTATTTATTCCCTAAATCTTAATGTTTTCATTAATAACTTTTTAGAAAACCCGTCTATTATATCTGTAATTTGTTTATATGTAACTTTTTTATAATTATTTTTTTTATAATAATTATTTTGACTCTAATTCATATCCTAATTTTTTTTAATCTCCTAACATTTGTAGTTATGTTAACCTTATCCTAAATCTTTGAAATCTATTTTTTAAAATTATTTTTTTCTAATTACTATTGTGACTTTAACTGTATCCTATGTTTGTAAACTGTATTTTGATCTTTAACTTTTTGAACATACTGTTTTCCCTCTTAACCATATACTTGATCTGTATTTTTCTTAAATTTATAATTTTTTGTAATTACTATTTCAACAGATTTTTAAAAGAGAGTAACTTAAAATAAAATGAAAGGGGTGATACATATAGGAGAAGAGTTTTAAAAAAAAAAAAAAGAGAGAGAGGAGGAGGTTCCACGTGGACATCATCTGGAAGATGATTTTGCCAATGTTGACGAGAGTGTGTATGAAGATTAATTGGATTAAAAAGGATTGATGAGATAGAACTTAGGCCATAGTGAATCTCATGATCATCCCTTCATTTCATTTTCTAGATCAGGCTTTGGGTAATGTTCCATTAGAGCAAATAGATTCTCAGGTTTTTGAAAGAATTGATGACCTGATATGCTTTAGGCTTCTTTTTATAACCTAAAGAGGCTTTAGGGGTTGTAAGTGTTGATGGGTCTTTTTTTTTTGACAAGTAAAAGAATTATAAATAGGCATGAAAACGGGTGATACGTCCTGTTTTGAGAGTTTTGGGAAGTTTAACGGGCTCACTTTTTGTTGTTTTAGATGTTAAGGAAAATGGAGTTGGTGTACCTTGGTCTATAGTTCCACGAGGGCTCATTTTGGGCGCCGATTCAGGTTGAGCTAGATGACTTTCATGGTCTTTTTTGTCCCGTTGGTGATTTGAGGATCTTGAGTAGTCTAATGCCTAGTTTACTATTTTTATATAATTTATTGTATGATTTGTAGTTTTTAAAAGTTATTGGTAGCGTTTTTTATATTCATCATGACATTTTAAAAATTCTTTTATAATTTTAAGTTTGACTGTTTGTAAAAATATTTTTTTCATCTATAAATGAGTAACCTAAATCTGTAAAATCTTCTGTTTCAAAACCTGTAAAATTGTATCCTAAATTGTTAAAATCATTTTTTATGTGTAACTTTTTTCTAATTGTTGTTTTGACTATTATTTATACACTAAATCTTATTGTTTTTATTAATAACTTTTTATAAAATCGTCTATTAAATCTGGTAATTTTTTTATCTAACTTTTTTATAATTATTATTTTGACTCTTAATCATATCCTAATTTTTTTATCTCCTAACATTTGTAGTTATGTTAACCTTATCTTAAATCTATGAAATCCATTTTTTTTAAAACTTCTTATTTTTTTTCTAATTACTAGTGTGTATGAAGATTAATTGGGAATCAAGGTTCAAATATTAGGACTTCATTCCATACATAAAGGGTATTATTATCTTGGGATATGTGAGTGGTGATGGAGGTTGTTAGCGATGAGAAGCCTTTCCCCTCTTTTGTTCTTTTAGATGCTTAAGGGAAGTTGAATTGGTGTACCTTGGTCCTTAGTCCCATTCAGGCTCATTCGTCGTTTTAAGTTGAGCTAGCTTATTTTCATTGCTTTTTTATGGTCTCGTTGGTGTTTCGATGATCTTGAGGAAGCTAATGGCTAGCTTGCAAATTTTATATAATTAACTCTATGCTTCTTTTTTTTTTTAATGAAAAGGTTTTGGGCCACTTTTTTTACATTAATTTATGCTCTTTTTGAATTATTTTTTAAAATTTTCTATTTTTACATTTGTTTATAAAACAATATCCTAAATCTGTAAAATCTTCTATTTGTAAACTTGTAAAATTGTTTCCTAAATTTGTAAAATCATTTCTTATGTGTAATTTTTTTAATATTTGTTTTGACTATTATTTATATCGTAAATTTTATTGTTTTTATTAATAACTTTTTGTGAAACCGTGAATTAAATCTATGAAATCTAATTTTTTATCTGTAATTTTTCTATTTATTATTTTGACTCTTAATCATATCTTAAATATTTTTGTTTTTATCTCCTAATATTTGTAGTTATGTTAACCTTATCTTACATATGTGAAATATTTTTGTTTTTACTTATAATTATTTTATCTATAACAATTCTCCAAATACTGTTTCACTTTAACCATATACTTAATTTGTATTTTTTTTAAAAACTGTTTGTAATTACTATTTTGGTAAGTATAGTTATTGTATTTAAAGTAACCAACTTAAATTTTTGAAAGATAATAGCAACTTAAAATAAAATGAATGGGGGTTAATACAAATAGAAGACGAGTTAAAAAAGAAAGGGGGAGGTTGCTACACGGACATCATCTAGAAGATGTTTTTGCCAAAGAGAGATTGTGTGTGAAGATTAATTGGAATAAAATGGATTGATGAGAAAGAACATGAGGAGTTTAGAATTTTGGTCATAGTGAATCTCATGATCATCTCTTCTTTCATTTTGTTGGTTGATGGTTTAATTTGCAATTATGGTGTGAGTTGGTTAGAAATTTGGATGAAGCTGGGTGACCTTGATTGAACCCTTTTTTAATACCATGTCAGTGAGGTTTGGTATAGATTAAGGAGGGTGGTTCCTTGTTGTGATATAGGATGTGTTGCTCATGCCAGTGTACTTGGAACTTCACCTATGTCTTTAGGAGTAAACAACTCTTTATTTGATAAAGATTGATGAGGAATATCATCTTCTTTGGAGAGAGCATTTTAGCACTTACATGTTGGAGTGTTCTAAACAAAGTTTATACCATATGTGGTGGTACGTAGGATAAGGAATTACGGACCAATCTTGTCGGTTAATCTAGTATCTAAATTGTTCCCTTTAGATGGTCATTTGACTCTTAGTATCTTGGGAGTTAAGGTTTAAAGATTAGGAGTTCATTCATTATGTAAAGGGATGTTATTATCTTCGGATATGTGAGTGGTGAAGTAGGTTATTAGCGTTGATAGGCCCTTCTTACCTTTTGTTCTTTAAGATGTTTAAGGGAAGTTGAATTGGTGTACCTTGTTCATTAGTCTCACCCGGGCTCATTTTGAGCGTCGTTTTAGGTTGGGATGGCTTATTTTCACGGTCTTTTTTGTCCCATTGGTGTTTTCAGGATCTCGAGGAATCTAATGGCTAGCTTATAAATTTTATATCCTAAATCTTATTGTAATTATTTTTTGATCTTCTAACATTTGTACTAATTACTTTCATGACTCTAACCTTATCCTAAGATTGTAAAACCATTTTTTTTATCTATAACTTCTCGCCAAATACTGTTTTTACTTTAAATGTATACTTAATCTGTATTTTTTAAAATTTATAAATATATTGTTCGTAATTACTATTTTGGTAAGTAAGGTTATTGTATTCAAAATAACCAACTTAGATTTTTAAAAGATATAATAGTAACTTAAAATAAAATGAGAGGGGTAATACAAATAGAAGACGAGTTAAAAAAAGAGAGAGAAGGAGGTTGCCACATGGACATCATCTAGAAGATGTTTTTGCCAATGTTGAAGAGATAGAGAGAGAGTGTGTGAAGATTAGTTGGAATAAGAGGGATTGATGAGATAGAACATGAGGAGTTTAGAATTTTGGTCATTGTGAATCTCATATTGGCAAATGGTTTAGATTGCAATTATGATGTTAGTTGGCTAGAATTTTGGATGAAGCTGGGTGACCTTGATTGAAGCCTTTATTATCTAAATTGTCAGTTAGTCTAGTATCTAAATTGTTCTTTTTAGATGGTCATTTGACTCTTAGCTATAGAAATTACTTGCATAGAACAACAATAACAAAACAACAACAGTAAAGAACAGCAACAACCACAAACAAGCATTTCTGTTTTTATGCAACCATAATTTCAAAGTTGAGTCTATTAGTAATCAATGACAATTTGTAAATCATTCAACTTTTTTGAGTTGTTCTTCCACTTGATATTTGCAATCATTTGGGAATTTATTTTACCTGTGCAAATCTGTTCAACTTTTTTTTTGAGGTCTTTGAGCCTCATATGATGTAGGGATGGAGTCTTCAATATCTGCCCATATAGGATTTTGGATATGTGCTAAGTTTGGAGTAGGTGTTGGAGAAGTAGAAGCGACATCAAGTAGTTGGTATTTGATCAACAGATATTGCATGAGAATTAGATGTTGAAGTAGGCTTCAGTGTATATACATATTTGAGAGCTTCATTTAAAAGAGAGTCTAAGAGATAAACCGTTTTAGAGGTAGAAAGTGTTTGAGCCGGCTTTGGGAACTCTAGTGGTAAGAGGGGGTTGACTTGAAAGTAGGTGAACTTCTCTTTCGCTTTCTGGAACCTTTTTGGAGAGAGGGTGGCCTTGCACTTTTTCATTTTTTGTTTTTCTCCTTTTTTTTGTTGCCTTTGCTTTTGTTTCAGTCATAAAGGTCTGTAAAGTTATAAGAAAATAAATAATTTATTGAGCGAAATATAATGCATATCTATAGAAGTAAAAAATTATATATATTTACCAGATTCACAACCGAAGAAAAATTTGATCCTATGCATTTCTTGTTGAGTTCAGACAGATCCCATACAAAACTTGGGATGTAATTTTTGTGGATTGGTTTCAGAATTTTGCTTCTCTCACATAGCCAGTACTGCACATTGTAAATAAACAAGTTATTATGTATATAAATAAATTTAATAATAATATCAAACTTATTGTAGCATCACACATGTTTAATAGTAGCAATGTTTGTTGTTTCTAAACTCTCAACAAAAGCATCCACTATGTGTTTGGACCAGTTGTACTTTGACAACATGTCCAAATCAGATACAAGAATTGTGTACGTCCACGGTATATATGACTTTATGGTTGAAACAAGCAAAGTTGCTAGGACAAGCAAAGTAGTCAAACCTGCAATGCAGTTTATATCTTCCTATTATGTACGATTTATCATTTCCTTCATCCGATCAAATTTGAGCTTTGGTCTCAATCTTATGCTATGTGAAGGTTTTAACAACCTCTCAGGGAAGCATCTCTCTACAAATTAAGTTCGTTTAAATTTGGTTAAGGAAATATCAATTTCCTTATCTCCATCATTGATTCCAAATATTTTCTCTGCATCTGTGGGTGTAATTTTCAGCTCTACCCATTGTTCTAAAATGCACCCTAGGCGGTCGTCTAGGCGCCGATGTTGGTCCTGAGAGGCTCAATCTAGGTTAGAAGGGGGGGGGGATTGAATAGCCTAGTTTTGTGTTTAAAATTCCTTTTAAAAAACTTTGCAATGTGTTCTTCTTCTTTTTGGAAAGCTAACATATAAGAGCGATTAGAGCAGTTATAAGATGAGTAGAGACAATTTGCGAAGTACACAGAATTTAGAAGTGGTTCGTACTGTGAATAGTACTACATCCACTACCAAAGTTGTTAGCTTTGGATTTGAAAGGTGCACTTGTTTATCCACTAGGTGAGAGAGTTAAATCTCTAATGGATCGTGTACAAAATTTGTTTTTAACCAAGTGTATAAGAGAAACAATTAATAATTCCCAAGTGCTAAAGAAAAAGAACAGTTAATAACAAACTAGAAGAAGCTGAGAGCAAGTGAGGATTATTAGATCTGCAGCTTCAGGAAGTTTGATGAAGTGTTAGCTCTTGTCCTTTTTGTCTCTTGAATTTTGAATATGAAGCTTGAATGTTTTTGAATGCTTAAGAGATTGGATTTTTTTGCTTTGGATCTTCAAAACTCAAATATATATTGGGGGAGATCTTCAGGACCGTTGGACTGAAAGTTTGGAGATTGAGTCCAACATTAAAATGCATTAAATGCAAATCGGCGCTTTGTGGGTTGTACACAGCAACCGTCATCAGAGATGCAATGGTTACAGAGACAGATATTTCCAAACAGAGTAAGTTTGCAGCTTGCAGACATGACAACTCAAAAGTCTTCTTAGCTAAAAGAGGTAATGTCTTCAGTTTTCATAATTCACTATGCAGGATAGACATCTTCTTGTCTCATCAATCTGAAGCCAGATGGTTGACTTCTTTTGAGAGGGAAAACTGATGAAATTAATTTAAATATTAACGACTAGATAATTTAATATCTTAATCAAATAATACATGACCTAATTCCTCGTAATTAGCTGAGCTTCGCTTTTAAACTTGAGCAGTCCTTAAAGTTTGCTGGTGAACCTTGTTTTCAAGTCTGCTGTTGAAGCCTGCTGGTCCGCGCCTTGAAGAGACTAACATTAAACTATTCTATTACACCATTGATCCTAAGACAGTTGTCACACTAACTGGTACGCAGACCCATTAGCCACTGTGCAATAGAATCAGAAGATGATTCAACCAAATCTAAAACCTGTGAGGGTCAACAATCTCCTCCTATTTGGTTGATGTCATCATCTCAACTACTAGCGGACTTTGAATCATGCACTGAGGTAGTGACATGTCTTAAAAGAAATTTTATTTAAGAAAAACAGACATGCCTATCAGAGCAGAAGTCTTAGTAGAGAGATAGCTAGACTAAGTACTTACAAGATAAATGAAATAGATCAAATACAAAGTTAAGCATAGTTTAAATCTTAACAAAGAGCAGAAAATAAGCAGTCTAAAGATTTAAACGCAAATTTTAGATTGGTCATGATAAGTAAGATGAGAAATATAGAGCATATCATGAGCAAAGGTAAAGATATTTCATCTTTAAGTTAAACAAGTTGTTTAACAGTAGAGTTTGAACCATAAAAAGTTAGAAAAGAAGAGTTATACATGTTCAAAATAGGTTGGTCATTGAGACGCTCTCTAAGCCTGTTATGTTCTTCTATCAGTGTTTGGTTCAAGTAATGAGTTGCTCTCTCCTCCCTGATGGTAGCAACCCTTCGCTGATCAGCGGCAACAGCCCTCTGGTTGACGCGCTCAACATGATGAACAGAAGTGAATTTGGGGACAACACGCTCAACAATGATAGCGCGAGCCAGAGAGGTTCTAAGCTCGTCAAAAAGTTGATGAATGCTAACTTGTTGGGAGTGGAGCATGCTCATCAATGACTCCTGCTGGTCTTGAACGAGGAATCAGTGGAAGGTAAAGGCTTGAGCAGTGTCATTCACAAGCTGCTCAACTATTTTCCCAAGGTAAAAAATGGTGGCATGAGTGGCGTACAAATTGTAGTTTATCACCTCAATCTGCTGAGCCATGGAAGAGACCGTGCCATTTAGGTGCTCAAGTTGGGCTTGATTGGTGCGAAGGAGATCGAGGAGGGCAAGATCAGTAGAGGTGGAGGGAACGAAGTGGGAGTTAAGGTTGATAGGGATGAAGTCACTAGCAGGGTTAGTAGGGAGGGGTGCAGAAGGGGTTGAAGAAGAGAAGACAGGAAGATCAGGTTGTGGAGGAGAAGTAGAAGGTCTGGGGTCAAGTTCCATGTAAGTGTCTGAATCACTGACAGAAGGAGTAGAAGGAGGAGAAACAAATGCAAAGAAAGAAGAGGGAAAATGGGATCCAGGGAGAAGAATAAAGTTAGGAGGAGAAGGGTGAATTAGGTCAGAAATGGAGTTAAGTTCGAAGAGGAACTTATAAGTGGCAGAAGAGATAAAAGGGAAAAGAGTTTGGTGGAAATCAGCAGAAATGTAGATGGGTGTAACGTATTAGGTGATAGGAGGATAGAGTTCTGGAAGAAAGGCAGTGTGCTAGAGAAGAGAAGATATGTGAAGGTCAAGAGAAGGGACAGAGAAGACATCTGGGATTTGGGAGGATAACGAGGAAAAGGTAGAGGTAGAGAGGGAAGGAATGATGGCTAGGGAAGAGTCAGGAATAGTAGATGTGATGGGTTCTGGAAAGGAAGGCGAGGAAGGGATTGCTTCAGGAGATGGTGGAGAAGATGAAGGAGGGCGATCAGCTTCAGACTTCTTGCGAAGTCTTCGCTTCTTCTTCTTAGGAGGGGGAAAAGAAGGCTCTTCCTCAGCAACAGCAAGGGTTGTTGAGGGAATGAAAGAGGAAGGCTCGGTAGGCTCAGTAGGCTCCTCCCCAACAGCAGCAATGTCAATTGAAGAGAGTAGAGGTGACAATGAAGGAGCTTCAAAAGGTTAAATGGTTCGGAGGACTGAGAGGGCTTGGCCTTACGTTTGCGAGGGCGAAGAGGAGCAGGTTCAGGTTCAGCAGCAATCTCTTCTGGTAATGAAACATGAGCAGTTGGTGCATAGCATTTCTTCTGCTTTGAAGGAGCAGCAACAGATTTGGAAGATTTCTTCTGCTTCTGAGCAGAGGCTCCGCCTAAACAGCAGATTACTGTCGCTTGGATTTCCTAAGAAAAGGGGGAACAATAGATTTGTCTCCAGCAGACTGGCTTGAGCAGCCTTTTTGGGCAACACCCTTCTTTTGCTTTCGATCAAGCTGTTGGGAAATGAAGGCATCCTCAAATGTCTTTGGATTGATTTTGAGAATTACTAAGGGGGCCGGGTTAACAGCAGCATACAATGGCTGAATTGGGAGACCTTGGTTCTCAAGCTTCTCATTCCTTAGTTTGTTGGTTGAGGAGATAAAAGTGCTGGTGAATTGAATAGCCTTCTTCACTGGCTTTAGTTCGAAGGGAAGGAGGCGGTTTAGGAAGGAGAAGTTGTTGCGCAACAGCGCATTGATGAGTTGCACAAAGGGCCTTCTTTGAGATAGGGAGGTCTGGACACCATCTATAGCATTACATAGCAGATCAAATAGGATGGTGGCCCAGTTAAAGCGAATATTGAGAAGGACGGCTGCTGTGTATTCCAACTGGTCAGCAGTCATGATATCGTGTGTGCCGTTCTTGAAGATCATGCTTTTATCAATGAGGTGACTGATGTAGTACACATCATCGTTGAACAAGGCTCGCTTCATTTTTCCCTGAGGCTCTTTAGGAGTTCCTTCACCACGCATATATGACCAAGCAGTGGACTTTTCTTTGGCGGTGAGCTTGGTTGGGCCATCAAATTCCACGCCAACAATTTTGGCGATACGGTTAGTGGTGAAGGAGAAGTGGACACTATGGACGGTGCTAGAGATAGACGTCTGGGAACTGTTAGCAGTCATTTGCTGGTAAAATTCCTCTGCCAGCAAATTGTTGTAGTCGGTGTCATCTAGCATGAAGAGCGAAAGAAGCCCTGACTGGTTCAGGTCATCAACGATTTTGACACCGGCAACATATGCGCGAACAGAGGGCGCGTCAATTAATTTAGGAATCTCATCTTTCGAAGTCGAGGTTTGAGCAGAGGCATGTTTTGTATTGACCGAAAAAGATGATGGACTAGCTGCAATTAATTTTTCCATTGAATAGGATGTAGGAAGATGCCGAAGAAATCAGAGAGTTCTTCATAGATACCAAGATTTTGTGAGAAAAGAGTAAGGGACGGTTTCTTGAAGATCACCATTGAGGAAAGCACTCTTGACATCCATTTGATATACCACAAAGCCCTTGTATGCAACAAAGGCTAAGAAGATCCTGATAGCTTCTAGCCTTGCTACTGGAGCAAAAGTTTCATCGTAGTCGATTCATTCTTCTTGTCTATATCCATGTGCAACAAGTCTGGCTTTGTTTCTTATGATGTTTCCATCTTCATCCTTCTTGTTTCTAAACACCCACTTTGTTCCAATGATGGTGTGATCAACTGGTCTTGGATCTTGTAAGGCTTCATCAATCTTTTTAGGTTCATCTTCTGAAACAAATGCATCACAGAACATGCATTCATTTCTGGAGGATATTTTAGTCTGTACTCCTACATGAATGTCACCAATGATTTGAGAAATTGGGTGATCTTTACATGTTCTTGTAACAGCAGGAATGTGATTCAGCGCTGGTTCTACATGAAAAGACTCCGGATGAGGACAATGAGGAAAGTTAGTTGTTTCTTGATGAGTGTGTTATTCGGGACTCATAGGTGAGTTGAAGGATAAGATTTTGAGGTTCAGAAGATATGTGTTATGGAATAGTATTTTCCTGAGCATAATTAAGGTCTTCTGGTGATTCATTTAGAAGTGATGGTCAGGAATATCTGAGTGAGTTGCTGGAGGGTGATTTGATGTTTGAGTTGTTGAGGCTTGGGATGTACCTGTCTCAACATTTACAAAGTCATCAGCAACATTTGGAGCCATGTGTGGCTCTAATAAATCAAATTCGTCAAATGAAACATGTATGAATTCAACAATTTTTAAAGATCTTTTATTGAAAACACTATAAGCATTGGAGTGTAAAGCATAGCCCGGAAAAACACCTTCGTCTGCTTTATTGTCAAATTTGCTTCTGTAGCCATTACCAGTATAAACTACAAAGCATTTGCAGCTGAAGATTTTGAAAAATCCGATATTTCGGGCTTTACCTCTCCAAAGTTCATATGGTGTTTTACCATGAAATTTGTTGATGAGAGATCTGTTCTGAGTGAAGCAGACTGTGTTGACAGCTTCTGCCCAGAAATGCTTAGGCAACTTTGCTTCAGCGAGCATAGTCTTAGTAGCTTCGATAAGTGTTCTGTTTTTCGTTTTTGCTACACTGTTTTGTTGTGGTGTTCTAACAGCAGAGAAGTTGTGACCGATGTCGTGATCATCACAATATTTTGCTTCTATATTATTGGTGAATTCAGTTTCATTGTCTGATCGAACATCACTGATTTCATCGAGCTTCTGTGTCTGTAGTCTTCTAAACAAGGCTGCAAGGATGTCATATGTGTGATCTTTAAAAGACATCATCTTCTTCCAAGCATATCTTGTATAATCATCTACTATGACTAGAGTGTATATGTGACCACCATAGCTGATAGTAGTCACAAGCCCGAAGAGATCCATGTGAGGAAGTTGCAGAGGTCTTGTTGTTGCGAGTCATGTTTTGCTCTTGAAAGAAGCTTTTGAAAGCTTTCCCAACTTACAAGCTTTGCATACATTATCATGATCAGTAGAAAGTTTTGGCATTCCTTTCACCAATCCTTCTTTAGAGAGCTTTGATAAGTATTTGAAGTTGAGATGGCTGAGACGTTTGTGCCACAGCCAGGTTTTGTCCTGAGCAGAGTTTGCCACAAGACATAGATTAGCAGCCTTTCCATATGCATTCAAATCTATTACATAGACACTCCCTTGTCTATGTCTGGTTACCAAAATTGAGCATGATACTGGATCCTTGATGTCGCATCTGTTTGAGGAAAATTGGCACAAGAGACCTTTGTCGCAGAATTGAGAAATGCCCTAGCAGGTTGTGCTTCACTCCTTCTACTAGAGATACTTGTCCAATAGAGAGATTTCCTCGAATGATGGATCCGTAGCCAATTGTGCTTCCTTTTGCATTATCACCAAAGATAACTGGGGGGGACCTTCTGTTTTAGTAATATTTGATAGAAGACTTGAGTTCCCGGTCATGTGTCTAGAGTAGCTACTGCCCAGGTACCATAAGTCTTTCTTTTCTGAAGGAGCGACAGCCATGAAGCAGATCTGTAATTAAGAAATAAAGAATCATGGTCACCCTTATTTTTCTTTTGGGACCAAAAGGTTAGCACTTTTCGGAACCCATACTTGCCTGACTTTTGGGATAGAGGACCCAGTAGGCTTTATGATGGATTTCAGCATATATTCATGAGCCAAATAGCCTAAACATTTGCAAAAAAGTACATCGATGGAAATTATAAAGGTCTGTTTGAGTGTGCTGGGTGTTGACAAACTTTTGACCTTTATTTCTTTTAGCAGCAGCCTTTGATTTAGTAGATTTGTTGGCATCAGACTTAGAGGCTTCCGTATGAGGCTTCTTGAGTCTGTACTCAGCAGTCCTCGCTTTAGCAGCAGGTTTACTGGCAGTAGACTTAGACACCTCATATAATTTACCTTTAAGCTTGGTGTCAACAATCTTTAAAGAAGCAGCGCCATCAGAAGTGCTTTTGATAAATCTGATACATTTGAGAAGACTCTTTGTATGCCTAGAAGCAGCGACTTTTGCTTTAGCATAGGTGCTGGTGGAAGGCCTTTGTGAGTTTCCACAATTTTTAGCAGATTTTTCGCTAGCAGGTGATATTTTTGCATTTTTGGTCTTAGCAATCTGCATCTTAGGGTATTTATAATAAATAGCATTGTAACCTATGTCAAACTGCTGATGAAATACATGATCATTCTCAGTTTAGGCAAATCTTATGGTTTTTGCTAAGAGGTTGTGCCGGAAATGTTCTTAGAGAAACCAAGCCCAGTTTTGTCTACAGTGGACTTATGTTCTCCAAGAATTTGATCAAAAACCACTTTTGAGTTATTCCATTAGTCAACGGTTTTTTGCAACTCCTCCTTTTTCAGTGGATAACTCCTTGGCATGACCAATGATGCAAGCAACCTTTTCATTGAGAAACTTGTTCTCTTCTTTTAACTTGATACTTTCTTGCTGAACTCCATTAAGAGTTTTTAGCTCGGTTTCCAGCGAGGATTTCTCAGTTCTTAGCTTCTCATCGCTTTTAGCTAGCTTTACATAGGCCTTTCTAAATTCATTGAATTCCTCTAGCATATTCTGAGCATCCTTCAGGATTTCTTCTTTAGAGGGCTCATCAGTTGGTTGGTCTATATGTAGACACCCCAATTTCATACCCCTGGTAAGTGACTCTGACATGTGATATCAAGAATTGTTCAAACTTAACAACTGTCAAGTTACAGGAGTCAAAATGCGAAAGGCAAAGCAGGATGCGCAAAACAGTGAATTACGAGGGGTGAAAGTATTAAATTTGGAACTTCAACAGTAGCTTGGCGCGGCCTAAAAGGATGCTGGGCGCCGCGCCAAGGAACCAATGTGTCGGCGCCAGAGGAGCTACTGTAGCTCTCAGACTTAACGCATTGTGCAATTCGCGAAGGCGGATGTACAAGTGGCTGAAGCCGGTTGAAGAAAATTGAAAATGCCCGATGACTCCCTCGTCCCACCTATAAATAAGTGTGCTGGGCTCCTCATTTCATGGTTCAGAAAATCGACATCGAAGCTCTGTTGCTTTTTCTTTGCGTTCCTTTGACGCCGAGAGAATTTTAGCGAGAGGTGTGAGATAGGTGAGTGTAGCCCACCAAAGCTTCCAAACCCCGTCCAAACTCCGCCAAAACTTAAATCCACCGGTTATAAGTGGTCCCTAGCCTAGTAGTTAGGTATCCACCTTACTTCCCCGGCCTAAAAATCCCAAAGTAAGCCGTTACTCTGCCCGAGTAATGAGCTGAAAAACACAAAAACTAAGTCGTTATTCCGCCCAACCAAAAAAGTCAAAACCTTCCAAAATAAGCTGTCACTCTGCCCGAGTAGACAAGCCAAAAGTCACCAAAATAAGCCGTCACTCTGCCCAAATCAAAACAACAACCACACAAAAAAAAGACTCTCTCTCTCTGAAGGACATAGCGAGCACACTACCGCTCTAAAAGGTAATAGCCTTTAAAGACGTTTTATTTATTTACTTACTTTTTTCGTTCATTTATTATTTAAAGTTGTTATTTAAATCCGGCACAATGTAATCAATATAAGCCGTTGTGCTGTCCGGATTAGAATAGGAAATATTATGTAAAAGAGCCGTTATAATGGCCAAATATTTTTAAATACATTTGTAATTATTGTAAGGAAATGGCTGCAAGTCCGTAAATAATGTAGCCACGGATGTATTTGTTTTAATTTCCTGTCTTTTAATGCTTTATTTATTTGCTAAATAAATATAACAATAAGCATACTTTAGCCAAAAACTACTTTTGAGATCGAAAGGGCGAGTTGGGTGCCTAGCACCTTCCCAACTCGTAACTTAGCCTCCGAACCCGTTTCTTTTTCTTTGGTTTATTTTTCTTTCTTTTGGTTTTGCTTTATTTTTACCTTAAAATAAAGATGACGACTCTAAACTTTTTGGATCCAGTGGGACCTCACAACACTCCTTCTTTGCACTTTTCCGTTCTCCCCTAAAAAAGGGAGAATGAGAATCGAAGGGTGATGTATTCTCATATCCTGATATCCCCTAAAAAAGGGATAACTTGATGCGAGAAACCTAAAGCTCCCATAGTGATCCAAAATGGGCCATACGACTATTTTTAATAAAATCCATAGTGGGGGTGTCGCAATATCATTTTTTGCACTTTTCTGTTTTCCCCTAAAAAGGGGGAAATGAGAATGAAAAGGTAATGCATTCCCATATCCTGGTATCCCCTAAAAAAGGGATAACTTGATGCGGGAAACCATAAGTTCTTATATTGGATTAAAAATCCACTAAAGGCAACCGAGGCGCATTCCAACGCGCTATCATAGACAGCACTCCTCTCGCACTTTTGATTTCGTCTTCCCCTAAAAAAGGGAGGGTGGAACGAGAGCAGTGGTGTCCCGCATCCGCACGTACGTGCACCCCTAACCAAGGGTGAGCGGGGCGCGGGCGCAGTCCCGGGAACCCACACTATACTAGCTTGAAAAGGAGTATATTTAACTTCACTTTCTGAATCATAGGTGGGAGGTGACTCTAGAGCAACAAGACAGATATGTTCCTGCTAAGGTGAGTCATCACTCTCATCCTCATCAGAATTCGTTTCAAACCAAGCGGACACTTGGTTTTCTTCTAAGTCCTCAGCCAGCAGACCCCTATGTTTTGAAAAAGATTTAGAGGGTCGCCTTTTATAAGCTTCATATTTGGACTTAGGACATTTAGAAGCAAAGTGACCAGGCTTCCTGCAATTGAAGCAAACTAGCTCATTATATTGTGAGCTTTCAGCATTCTTTCTGAAAGTCTGCTGGTTTGCATCCTTTTTCTTATTAAACTTTGAGAACTTTTGAAATTCTTAACAAACATAGTAAATTGTTCGTCAGAAAGAATTTCATTGTCATTTGAAGAAGAGGAAGTGAATGATTTATTTTCCTGGGCAGGAGGTTCCTGAGATATGGCAGAAAAAGAAGGAAGTTTTGAAATTTTTGTCCTGTTCTTGAGATTGAAGAAGTTCTTGCTCATAGACAGCTAAACTCACGTACACACTCTGAAGTATGGAGTTTAAGTCTTTGGACTCTTTAATGGTTATGTTCTTAATATGACACAGATTTCCTAAAGTAGCTAAAAATCTCATATTTACTTCTTTAACGCTATATTCTTTGCCTAAGGAATAACAACTATTTACTACTTCACAGAATCTGTCGTAGGCTTGACGCAGTATCTTCTTTGGATCTTTTCTGAATGAGTCAAATTGTTGAATATAGTTGTACTTTCTGCTGTCTCTTGTGGGCAAGTCTCCTTCCAGATATTCCACAAGTGCTTCCCATATTTCTTTAGCTGTTTTGCACCTGATTATCTGCTGATATGTGCTTGTGTCGACAAAGCTGGATATTATGTGTATAGCTTTGCCGTCGAGTTCAACGAGCTTTCTTTCTTCTTCAGTCCAATCATTTATGGACTTAGGCACCTCAGGTGGTCCACCTGCTACATCGGCAAGAAGATTTGGCTTCATTGGTATGCGAGGACCTGTTTGAACCCAATGCCATAAGCGATTGTCAATAGAATTCATATATCTCATAACTTTGTCCTTCCATACTTCGAAGTGGCCTTCATCCAATATTGAGACGTGGCTTGTATTCGAGGTAGGCAGCATATAGTGAGTCACAGGATCTATTCTCAAGAGGTTAGTCTCAGAAAAACAAGTTTTCAAATAATCCAAACTCTGATACCAATTATTGGTCCTGAGAGGCTCAATCTAGGCTAGAAGGGAGGGGTTGAATAGCCTATTTTTGTGTTTAAAATTCCTTTTAAAAAACTTTGCAATGTGTTCTTCTTTTTTTTGGAAAACATATAAGAGAGATTAGAGCAGTTATAAGATGAGTAGAGACAATTCGCGAAGTACACAGAATTTAGAAGTGGTCTGTACAATGAATAGTACTACATCCACTACCAAAGTGGTTAGCTTTGGATTTGAAAGGTGCACTTGTTTATCCACTAGGTGAGAGAGTTAGATCTCTAATGGATCGTGTACAAAATTTGTTTTCAACTAAGTGTATAAGAGAAACAATTAATAAATAATTGTTTTCCAAAGTGCTAAAGTAAAAAACAGTTAATAACAAACTAGAAGAAGCTGAAAGCAAGTGAGGATTATCAGATCTGCAGCTTCAGGAAGTTTGATGAAGTGTTAGTGTTGTTTCTCATTTATATTTTGATTTACATCTGTTCATACATTACATTAGTTTTATACATTAGTGGCTAATTGGGCTGCGTATCAATTAGCGTGGCAACTGTGTATAGAACTTTGCCATTGAATAGTTTATTTATAGGCTTCACAGGTTCAGCGGAAGACTTCAGCAATGCTTCACCGGAAGACCTTCTTCAGTATCCAGCGGCAGACCTTGTCTGCACGTGTTCAAGCATGACGTGTCCAGTCACCAAGACTTAGTGGATTAACTCAAATTTATCCTTTATTGGTTTGAATTTGAATTCAAACATCCCCTAACTTCTCAAACACGCCTGAACAGCTTTCCGAAAAGCCGAAGACTTTCGCCTACTGAACAATGACAGAGCAGGTGAACAGACTGACACTTGCAGTCTGTACCAACTATTACAGGTCTGATATTCTGATTGTTCATCTACCAACTCCCGCAACAACTCTGCACCACTCCATGCTCAGTATGAGTGAGGACGAAATCTACAAGACAACTCCATGCATTTAATGCATTCAACCTAATAGAGCTGTTACACCTCGTCCTCTCCAACGGATCTCAAGAATGCTCCAGCTATAAATACTATCATTAGAGAGTAAAGAAAGACACTGTCCAAAAATGCTCTGAAATTCTCCAACAACTCAAAGTCTCTATACTCAGTGCATTCAAGAGATCATAAACTGATCAAGAAGTCCTCGACAACAATCAAGAAGATCTGCTTCACCATTTAATCTTAAGCTTCTTGTTGTTGTTCTCCTTAAAACTATTCTTCTGCACGAATTAAATATCTTGTTTATCCATATATTCAATTCACAAACCCCCAAACACAAGTCAATATTTTTGTACACGATCCATTGGATTTATTTCTTGTAATAGAACTAGTGGAAAACATAGTGCACATTTTAAATCCAAGGCTGACTGCCTTGGTGGTGGACGTAGCACTCTTTATAGTGTGAACCATCTCAAATACTTGTGTTCTTCCTTTACTGTTGATTACTGCTTTGAACTGTTTCTTATTTCCTTTACTTATATCTTCAACAGTAGACTTACGTTTTCAGTCAAGTCTACCGGTAGTCCTTAATTGGTAGACTTGAACTGTCTTCCTTACAAGACTTCCGTTACTTCAATCTCCTTAATAGATTGCAAGTGCTTGATTTAGGAACTTAAACGAAAAGTTTTTAAGTGTATAATAAACTATTCACCCCCCCCCCTTCTAGCTTATTATTGTGCCCTGGGGGACTAATAGTTAGCTCTTGTCCTTTTTGTCTCTTGAATTTTGAATATGAAGTTTGAATGTTTTTGAATGCTTAAGAGATTGGATTTTTTTCCTTCGGATCTTCAAAACTCGAATATATATTAGGGGAGATCTTCAGGACCGTTGGACTGAGAGTTTGGAGATTGAGTCCAACGTTAAAATGCATTAAATGCAAATCGACGCTTTATGGGTTGTGCACAACAACCGTCATCAGAGATGCAGTGGTTGCAGAGACAGAGATTTCCAAACAGAGTAAGTTTGCAGCTTGCAGGCGTGACAGCTCAAAAATCTTCTTAGCTAAAAAAGGTAATGTCTTCAGTTTTCATAATTCATTATGCAGGATAGACCTCTTCCTGTCTCGTCAATCTAAAGCCAGATGGTTGACTTCTTTTGAGAGGGATAACTGATGAAATTAATTTGAATATTAATGACTAGATAATTTAATATCTTAATCAAATAATATGTGACCTAATTCCTCGCAATTAGCTGAGCTTCTCTTTTGAACTTGAGCAGTCCTTAAAGTCTGCTGGTGAACCTTGCTTTCAAGTCTGTTGTTGAAGCCTGCTGATCTGCGCCTTGAAGAGACTAACATTAAACTATTATATTACACCATTGATTCTAAGATAGTTGCCACACTAACCGGTACGCAGACCCATTAGCCACTGTGTAATAGAATCAGAAGATGACTCAACCAAATCTAGAACCTGTGCAGGTCAACAGCCGACTAGTCACTAGGTGCCCTCCCCACGTCGCTATTTATACCAAATCAGACAAAAAATTCGCCGAAGTAGAAAATCGCCGGCTAGTCGCCCTAGTTTCCGGCTAATCGTTGTAGGCACCGAGTTATTGAGTATTGAGTAAATTGTGACGGATCCGATTGCGAAGCAGTGGTCAAGGATACAGTGGAGATCGCAATGGAGAGTGAGAGATTTGCAGATAGTTAGCTAAAGATAGAGCCAATTCTGACAGACGAGGGCGGTAGGGCTGCGAACATGGCGATTATGATGGAAAAAATAGTAAGTTGTTGTTGTTGTATCCTTTATTGATTATCAATGATGGAGGAGGTAGATAGAGGGAGCCAGAAGATGGATGAGGTAGAGAGAGAGAGCCAGAATGGAGATGGTTTGCCGTAAAAATAATGGAGATTGTCGAGAGAAAGAGAAAGAGAGAGAGAGAGGGGGGAGAAGGGGACATGAAGTCGAATTATTGAAGAGTGTTTACTTGAAATGGGGGTAGACCGCAGACCCACGTGCTATACTGAATTGATGGCATTGCATTTGTCTTTTCAAAGTTCAAATAATGGGGAAATGTCTCTTGTTTTTTTTTTTTTAACAAAAGTAACATTTGTCTTTTCAAAAAAAGGAAAATGTATTCACCGTTGACATTGCCTAAGTATCAATTTATTAGTTTTAAATTATTTTGTGATATTTTTTATTAGTATAGGTTTAGCATATTATTATATTAAGAAAAAATATCTAAATAAGATTAATTATGCTTTAATTTCTAGTCCCCACCTAAGTCCCGATTAGTCCCTGCATGTCCAACGCCTAGTGACCACCTAGCGATTTTTAGAACATTGGCTCTACCTGCCTAAATTTGAAACACTGTTTCTCTTTCATGTAACAACTTACAATATTTTTTATTACTTTATCGTTCTTCTTTGTCAGCTCCTTTATATTTCCATGGTTATGGATTCTGTCAATTATGTTCCAAAATGGTGTCTTCTTCAGTACTGTTAGATGTTCTTCAGTGAAATGTATTATCTCAATTTGTTCTATCAACATTTTAAAACTGCATCGATATATAATTTTTTTGTATGTCTTTTCAGCTGCATAACAAGTAAATAGGTATTGACAACTTACAACTGAAGCATGGTTTGCATATACAATTTAAAATCAATAAATTCTTTCTTATGCATTATAAAGCATCTACTTTTAGTCAAAAAAAAAAACGTATAGATTATTTAAAAGCTTTTGCATGTAATTTTTTTCAACATTTGATAAAAACTATTCAAGTTGAATCAGATATAGTTAACAAAACAAAATGCACCGTACAAAATGTATTTGAAAATGAAAAACGTACTTGAAGCATCATCTTCTTTATTTTCAACTCCTTGTTTTGATTTAGTACTTGATGTGCATATTTTGGATCTGCCTCAATGACATGTGGACCTTATCTAATGGCCTATTATATTTTACATAATGTCAGAAGGTTGGGCTGGGTAGATAGTCCACAAGCTAAACACATTTCATCCAGGTATAAATAACCTCTACTAGTCCATAGTGGGGGCTCTCTCTCTCTTTTTCTCAGTGTATTGATAAACACGCCGGAGAGTTTTTGGCGGGGGCCCTCCCCGCCAACTCACGGTGTTTCTTTTACAAATAATATAGTCAGATATCCACCACCGACGACAACATGGCCATCGGACGGCAACTCCGACGACCCACTCGCGGCCGCTACCTTTGACACCCCTGGTATGATGTTTTTTTGGATACATCAGTTGGTTCCGTTGCCAGGAAAGATTTGATTAACTCAATCAATTTCGATGGAGGTCCATTCAAAGGGTGCTGGAACACCTCAAAGATGGCAAACGTATAGGCTGCCCAAGTTGACTAGCCAAAGAAACAACTGCGAAAGAGAAAAAGAAAACAACCAATGGATACGCGTTGACTAGACAAAGTCAATGAAGCAAAAATCGCCGCCAACGGAGCCCTGGTGCGCTCACACACACCGCTCAAACCTGCTGGAGGCGTTAGCCTATTGACACGCTCCGGTAGTACTCTGATCATAAAATCTGAGGCGCACCCGGCCTCCAAGTGAAAATCAGACAGCACCCCTAGGTGCGCATGGTCCAGACAAGTACATCGCCGCCGAAATCACTTCCAACGGACGCTGGACGTGCAGCCACGAGCTACCAGAAGTTGCCGACTTCATTACCATTTTTTTAAGCGCACGAGCTACTAGAAGTTGCCCATGGAAATAGATCGTGTAGCTGTAATATCCCTAATTTTGATAATATTGTTTGTTTAATTGGAATAAATATATTTGGGCTTATATTAATTTAGTTATCTTGGGCCGGTATTTGTGTTTTGGCCAAATTTGATTGAAATCGATATTTGGGCTTACTTTGATTTGAGAGAGAGTCCACTTAGGTTTTGGTACACAATTGGGTGGTTTATTTTGTGATTGGGATTGAGTCCAATTGGTGGTCCATTTGATTAGTGTAACAATAATCATAACAATAATAATAATAAAAGTAATAAGTGATAATAATAATAATAATAATAATAATAATAATCGTCATGTAGTAAACACAATCGTTAAAACCCATTATTGCTACAGTAAGTTAGGGAGGTTTATTGCTGCCGTTGAAGAAGAAACCGAAGACGGTTCCTTAGCAGCAGTGATGGAGAAGGCGAAGAGGCTGCTTACGATGGGTATAAAAGAAGGTGGTTGTCTCTAGTTTAGACATTCGTAAAACAAGAAAACCAGTTGGGAAAATTTTGAAGCATAATGCACTAAGGAAGTTTTGGGCGAAGTCTCGGAGTGAAGGAAATCGACGGAGCACCGAGCCACCAGCGGACAAAGTCACGAGAAGAGGCATCGATTGAGGTATAATGTTGATCTTTGACCTTTCTGAAATTGTAATTCCTTACAGAAGGTATAATGTGGGTTTAAGGAAAGAAAGCAAAGTAGTTTCAGGGAGGATGAGAAATTGTTGTGTTAAATATTGGTTGTGGTTAGAACTTTAGGGGGAGTATTGGAGGAGGTTAGGTGGGTGCGCTGGGATAGCAGAGAACGGAGAAGAGAGAATTAAAAAAAAAAGGGAAGAGGAAGAACATAGACAGTGCCGGGAAGAGAAGGGGTTAGTAATAGTGAAAGGTTGTTGACTTTTGTGTTGGGTGAGGGAATAAAATATATGAAGGTTAAGTAGGACTAGAAATTGGTGAGTGGTTGTGGCTGGGCAATCAAACTCACAATTTGAGTTTGAATGTGCCGGGATGGGAAATAATAAACAAAGGAGAAAAGAAAAAGATGGGGGGTGGTGGTCTTTTCAAGGTAAAAAAAAAAGAAAGAAAAAGAAGGAGAATGGAAGTGACGGCAGTATGGGGAAGAGGAAAAAAAATTCGGGATTTGAGTTATTTTGGTGTTTAGAGTTTGTTTGTGTATTGTTTTGGTCCATTATCAATTTGGTTCCTAAACGAAAAAAAAAAAATAAATAATAATAATTAAAACGAATTTACTAAAAAGTAAAATAAAATTTGTTTAATGCGGGTAAAATATTGTTTAAAATAATTTAGTATTTTTTTTTCTGTATTTGTTAGATTTGAGCCAATTCGAGCAGTGGTATCTTGCACGTACAAGCTAATTGTCCACTACTTTTTGGTAATGGATTATACTCCTTTAAAGTTATTTGATCATCATATTTTATTCGGTAGGCTTCCGTTATAATTTTATTGGCTTAACACTTTCTTTGTAAACTCATGTTCGGCATTCGCCGATATTTGTTTTGAACCCTGTCGAACCTATTTTGTTCATAATCTGAATTTTGAAACTTTTGTAACCCATGTTTGACTTCTTGAAATATCAATCCGTTGGAAAAATGGATTACATATATTTTTGGACATTTGACTTTATTTGGAACTCCTCCGTGATCACTAAGTAAAATAAGTTGTTACGTGAAATATGTAACATTTGTGAACTTTAAATTATTTGACACCATTGGACATGTCGTGAAGCTAGAATGTTTTAACTTGTTTTTCAAACATTACTAATTCTATAAAAATATGTTATAATTTCGAAAAAAAATATTTTTTTCAATAAAATTAGAGTTTTTTTTTCTTTTATCTAGTGAATTCCAGTTATTTCTTTATAATGGATTCTAGGTTGGTTAAGGTTTGACGTGTTCAACTTTATTTTGAGGAATTTCTCGTCGAAAGAATTCTTGGTATTTGAAAAAAAAATTAAAACCTCCTAAAAGTAGTCTAATCTATATAATAATCTAATATGACTTAAATTCATCATTTATATATTTAAATCTATTTCTAAATATAAAAATATTATCCTATTAAAATTAAATATAAAAATTAAAATAAAATAAAAATACTCAAACTTAAAATTAATACTAATCCAATCTTATCCTACATGAGCATACTTAAGTCATGAAAAAAAATAACCTCGTTTTGATTTTCTTTTTATTACAAAGTGGTGATATTTGCTTTTCAATCAATGTTAGTCGTAGCGGTGGTTGGTTTTGTTATTCAAGTCATCTCACTTGGATTTGGTTTTTGTGACCAGGACAAAGAGGTAATTCCAAAATGTATGGGCACAAGCATAGAAGGTGGGCCCATATACTACATGAAGAGATTCCATTAAGCTGCCAAAATTTCCACTATGCTACAGAAATCAAATTTATATTTTTCATTTAAGTAACAATTTAAATATTTGAATCAAATTTGACAGTATGATAAAATATAATTTCTTTTTTTTGTTACTTTTTAATGCATAAGAACATATTCAATTGTTACTTCTAAAATATGAAAATATAATTTGAGGTTACATAAGGGGTGTCAATCTGAGCCGTCAAGCCATTAAGTCGAGTCGAACTAATTGGTCTGGTTTGATTTATGATTTTACATATCGAATTGAGTTAAACAGAACCAAACCAAACTATTTCGAGCTTAACCATTAGGCCAAGCCACCAAACCAACAATAATTTAGAATTGTGACCTTATTATTCTTTTTCTATATAAATATAATTGTTAGTTGGTTTCACAGCCAATTGTATTTTCAATTAGTCACTCTCAATTGTTATCCAAATATTTATTCCTTCTCTACTATCTTATTCTCTTCTAATCATCTCATAGATAAATACAATGTATGATCAATTTCTACTATTTTCCTAAACTAAAGTGTTGTGTGTTTAGTGTTTACATTTGAATCTATCTCTCACACATACAAATGATTTTTCAAAACTATTATTTTTATAACTATTACTACAACTAAGCCTTGGTGAGGATCAAATGTGTTTTGGTGAAAGATAATTTTGTCTTTCACTAAAGCTTAGTTGTTGTAATTGTTGTAAAACTAGCATTGTTGTTCTTGTTTTTAGGTAATAAGTACGTTTGTCAAGTATTTATATTTTATTTTTTATCTTTTTCTTTTTTTCGAGAGTTGAGGGGAATCTAGATATAGTTTGATTCAGTTCGGTGTAAGACTTTAAACAGTTTAACTTGGTATTTTTAAATTTGGCAGATCGTATGAAAACTTTTAAATATTATGTGTTCATATTATATTTAATTTTTGGTATTTTTTAAATATTTTTTTGGTTTTCTTAAATGTTGAATTCCCATTTTTCCTTTGAAAGCATGTCGAATCACTAAATCGAGCCGAATTGATTCAGTTTGGTTCAAAACTTTAAACAATTCAGCTATGTTTAATTTTTTACCAATCGACGACATGCAATTCAACTCGTATGTAATTTCAAGTCGAATCAAACAGAACCATTTACACTCTTAATTATCATAAAGTCAAAATTAGTTACCATAATTTTGGTCGCATGATAACATGATTTCTTTAAAAAAATAAATACTTAAAAGAGTGTAACTATTAACACCCACTTTTCCGTTAAATACACGGTCACTCTTATTTATTAACTTATCTAAATAATAAATACACCCCCATTATTTCCTATTTTACCCCCTTTATCTCCTGTTTTCTTGTCCCCTCTCCTTCCCTCTCGTTCCTTTGAATCCCTTCTCCCTCCGTTTTCTTTCCCAAACCTTTCTCTATCTCTCTGGTCTCTACCTTTTGTTTTCTTTTTCCCCTCCCTCCTCTCTTTGCTTTCTTTCAACCACCGCATCAGTCCCAGTGCAATCTTTTCTTGTGGATTTTCATTTTCTTGTCAAGTCCCAATACAAAGGTTAATTTCTTAAACCAAAAATAAACTAGTTTCTCGGGCGAAATTAAATACAAACTACAAAAGTAATTACAAAGAGGTGACTCAAATGGCGCAAAAAAAAAAACTTCAAAAAATCGTTAAATATGGTGTTCGGTATTGGTTGACCGAATAACCTGTTCGGCTAACACTAACCTAACACTATAGTGATGACGGATAATTAGTAGATTGTTTGGTCAGCTGAACAACACTAGGGTGTTGGATGGAATTATTGTAATGAAAGGACAAATGTCAATAAAATATTATCAATGATGATATTTTTGTAATATAAAAAGAAAGTTGCATATAGAGGAAAATGAGTCTTAATACTCATAATTAAATGACAAGAACTTATTTAAGACCGTCTTACAATTCATAAATCCATAAGACGGAGCCCAAAAAAATAATAAAAATGAGGTTTCTATAGTGGGTAAACCATTGAAAAAGACTGTGAGTTATCCAGTAAAAGAACATGTCAAAATGTGAGAGAAAATAGACTCAAATCCAGGCGAATGGGCTGGATTCAAACAAAAAGACGCATGTCACCCGAATAGCGCTCGTGGGTCGTGCGTTGTTGAAGGCAACGTGGCGTGCGCACATGGTGACAACACATTAATGAAATTCACCATCTAATTGTTTTGGTACTCTCCTTCTTGCAAATCATGTGTCGGTGCCTTCCTTCTTGCAAATCGTGCGTCAGTGACTTCCCTTTTTTCAAACTTTGCTGTCGAAGTCCCTTTGTGTCAAGATTTCACATTTTAGTTCAAAAGCAACTTAAAACATTAATTAATTTCATTTTTAATGCAAAAACTCACTTAGTAATCAAAAGTGATACAATTAGGGGAAAAGTGACATTTATAGAGCCAAAAGTGACAAATTTTATTTTATACTAAAAAATGTGACACTTTTAATCAATGTTCTTAAAATCGATTAGCGGGCGCTAAGCACCAGATCAGCCCCTAAGTAGACATGTACAAAAGGTTCGTGATTCACGGTTTAAACTGTGAACCGAACTGTCTAAGAACTGCCAAGGAATTGAACCGTGAAGAATCGAACCTTCGACTGAACCATAACTGGAGGTTCACTGGTTTAGTTAAAGGATCGCCTAAACCTTTTTTCCATGAATCGTGGTTCGAAGCGTGAACCGACGATGGTGTTTTTGATGAAAAAAATAGTTTTTTTTTAAAAAAAATCTTTTTTTTCCTAACCTATAAATACTCACACTCCCTCTTTAATTTTTTCCTACTTCTAATCTCTCTAATTCTCTCAAAATTCTTTATCCCTCTTTTTTTACAAAATACTTTTGTTATTTTACAAAGTAGAAAATGTTTAAAATAATTACTTTTGGTTACTTTTAAAAATTCAAAAATTATTTTACACAAAGTTTACAAATGTTTAAAGATAGTTTAAAAAAAACATAAAATGTTGAAAAAAATAAAAATAAAAATAAAAATAAATTTTTTTTTGGAATCGTGAACCTGATTTAAGGTCCACCATTTAGAACTGAACCGTGAAGGTGCACGGTTCGAAACTAGTTCACCGTTCCCTTTGTTAAGAGTCGGCGGTTCCGGAACCGAAATCATGAACCGTATGGGCATGTCTATGGGGCCTAGAATTAAGATATAATATCCGGTTTTTAATATTTTAAATTTTTTATTATAACCTAATCATTAAGCATTAATTTTTTAAATATACTAAT
Source organism: Codonopsis lanceolata (assembly GCA_013146195.2). NCBI lineage: Eukaryota > Viridiplantae > Streptophyta > Magnoliopsida > Asterales > Campanulaceae > Codonopsis > Codonopsis lanceolata. Next base: position 160,018,569 of record CM028379.1, read on the forward strand.
AGTAAATATCACAATAGTAAATATCACCTAATAATTTAAAAATAATGATTATACTATAATGTTAAATTTTAAAAGTAAAGCAAAATTCAATATCATTTTAAGGTTTAAAATATTACATAAATAGTCAATAGTTTAATTGTCCATAGGTTCGTTAACAAATTACAAATTTACAATAATAATTTAATAATTTAAATTTTTATATTTATTATGAATGTTTTTTAAAAAAACCCAAAAATAACATTAAGTTGGGCCAAAGTTTTATAAATAAATAAAAAATATGAAAAATCAGTAGTTTTTTGCCTAGGGGGCGCCTAGATCACCTAATTGATATTTTGCCAATTTTCTGAATTTCTAGGTGCTTAGGTGGCGCTTAGGCAGGCACTTAGGCCGTTTTTAAAACAATATTTTTAATACTAAAAAAATGACCCTATTCATTTAAAAACGTGAGGGGTGACACTATAATTTCTGAAAGCCAAGGGGTTGAATTGAGATTTTTGAATCTTGGCCTATTTATCTTAGATATGTCTGTAAGGCAGGTCTTACATGAGACCTACTATAGTACTCCCTCCGTCCCTAAATAATCGTCTGGATTGACCCGACACACAGTTTAAGAAAATGTAATTGACTTGATTATTTATATTGGTTTAATGCGTAGTTTCATTTAATGTCCATGTATATGTGGCCATGATTAAAATAGAGTGAAAAGTAAGGGTAAAGTGGTAAAAGTGATGTTTTAAAAAGGTAAGTTTCAAAGTGGACAATTATTTTGGTTCGGACGACGATAATTTAGGGACGGAGGGAGTAAAATTAAATTGCGGTGTTCCTTACTGTACGTACCAGTACCATCGGCGCTAGGGTAAGTTATAAATATTACTCCATCAGTTTCTAAATTATTGTTCTCTTTGACCCGACACTCTGTTTAAGAAAAAATAATTGAGTGTATGATAAATATTGATGTAATGTGTGGTTTTCTTTAGTGCCATTGTGTATGTGGTTATAATTAAAATATGTAAAAAATAATGATAAAGTGGTTGAAACAAGACAATTATTTTGGAACGGATAAAACAAAAAACAATTGTTAATAAAAGTGGTAAGTGTTAGAGCATCCTCAATGTGTATATTCTTAATACAACTTCTTAATTGAGTCTCACTGCCACCTACACATTTTTCTCTTCTTACACACTTAAGAATAAATCTTCCCATTGTATACAACTCTTACACAACTTCTTACACAACTTCTTACACAAAAAATATTAAATTTAACACCATTCCAAATAAAATAAAAAACCCTTCCTCCCCCCCCACACACACAAGCCTCCTGCCAGCCACCCACCTGCATGCTTTTTCCTGACAAATAGGAATTTCCTATTGAGAAAGTTGTATATCTATTTCTCTTCTAAGTGGACATTTAGAGAGGGTTTAACGGTGGTTTTATTGGGTAGTATATAGAGATTTAGATGTACAATAGGGTATTTCTTTTAAATCATAAGAGGATCTATGATGATTTGGTTTCTTCCGTCTCATGCCAAGAGACCTTTTAATTTCCACCAATTCCGGAAAAATGTGCCAAGTTGTCAATTTCCATCCTATCCAACCGTGTATCTCTCTCCCTTCAGGTGGGGCCACTTTATTTATTTATTTATTTTTTTGATTTTTAGTCATTTTGTAATTCAAAAAAATAAATAAAAAAAATTATATTTAAGAAGTACATATTTTTATTTATAAATAAAGACTTAGTTTGATTTATTTGAACAACAAATATTTTTTTTCAAAATTTGAAGTTATTAAAGATAAAGATGGTGGGATATAAAAGATTATTAGAATTTGTGTCAAGCTATTATATATGTTTTTTTATTTAAGTAGCTTATAGATATCAAATTGATTTTTATATTTAATTTTAATAAATTAAGTAATATATAAGAATCTAATTAGATCCATTGTTGTACATGTTCTTAGGTGGCGGCTAAGGAGTCTTAGTGCATTTAGCCCACGTTGGGATACTCTTAGTAATACTGCCTGCTGAGGGGGGAAGGTGATTAGGTGAAGGTGTAAAATATTTACGGTGGAAAACTGAAAATCAAAGACGTATGGGGTGTCGTCAGAGAGAGAGAGAGTCTACTCTAATTGACCATTGAGTGATAGTACTGTTACCAGTAAAGACAAGACAACCCCCACCCCCACCCTAAAAGTAGACTTTGCCATTCTTTTCAATAAAGTCGATTAGATTCGATCGTCGAGACCTTTTCTCTCACTCTCTCCCAAACCTTTGTGTTATTTGAACAAAAATCTTTTTCATTTCCTCTCCACACTTTCTGGGACAATTGGCTTCACCCCTTTGGAACAGAATCGACACTTCGCTCTCCAAGTAAGGTTTTTTTTTTAAATTTTATAAATTTTCTTCCCGTGTTCCTGTTCGATCTTTCCTTTCTTACTTTATCTGCAACTTTTAACTTCTTTTTTTGAGGGGTATGTTTTGATTTCTCTTGTCAATTTTCTCCTATTTGTATCTCTTTTTCTTGGATGTATTCTGTTTGGATTCCAGCGTCTGGTTCTTAATTTTTTTCATCGAAAATTTGCCTTGTTGGATATGATTTTGTGGATTGAATTGCAATATCTGTCTTCTCTTTTTTCTTTCTGTTTATGGCTTTGTAAACTGTGAGGATGAAATGGGGTTTCATTTATTTGTAGGAATGTTTTGATGACGAAAATTAGCAGAACCCGACTCATCTTAGCAGTGAACTGATACTGTGTTAGTAGTAGTAATAGCAAGTAAAACTAAAAGATGGGTTTGAAGCCACTGGATTTGTACTGTCGTCCGGTGCCACAAGGAGTGTGGGGGAAATCAGTGGATAATGCATTTGGAGCTTACACACCTTGTGCAACCGAAGCTTTGGTCACTGGCATTTCTCATTTGGTTCTATTGGGCCTGTGCTTGTACCGAGTATGGTTGATCACTAAAGATTTGAAAGCTCAAAGGTTCCAGCTGAAGTCCAATTACTATAATTACATGTTGGCTTTCTTGACTGCTTACTGCACTGCCGAACCATTGTTCCGATTGGTTATGGGAATATCAACATTCAATCTTGATGGACAGGTCGGCCTTGCCCCATTTGAGGTGAGTTTTCTTTTTGACTTTTGTCCTTTTTCTTTCTCTTGATTAAACTCCACTGTTGCTTCAACTTGTAAAATCTAATAAAACATGGTGTGATTTGAATATTTTGTGTAAAATGGAAAAGCAGCTTTTAAGACAAGACACTATTTTTGTTCTTCTAACTTGTGACCTCTCCCGTCACAGTCGAGCAATCGTGTTTTTGAACCAAGGCGCCGTTTGTCCCTTCTGAGGACGCTTAAGAAGAATCAAATAATTTGCACCTTTTTATTGTATGCAGATTGTATTACAAATTACAAATTGCCAAAAAGGAAATGGCCTTTCGGATTTGCCAGATTGATATGTGTTTATTTATTTATTACCGAGTATTTATTTTTTAAGGTACGCCACATTGATTTTTGTAGTTAATTGGTTTGGCTATTCACTGAAAGAAAATATAATATTGTTTAGTTAATCTCATCCATAGTTCAAGCTTTTGAACTTCGGGCACAGAAAAATGTTATCTCAACGGTATAATTACATTGGAAGTGACAAAGAAATTTGGATTTCACATTAGTTATAATCATGTTTGCGAGCATACTTTTTTTTTTTCAAGTACTCCTTTTCCCTATTCAAAATTTCTGCCAAAAATATTTTTTCTTGGGAGACTTGGTTTCAAGCAATTGTTGGAAAGGCGAAACGGTAAGATTTAACTTTCTTTGAGGTGACTTGGACTTTTGAGTTTGCAAGGACTTCTAAAGTTTGACGTTGTAATTGTAAAAAGTAAGAAACAAATGTACGATGTTATTGAGACAATGAATAGTGAAGTTCCATGTTAGAAAATTCCTGAATGTGAATAAAACAATTATGAACAAAAGTCTATGATTAGGGGGACACGGTAAAAATGATGTAAAAATCACCAAAAGTATTGGACGCAAGGGTCGTAGGACACACGAGTTCATGTGTATGGATATTATAGTGCAGCTACAAACCACTTATGCCAACCAAGCCATCACATTCTTCTTGAAACTTCCATATCCAACTTTATTATAAAGATCTCACAACTTTCAGAATATATCGGCCACACTTAGCAGTGTGCTTTTCTTTTGGGCCGAGAAAATTATATTCTACTGTATAGATGCCTGTAGTTAATGTTCTATTGATTGATTGTACAACATTTTTGTAACTGCTCCCTGTAGCAAGCTGTGGATAATTTATGGCAGCAGAAAATTCGTACTAAAGGTCTTGATGACCAAGTTTCACGAATGGCATTGAGTCTTTGCCATTTACATGTTACATTTTTTTTTGATAAGTAAAGAGTATATAAATATGAGCGTCAAAATAGGTTACGCGTCCTTAGAAACCTAGAAGTATACAAAGCTCGAGTGCTTCTATCTGCTAGATATGCTATTTACAAATTCTACAAAATTCATTTTCGAAGTGAGTGGATAGTTCGCAGCCTCTACACACCAAGAGAATAGATTGCGCAGCAGAGAATTCTTCAAGGCCGGAATAGACTTTTCCTTATTGTCAAAAACCCCTTGATTTCTCTCCTTCCAGATCATCTAACAAATTGCCAAAGGGGCAGCCTCCCAAACCCCGATGCTCCTGCCCTCAACAGACAACAGCTCAGAAATTGATCTCGGCATCACCCAAGGCACTTTAAAAAGACTCGGCAACAAAGCAACAAACTCCACAGATCTGAAGCGATAGGACAATGTAGAAGCAGGTTCACGCTCTCCTTGCTTGCCTTGCACATGAAACACGTGTTCACTAAAGAAATATTCCGCTTCTGGAGATTATTTACTGTGAGGATAGCTTCGTGCATGGCTTCCCATACAAAGAAGGCCACTCTCTTGGGCGCTACAGATTTCCACACTGCTTTCCAAGGAAAAAAATTCCTATCACAATTCAATAGATTCAAGTAATTAGATTTAACCGTGAAAATATGATCCTTGGCTGCTTTCCAGATCACCCCATCTTCTGCCCCATCAATCTTCTGAGCCTGTAACAGCTCAAGAAATCACAGCAGCGAATCCACCTCCCAATCATGGAAATTCCTCATGAAAACTGGACTCCAAGTAAGTCTACCATCCTCCCTTGACAATACGGAGCTAACCGAGCAGCCCTTATCCCTGGACCCTAGTGACTTCAAACAACACAGGAAATTCCACCTCTCGCCACACCATCTATCTTCCCAAAAACTAACTGGCTCTCCACTTCCCATCTCCAAGGCAAGGAACCTCTCAAAGGAACTCCACCCTTTTCTTATGCCCTTCCACACCCCCACCCCAAAAGGTGAAACAACTTCCGCAAGAAACCACGCATGACCCCCCAAGCCATACTTACTTACCACCAATCTCCTCCACAATGCCTCCCTTTCCGTGAGATACCTCCACAACCACTTTCCCAGCAATGCCTCATTAAAAACCTAGTTTCCTAACCCCCAACCCTCCCTCTTGCATTCTAATAGAAACCTTATCCCATTTGACCAAATGAAATTTCCGCTCCTTCGACCGACCTTCCCATAAAAAATCTCTTTCCAATTTTTCTAGTCTATAACGGATAGAGGCATGCATCTCAAACAGAGAAAGGAAGTAGGTTGGTAAATTTGAAAGAGTGTTCTTGACTAGCACCATCCTACCCCCCTTGGAAAGGAATTGTTTCTTCCAACCCGCCTAACGATGCTCGATCCGCTCGACCACGAAGCCCACATAGCATTGCTTTTAGTTGGAGCACCAATGGGAAGTCCAAGGTATGAGAAAGGGAGAGTCGCGGTCTTGCACCTAAAAAAGCCCGCTAAGCTCTCAATATCATTCACCACACCTATTGGAATAATCAAACTTTTGAGGATATTTACTTTGAGCCCCGAAACTGCTTGAAAGAACAATAACACCATACGAAGGTAACCCAGCGCCTTTTCTACCCCACTAAAAACCAATGTATCCATAAAGAGCAAGTGAGAAACCTCTAATTGTGACACATCTCCCCTTCCAACCTTAAAACCGCCGATAAATCCCCACTCAACTGGCTTCTCCAAGAGTTTACTCAAGGCCTCCATCACAAGAATAAACAAGAACGGGGATAATGGATCACCTTCACGAAGGCCCCTTTAACTATCAAAAAATCCAGAACAAAACCCCAAAACCCCAGTTGACATGGTCATATGCCTTCTCAATATCCAACTTGCATAATAAACGCGAAACACCTCTTTTCAATATGTCGTCCACAACCTCATTAGCTAGAAGGGATGCATCCAAGATTTGTCTATCCTTAACGAAAGCATGTTTAGACCTCGAAACAATCTTACCAATCACCTTTTTTAACCTATGGGAAAGGATCCTCACAATTAGCTTGTAAATGCCCCCAACTAGATTAATGGGTCTGTAGTCCTTCAAATCCGTCGCACCTTTCTTCTTCGGAATCGACGATGTGAAAGCAACATTAAGGTTCTTTTCGAAATACATGTAGAAAAACTGAAAAACCTCCATAATGTCCCCCTTGACCACCTCCCAACAATGCTGGAAAAAAGCTATACATAATCCATCCGGGCTTGGGGATTTATCACCACTCATGGACCTTAACTCTGTCACCACCTCCTTGGATGGATTCATTAGTCTAGTTGGGGGCATTTACAAGCTAATTGCGAGGGTCCTTTCCCTGAGGTTGAAGAAGGTGATTGGTAAGATTGTTTCGGAGTCTCAACATGCTTTCGTTAAGCATGGACAAATCTTGGATCCATCCGGGCCTGGGGCTTTATACCATACGAATGACTTACATTTTTGTAAGTCATGCGTATGGGATTTGATCGCAAGTGTTTTAAACAGTCCTAGATATGCTTAAAATATGAGTTTTAATGCTCTTGTGCCAAAATGGATTAGAAGACTGTGTAGGTCAAAATGTGGATAAGTGATATGCATTTATGATTGTTTCATACCTCTAAAACTAGCCAAGTCACAGATATTGTTAAGTATGGTAAATATGTTAAATATGGTAAATATTATAGCATAATTATATGAGAATAATTGTACGAGAATAAGTATAGGAGATTTGATTTATTGTTTCCTAGAATAGATCCCAGAAAGTGTATAAATTTGCACAGCCTCTTCAAGTAAGGATTAAAGGAATTCTTCCATCTTCTTCTCTCTGAATTTATTTTCAACATGGTATCAAAGCGGGTTTGAATTCCTCTCTTGTATCTGCTGTGTTCTTCATTCGAGCAGTCCAGTTCTTCCCTAGTGTTACAGAGTGTGCGTACCCAAAAACACTAGCCGCCACACAGGACTGGTCGGAATCAATTGCCGAACAGCCCTAGAAAGTTTCGCCAACGACGAAAGTTCCAGAATAGTTCGTGTCACTATTCCGAACCAGATTCTAGTCGAGATTTCAATACTCCGGCCTATTCCAGCCTCTGTTTGATTATCTTATTTGATTGTTTTCTTGTCTTTATTCATCCCGAATGGGTTCTACAAGTACTGCATTACCAAGTAAGACTTTCCTTAGTTTTGCAGCTATCCCTGTTATCTGTTTTGTAAAACTAATCAATAGATTGCCATAAGACATTACATAAAAAGGCATTGATTTGCTTCCATTGTACCTGTTCCAGCAATTACATGTCATGGTTTGCGTCTGTTGAGTTGTGGTTTATGGATCAATGTTTTGAAGACCACTTAACAAAACGTGTGACCGATATAACTGAAAAGGAACAAGTACAATGGAAGCAAATTGATGCCTTTTTATGTAATGTCTAATGGCAATCTATTAATCAGAATCTTGTGGGCCAATATAGACTTTATCGCACTTGCTGCGAGGCATGGCAAAAGGCAAAGAAACTTTATTTGAATGACATAAATCATCTTTATACTATTGTCTCTAGTATGAAGACGATTCAGAAACTATGCAAGAGTACTTGGGACAAATTGAGACTCTTCGCCACGAATTTAATGAGTTGATGCCTCTCTCCACCTCGGCGAGATGCTAAAGGCGGGCAGCGAGGTCGAGGTCGTCCGAAGTGTTCTCACTCCAATGATCTGGGCCATACAGTAGATCGTTGCTTCAAACACCATGGATACCCGCCTAAGGTTGCAAACTTTTCTCAATATGATCCATGGACTGATGACACCCCCGGAAAAGTAGTCATGTCACCTGCTGAGTATGCCACATTTAAGAAATTTCAAGAGAACAATCGGTCATCCACCATAGCCTCAACCAGTCAAATCGGTAATCCTATTGCATGCATCTCTCAATCAACCTTGCTTGGGCCATGGATGCTCGACTCTGGTGCTTCAAATCATATGTCTGGTGACAAAAATTTATTTATTTTTTGATAAGTAAAGAGTATATATAAATAACATGCGTCAAAACAGGTGACGCAGCCTTTGTACACTAGGAGTATACAAACTACTCAACTCTAAAACTATTCAAAAAATCCACAAAAGAATGCCCGAGAGATAGATCTGTCGCTGAACACTACAAAAACAATTTGCGCAAAAGACAGTCTCTCAATTGATCCAGCGGAACCTCACTATTATTGAAAATTCTCCTGTTCCTCTCTTTCCAAATAGTCCACCAAACACCCGTCGGAATAGCACCCCAAAGAATATTGCTCCTCCTACGATTGGAACGAGACCAACTCAAAAGCATCCCCGAGCAGGCGGGCATTACCCACGAGATCCCAAAAGCCCCAGAACCATATACCATAAAGAGCGAGCCACCGGGCAATGCAGTAACAAGTGATTGACACTCTCTTCGTCGCCTTTGCACATGTAACACCGGTTCACATAAACCATCCCCCTTTTGCGAATGTTTTCTCCCGTAAGAATCGCCTCATGACAAGCTTCCCAAACAAAAAATGCAACGCGACTGGGAGCAATACTCCTCCAAATTCCTTTCCAAGGAAAGGGATCCCCCACTCTGTTCGACATAGCACAAAAATAAGATTTAACTGAGAACTTTTTGCTGTTCGATGCATCCCACCTTGCCTTATCAATTCTGCTTCCGTCAATCTGAAGCGAATAAAGCGAAGTGAAAAAATTTCCACAAACCTCCATCTCCCAATCTTGAAGATCCCTACAAAACAAGGGATTCCAGACCACTCTACCCTGATCAATATGCAACACCGAACTAACATGGCAGTTTTTGTCCACCGCCAAATTGTACAACTCAGGATAGACTCTCCACAGTTCCTCTTCCCCACACTTGTCTTTCCAAAATCTCACTCTCGAACCATTGCCAACCTCAAAAGAAACAAACCTTTCAAATTGCGCCCACCCTTTACAAATATCTTTCCAAACTCCTGGCCCAAAAGAACCGACGACGATTTAAGGAAACCAAAAATGATCACCCTCTCCGTATCTACTGATCACCACCCTCCTCCATAACCCATGCTCTTCCTCCATATATCGCCAAAACCATTTACCAAGTAAAGCTGAATTGAAGCAACTTAGCTTTTTGATTCCTAAGCCTCCTCTCCTGATGTTCGAACAAACCTTATCCCAATTAACTAAATGAATTTTATGCTCCTCCCCTTGACCCTCCCACAAGAAGTCTCTTTCCATCTTTTCCAAAATATTGCGCACTGAAGCAGGCACCACAAAAAGCGAAAGGAAAAATGTGGGTAGACTGGATAAAGTATTTTGGGTAGGCGTTTGGACAATAGCTGTTTCTTCCACCTCAACTGACGACCAAATTTTTCAATCACCGGATTCCACATAGCTCTACTTTTGAACGACGCACCAATCGGCAAACCTAGATAAGTCGAAGGTAAATGAGAAACCTTGCACCCAAACAATGAAGCAAGCTGATGAATATTCTCCACCACACCCACCGGGATGATCTCACTCTTAGCGATATTAATTCGCAGCCCCGACACCATCTGGAAGAAAATGAGCACAAGACGAAGATAGCCCAACTGCCCAATCTCGGTATCACAGAAAATTAAAGTGTCATCTGCGAAGAGCAAGTGAGAGATGGCAACCTCCTCTCCTCTATACTTTCCCAACCCGAAACCATGAATAAATCCTCCTCTCACAGCTTTCTCAATAAAACTGCTCAATGCTTCCATAATAATGATGAATAGAAAAGGAGAGAGAGGATCTCCTTGCCTCAGCCCCCTCGAACTAGCAAAGAAACCAGCAGATTCGCCATTAACCAATACTGAAAATCGAGCTGAAGTGATGCAAAACAAAATCCACTTCCTCCATTTAACACCGAACCCCATCCTTTCCATTAAAAACATCAAAAACTCCCAATTAACATGGTCATATGCCTTCTCAATATCCAGTTTACACATCAACCCGGGACATCCCTGTTGCAACCTTAAATCCACAACCTCATTGGCGATAAACGACGCATCTATAATTTGTCTCTCCCCCACAAATGCATGTTGAGAATCCGACACCAACTTCCCAATCACGTGACGCAATCTGATTGACAACATTTTAGATAGAATTTTATAAAAACCTCCCACTAGACTGATAGGTCTAAAATCTCCCAAATTCGTAGCACCGGCCTTCTTCGGGATAAGAGTGATAAAAGTGGCATTGAAACTCTTCTCGAAACACAAATTGGTATGAAAATAGTGGAACACATCCATAATGTTATCTTTAAGAATCTCCCAACAAGAACAGAAGAAGGCTATATAGAAACCATCAGGACCCGGAGCCTTATCACCATTCATACTACGCAAGGCTGCCAAAGCCTCCTCTTCCGAGAAAGGGCGTTCTAAAGAACACCTATCCTCCTCCACCAGATTCTTAAAATCAGTGTCTTCCAATTTAGGATGCCACTCCCCTTTATCCGAATATAACTTTGAATAAAAATCCACTATGCCATCCTTAATAGCATCCCTTTCTTCAAGAAGATTCTCTCCAATAGTAACTTTCCGAATCTGATTCACGTTCTTATGAGCACTTGCCATCTTATGAAAAAACTTAGTGTTCTTATCCCCTTCTTTCAGCCACTGCACTCTTGATTTTTGCCTCCAACATACCTCCTCCTTGATAAGCAAAACCTCAAGTTCGCTTTTCCAATTATTCCGTGCCTCTTCTTCCGTCTCATCCAAACCTACTGAACCCGCCTTCTCATCCAACAATCTGATCTCTTCCATGATTTTCTTAATCTTGATATCAATCCTCCCAAACACCTCCCTATTCCCCACTTTCAAATCCAACTTAAGAAGTTTCAGTTTCTTAGCAAGAATAAAGTCTGGACTCCCATTTATCTCATACGAGCACCATCTAGAATGTATCCAATCCAAGAAACCAGGCTCTAAAAGCCACATGTTCTCGAATCTAAAAGGAGACTTCCCTTTCCGCATAACCCCACACTCCAGCATAAGGGGAGTATGATCCGAGACTACTCTGGTTAAACAATGTTGCGCCGTATCACTAAATACATCAGACAAAAATTTATTTGTCAATCTTACTTATTCTAATAGTTTATCCAATGGGTCACAAACTTAAGTCCGAGGAATCTGACAAGTTATGCCCTTACCTTCTCTATCCTTAGATTCGGTTCTCTATGTACCACATTGTCCCTTAGATTCAGTTCTCTATTCTGTTACGTTCGTTGCTAATTCGGTTCTTGTGCAGGATCAGAACAACGCGAGGACGATTAGTGTAGGATGTGAGTTCTGCGGGCTATACTACCTTTCTCCATCACCAGCTCATGTCGCTTGTGTTACCACTGAAACACCTTCCATTCTTCATCATTGTTTGGGACATCCTAGCCTACAAAAACTACAATGGATGATGCCAAATTTGGCCAGTTTACCTTAGAGTGTGAGTCTTGTCAGTTTGGAAAGCATGTTCGTAATTTTTTTCCTAGTCGTCTAAATAAACAAGCAGAATCACCCTTTGCTTTAGTTCATTCAGATATATGGGGTCCTAGTCGTGTTAAATCCACTTTGGGTTTTAATTATTTTGTTACATTTGCCGACGATTTTTCTGGTTGCACTTGGTTATTTTTAATGAAAAATCGTTGAGAATTATTCTCCATATTTCAAATATTTTACTCCGAAATTAAAACTCAGTTTGGCACAAATATTCGTATTCTTCGAAGCGACAATGCCCAAGAATATTTTTCTACCTTATTTGAATCTTTTATGGCGTCTCAAGGTATTCTTCATGAGTCATTGTGTACTTGTACCCCTCAACAAAATGGGGTGGCGGAGCGGAAAAATGACACTTGATTGAAACCGCGCGTACTCTCAGAATTCCTTCTCATGTTCCACCCGCGTCTCTTCTGGGGAGATGGCATGCTATTTGATTAATCGCATGCCGTCCTCTGCCTTAAATAATCAAGTCCCTCACTCTCTATTATTTCCTAGCCAACCACTATATTCTCTTTCCTCCACGTATCTTCGGGTGCGCATACTTTGTTCACAATCTCACTCCATGAAAAGATAAATTACAAGCTAAGTTTTCTTTCTCGGTTATTCTCGCTTAGAGAAAGGTTACCGTTGTTTCTCACATGATGTTAAGCGATATCTTGTATCACCCGATGTCACCTTCTTTGAGTCGACTCCTTTCTTCTCTTCTCCCATTCGTGTGCTCAGTGTGTGTTAGAATGTGTGTATGAGGATCTCCCTCCTCCAACCATTGGTACTACCCCATTGGTTATATCATCCATTGACATGGTCTCTCCTACTGCAAACTCTACACCTCCTTTGCTCACCTACCATTGTTGTCAACCATAACCTCCAGTTACAAACCCTTCCTCCGAGCCTACAACTGAACCTACCATTACTGCTGCCCCTATGCCTACATCTACACCTGGTCCCGCGGACTCACTGTCTACTTCGGTTCTTCCATTTGCTCTGGTCCCCGACTTGGATCGACCTATTGCCGAAGGTAAAGGTATTCGCTCTACTCACAATCCTTATCCCATCTATAATTTCATGAGCTATCATCGTTTATCTTCCATCATATACTGCATTTGTGTCGTCCTTGTCCTCTGTTTCCACTCCTAAAAGTGTAGGAGCAGCTCTTTCAGACCCAGGGTGGCGTTAGGCGATGATTGATGAGATGTCTGCATTGCACTCTAATGGCACTTGGGATTTAGTGCCACTTTGGTTGTTGTTAGGTTTGCATTGTCAAAGTTCATCCCGATGGCTTTATCGACTGGTTGAAGGCTTGTCTGGTTGCGAAAGGATATACTCAGATTTATGGGCTTGATTATGGCGACACATTCTCTCCCATTGCCAAAATGACATGCTATTCCTCCTTATGGCACTTATACGTTAGTGGCCCCTTTATCAGTTGGATATCAAAAGTGCCTTTCTCCATTGTGAACCAGAGGAAGAAGTTAATATGGAGCAACCTCCTGTGTTTGATGCTCAGGGGGAGTCGAAATCTAGATTGGTGTGTCGCCTTCGTTGTGCTCTTTATGGGCTGAAACAATCCCCACGGGCTTGGTTTGGGCGATTTAGTTCGGTTGTCCAACAGTTTGGAATGACCCGAAGCGAGGCCGATCATTCAGTATTTTATCGCCATGTCTCCACCAACCAATGCACCTATCTAGTAGTTTATGTGAATGACATTGTGATTACCGGGAATGACCAGGAGGGTATATAGAAACTCAAGCAACATCTGTTCTATGTTCTATCACTTTCAGACTAAACATTTGGGCAAGCTGAAATATTTCTTGGGAATAGAAGTTGCGTAATCTCAGCAGGGTGTATTCAACTCCCAGAGAAAGTATGCCTTGGATATCTTAGAAGAAACAGGCATGGCCAGCCTATAGAGACTCCAATGCATCCGAATACTAAGCCCCTACCCGATTAGGGGGAGCCCCCTTGTCAGACTGAGCAAATATAGGAGACTTATTGGCAAACTTAACTACCTGATGGTGACGCGGCCTGATATTACGTTCCCAATGTCAGTCAGTTTCTTAGTACTCCATGTCATAGCCATTGGGAGGCAGCCATCCGTATTCTAAAGTACATCAAGAAAGAACCTGGAAAAGGGTTGTTATATGAAAACAAGGGGCATACCCAGGTGATTGGGCAGTTTCACCTATAAACGCTGAACCACTGGTTATTGTATTTTTATTGGGGGAAATCTTGTTTCATGGAAAAGCAAGAAACAATCTGTATGGCTAAAACAACATGTGAGCTCATATGGCTGAAGCAATTACTCCAGGAATTACAGTTCATGAAGGTTCAACAAATGAAGTTAATATGTGATAATCAAGTGGCCCTCCATATTGCCTTTAATCCTGTCTTTCATGAAAGGACCAAGCATATAGAAATTGACTCTCACTTTATCCGAGAGAAAATTATTTCAGGAGGCATTGCTACCACTTACGTTACGTCAGTTGACCAACCAACCGGAAGATATATTCACAAAGTCTCTCGCGGGTCCTCGAGTTAATTATATTTGTAACAAGCTGGGAACGTACAATATATACGCTCCAGCTTGAGGGGGAGTGTTAAATATGGTAAATATGGTAAATATTATAGAATAATTGTAGGAGAATAATTGTAGGAGATTTGATTTATAGTTTCCTAGAATAGATCCTAGAAAGTGTATAAATCTGTAGAGCCTTTTCAAGTAATGATTCAAGGAATTCTTCCATCTGCTTCTCTCTGAATTTATTTTCAACAGATATCGTATCTAGGGTTAAGATTGAAATATTCCTTGATTCAACAGATATGGGACTGCATATTTCTCTTGCAATTTCTCTTATTGAATAGTTTCTCTTAGTCATGTATGTGATGACAGGGAACAAGTATAAATAGCTGGATGGGATAGTTCTTTATTTGTAGATATCTTCCCATCATTGAGTTGAACTTATTTGCAACTTAATCAAGACGTTACAACATTTGGAACTTAACATAGGTTTTACAATATTAAAAAACCCATGGTTTCATAGTCGGCATTTAGGGCAAGTCCAATGGTAGGGGTCAAAACCAAATTTTGATACCTATGTAAGAGTATTAGGCCCTCCAATGATTAAAGTAAAAGGTATCAAAATTAGATGTGGTACTAGGGAAGGTACCAAATTTGATACCTCCCTTAGTACCACACCTAATTTTAATACCCTTCATTTTGATACCTATGGTTGGAGATGATCATTTGATACCCATGAATGCTAACCAATAGGTATCAAAATTTGGTTTTGATACCTATAGACAAGTACCACCATTGGATTTGTCCTTAGTAATGAAAGACCAGTGTAGCCAGATCTCCCATAATCTTAAGTTTTAGAAGGAACCTATCATTTTGAAGACCTGCTTGTATCTTGTTTAGTTTTGCGGATCTTATCTTTTTCGATCTTGGAACTTCCTCCAACCATGCAGGTCAGGCAAGGGCTTACCCCTGCTGAGGAGAGGGAGTGATTAATGCCCCTCAGCTAGTTTATGTGTGTTTTAGTTAATTTATATGCACATTCGTCTTTGTATTAGTATTCTCAGTTCCAATAGCCTTTTCACTGTAGGCACACATAAGACCTTAAGTTTGTTGAGCATTATATGTTGCAATTCTTGTCACTAGTACTTCAATTTTTAAAGCAAGACGTTCTAGGTATCTTGATGCCATGAATACTTTAAACTTTGGATTATCCCACCTTTGTTTTATACGTTCATTGTTACTGGATTATATTATGTGGAAACCACATCTAACATTTTATAACTTTTACCTGCAGATAGTTTCCCTGATTGTAAAGGCTCTTGCTTGGTGCTCCATGCTAGTCATGATAATTGTAGAAACAAAGGTTTATGTCCATGAATTTCGTTGGTTTGTCAGATTTGGAGTTCTTTACACTTTAGTTGGGGATGCCGCCTTGGTCAATCTTGTCCTCTCAGTGAGCGATTTTTACAATCGGTTAGTGCATATTTTGTTGGTTGTCATCTCTTTCTTTCACACACATGTACACGCACCCCGCATGCGGAAGACCTACTAGTTATGAACTCCAGTTTGCATGCAGGGGTAGTATACAATGATACTTTTATTGAGGATCTGAGACATTATTGTAAGATTAGAAATTCTTTGAGACATCTTGGTGTCTTATACTTACTGCGCCCCCCCCCCCCCCCACACAAGAAAAAACAATAAATTTGGTGTCATATATTGATAATTATTGGGAAATGAAAATTTTGTTAACAATTGACTGAAATAGTGTTATATTTGGCATCTTTGTGGGCTTTGGCTAAATTTTTTGTCTTGGACTTTTCTTTGTCATTTCCCCTTTTGTAAAGCAAGCTTTTGATGGACTTCTTGTCCCCTATGTACATCCTGCTTTCTCTAGATCAATAAACTTCATCTTTTATCCCAGAAAAAATAAAAATAATATTTGAGCAAGCTTGTTCCTTTTCTGCTCTCAATGCAGAAGAGTTGTGTCTTTCAAACTCCAGACCATATGAATAGTTTGGAGTGAAAGAGCCTTGATGATCGAAATGACGCGCTAATAAAGTCTTCTTTCTCACATATTAACTTTGGGAAAAAGAAAATAAAGTGTATGAAAATTCTTAAAAGTTGTATAAATTCTGGTACTAACATTATAACTAGATATGACATAGATTTTTTCACCTAACATAGAACCAACTCCATATAGTTGATAACTTGATATTGCATCAACAGTCGAGAAAACCATCCTCACCAAGTCGTAGATCTGGTGGTTTGTTTGTTTGTTTTTTTTGATAAGTAATATAGTATATACCAAAATAAAGCGCCAAAATAGGTGACGCGTCCTTGGAACACCAAAAATATAATGTGCGGAGCATGGACTCCTTTAGAGCATAGGTAGGCTATTCCTCATTTTCGAAGGCCCTCCGATTTCTCTCCCGCCATATAGTCCAGCACACTCCCAACGCAGCCTCCCACAAATATTTCCTTCTTCCGACAATCAAAGTTAGTTTCTGTACTTTTCAAAAAAATAAAATAAAAATCGAAGTTAGTTTTTGTATTGATGTAGTTCATTCCTTAGTCTTCAAACTGCCAGCTTCCTCTCATTGGGCATTGTTCAGAGTATCCAGGACAACCTGATCCTATCATTTTATTGTTATGCTAATCCTGGAAATTTTGATACAGATTAGATCTAATCAACCCCAAAACCTACTAGTGCCAATATCAATTTTTGTTGTTGGGGGGCATCTCCCACACTTGGTGCACATCACCTGGATGTGACATTTATCATCCCACTCTGCTGTTTATATTATTCTACTGCTTTCTACTCAAGTTAACGAATCAGGCTAATATGGCAGTCAGGGCCATATATTAACGGGACTAAATCTATGACTGATGAAGTCGGTCTGATGTATGGGCATAGTTTTAGTTGAGATTGTACACGTGCTGCTTTTTAAGTACTGTATTACCCTTGAATCGTTTTTCTCCCTCATCATTCTTGCCCTTTTAAAGCAACTTTCAAAAATATACAAGTATTTTGGTCAAAGTGTGTATAACATTATAGGCCATTGAGGTTGGGGGTATAACTATTTATAGCGGTTTTCATATCTGGTGACACAATGCTAATATATCTGTTCTTACCATGCAGATCTGTATTATATCTATATATCAGTGAGGTTTTCATCCAGGTTTGATGCCCTGTTTATTCCTTTGTCCTTTTAATATTGTTGGTTATCTTTCCCTTTTCTTTTTCTTCTTTTTCGTGGTAGACTTGATCATGCTTATGTAGCTATGGACTATAGCTTTTCCTTCAAGCCAGGCCATACATCCTATTCAAAGCATTCCACTGCTTGATGTGACTGCCAGAATATACAAAATTTATATTAGTTTCTCTTCAGTCTTCGTAGACAGATTGAAATATTGGCCGAGAGTAGACAATTTACTGCAGCAATCAGTTTGAATTTGTTTTACTTTATGATGTAGATTGTATTTGGAGTATTATTGCTGCTGTACGTTCCCAGTTTGAATCCTTATCCTGGTTACACTCCTATCCACTCGGAGTCCCCCGATAATACTGAATATGAAGAGCTTCCTGGCGGAGAGCAAATTTGTCCGGAGAGGCATGTCAACATAGTTTCCAGTAAGTAATTATAGTCTCTCTTCTCAGAAGGCTGATATTACATAATGCATGCTTGGCTTGACCTTTTACTGACCGTTCTCTTAGACAAGAAAAATGTGGAATATGTTCGAAATTCTATCAAATGTCTAGAAATGAACTTCTGTTACATGCTATGCTTGTGGTGAGGTTAGACCCTCGTGCTGTTAAATCAGTAAACTCCATATAATGAATTATTCTTCTTCTAATTTACCGTCTACCTTTAGCTTTTTGAATTGTTTCGGTACTTAAATAGTTTCCAGTAGTTGAGATTATATCATTCCTATGACTTTGTATTTATTTATTAATCTGCTTCCTTTTTTGTTGAAAGAGCATAAAGCTTTCTCGTCTCTCCAAGTCTATAATAATTGACTCAACGTACTTATTACTCAGCTAATGCTTTCTTTTCTTGTCTCTTTTACAGAAATATTTTTTTCCTGGATGAATCCCCTTATGCTTCTTGGGTATAAAAGACCTCTTACGGAGAGGGATATATGGAAATTGGACACCTGGGATCGAACTGAAACACTAAACAGCAAGTGTGTAGTTATTCCTCCTTTGGCACCTTTCTTATGATTTCATTCGTAACGATGTTCACTGAGTCTTTTAACTGGCTCTTTAGCTTCCAGAAATGCTGGGTTGAGGAGTGCCGTAAGCCAAGGCCATGGCTCTTAAGAGCCTTACATCGTAGTCTAGGGGGCAGGTATATACAGTGATGTGTAGCGAAGAATTATTTTGCTTATATTGAGTTAGTTTAAGAAACTTTTTATATTAGCTTATCTTACTAAGTTCCTTTATTTCTTTCCGGATCCTGAAGATTTTGGTTTGGAGGCTTCTGGAAGGTAGCCACCATTCTTTCGAATGCTCTGTACTGTTAGGATGTCCTTTACTTTTGTGACCATTCGTCACATTGAGTTCAAGTCTTGACGTTATATACATGTTGTTTCATGGAAAATTGCTCATTCTTGTTGCTTGTTAATGATCAATTGTTGAAGTCTTTTTTAGAGAGGTTTCTTTTCTTTGCAACTGGTCTCACACTCACACTACACTTTTCATGATGGCGACTATTATATATGGTCAATTTGTTTGCTTTAAATTTTGGCTTTTTTAATTGTTACTCTGCACCTGTAACTAGTACTGCATTCAGTCACTAACTGATTTAGCTTATGCTCTTAGAGATTGGGCCGAACAAAACACTTTCCCTCCTCTGTGATTCCCTCTTTTACGTGGTAAAGATTCAATTTCACAGGGTACTATAAACTTGTACACTGTTTGGCGGAGAAACACATCTAGAGCCTTGAATCCAACGTCTTATTAAGGAAAACAGTGAAACCGTTAGAATATAAGCTTGATATTTTACATAGTTGCCGAAACAATGTATATCTAGTTGTCAACCAATATCGCATGTTGATGAAAGTGGCAGATTTATTGTTGGATTTTCTTACAAAGCTGTCGCGTGTGAAACCTTCAATATTGATGATATATCATCTTTTGATGTGCTGTCCTGTAGTATGTTTGAGATTACTTCTTAACATGTGCTTTTGCCATTGTTTACTGCAGACGATTTGTTATTTGGGATAATACATTTTCTTTCTGATTTTATGCCAGTATCTTTGCTACATAATATCATGATTCTTCTGTATGGCTATTCTTCAATGGCTCACTTCCAAACATAAATAGTTTCATGTTCTTGAGCAGAACTTCCCTAAACTGGTGTTTTACACAATGAAGTATGTGCTTTTCCCATCAAAAACTAATTATATATCATCATATGAATGAGAATCAAATTTCATAAACTATTAGTGCATCTAAAAGTTTATCTTCTTAGAATTAGTCGATGAGTATCATACTCCAATCCCCTCACTCTTGTGTGATCTCTACTTGTCCTTGACGAAGCAAATAAATAATTAAGTTTGACCTACCTCACTAGCAGAACAAAAGTGCAAACTGCACTAACAAAAAGGGATCAAATGCAAGTGGAAAGATTTGAGCCCTAGATCTTTCTGAACCAAGATTTTATGCCAGATTCCATCATCAATTTACAGCGGAAGCTGTCAGAGACAGCTCTCTTAAAAAAATCTGTTAGTTTTGGGTTCTCGGTTCTGCCATTAAGAGTCTTCTTCATCCTTGATGGAATCTGGGTCAGCTAATTTACTTTTAGCCATGTTATGTTCTGGAAATTCCTTCCCCTCCCTCTTCCATTTTCCCTTCCGGATATGTGAATCTTCTCCTGGAAAAATGGGTATTGGCATTGACATGTGCAAGCTTAAACTAACATTGTCTATCTCCAATCAGGTGACTGACATGTTTGTTATTCATTGGCCTATTTGTAGATTGGTAATGATCTTTCCCAGTTCGTGGGCCCACTTATATTGAACCGACTCTTACTGGTTAGTTTCAGTTTTGCAAATGCTTCATTTTTGGTATCATATCTTGTATCATTTCTCATGTATCTTTTATATTTATCACCCTCTTCAGAATGTTTGTGAGCGTTCTCGAGTGGCATTGCATTTGTTAGTTACAACTTAAAAGTACATTTGAGTTCTATCAGCTCCCTTTTTGCTCGTCTGTCAATGTTGCAAGCTTCATTCATTATACAAAACGACACATTTAAATACATCCATCAGGCCTTGACAGTGAGATTATTATTATTATTTTTTGATAAGTAACCTTGACAGTGAGATTATCAAGTATCTTATGTCTGTGGTACGAAGTTTATGTTGCTTGTCCATCCAATATTTCTCTTATATTGGCTGACAACTTTGGTGTTGAATCAGCCTGTGGTTCATATAGAGTAATCACTGTGCATAAAAGAAAAAAATAGTGATCAGAGAGGAAGAAATTAAACATAGAAGGGAAGAAATCCACTAAAAAGCTTGTGGAAAAGTAAAAGCATGCATCAGGGAAAGGGCAAAACAAAAGCCCAATACTCACTTGGGAGCAGAGCCTGTTTGGCTTACCGAGGGTCGGCTATATGAGATCTAACAAGGAATTGGAGCGTGGTTCTGTTTAGCCCTGGTTCTTAGTAGTGGTTGGTGCAAGTACTGATTGTCATTTTAATCTAAATCAAGCTGAAGTAACTTAATGAATGGTCAGCGCTAGGTTAACTTTTGGCCCCTTTTAATTAGTAGGGGAGAAGAGATGAACAAAATATAGTTTGGAAGTCATAACCTATCAAAGGACGCGTCATGTGATTTGATACTTATTTTATCCTTATTAATCCTAGAATCCACTAGGAACGAACAACTGGAATCCACCAGAAAAAAAGGATTTAACCTTAACTTTATTCAATTTTCTGAACCATTCGTAATTGACATCAAACCTGCATTTGTAACGTTCATAGCGGTTGGAAAGGAAGTTATAACTTCCAAAAAAACTGCCCTAACTTATCTAGTAACCAACTAGGACTTTAAATTCATCAATTAGAGATCTAAATCTACTTCTAAATAAAAAAAATACTACACTAATAATTACAAATTCGAAATTTATAACAATAGTAAAAATAATCAAACTTAAGAATAAACTGCTCCAATCTTGTCCCACATCAATAGCATTTTTTGTGGATAGTGGGTCTTTGATGTATACTTCGTGTGTACATAGGCTGCGTCACCTAGTTTGACGCATTTGTTATATAATATGTATTACTTATCAAAAAAATTCCAAAAATTACAATATATACACACCATACATATATATCAGATTATTCAAATGCTGTTTTTTTTGGTGTAATGAGGTTGTCTCGCAGTGTGATAGTCCATTTGTGGATTTTGTGAATAAACATTTCTTTTGGATAGTGCGGGTCTTAGTTGTATACTTCCCGTGTACATAGGACGCGTCACCTGTTTTGGCGCAGTCTGATTTAATATAATCTTTGCTTGTAAAAAAAACCCAAATAAGTTTCCAATTATTCTGATGAATAATTCTTGGACTAGGCTTGCTCTGCATCAGTAAGTGAGGTCTGCCTTTTTGATAAGATAAATAAGAGGATATCTATTACGAATTCCGCTGCAACTGCTGCAGGATCCACCTGGAAGAATATGCCATATGCCCTTCTCACGCTTGTCAAAGTCTTGGATCACCTTTGTAATATGTGCACATGACAATCAAGTGTTGGGATGGAAAGTAGGGATGGTATGGGTCATGGTGGGAACTTAAATTGTGATCTTACTCACAATAAGTGGGGAGGACAATAATCCTCTTTACTAGGTTAACTTACTTGTAATGCTTAAGGTTTTATTATTATTATATATATATATATATATATATATTTTTATTTTTTTTGTTTCCCTTAGAAGGTGAACCTTGTACAGTTGTTGTGGTGTAAAGAATTTGTGTTATCTGAGAGTTGGTTTAAAATATGAACAATCAACAACTTGTGGATGATATAAATAACTTCTTTTTCTGTATCTTTTTTCACAACCTCCTGCAGTCTATGCAACTAGGCGAACCAGCTTGGATTGGTTACATTTACGCATTCGCAATATTTGTTGGAGTGGTATGAGTCTCATCCCTGATTTGCTATTTTAGAATTTATATTTAGTAAACTGTACTCCGTTTCCACCCAATATTTCGGGTTATCTGCTTCTTATATTTTTGTGTTTTGATTTGTATAAATACACTTAAAAACATTTCAGTCGTGCATTGATCTTGTGATGTACCTTAGTAAATATTAGAAGCACTTAGATCACTTCTGAAGTGATTGGTCAGCGGCTGATTTCTGAGTCAAGGCCTTCATACTATTGGGGTTATTTTCGGGCCTTTAGACACTGTTTTGTGCAACAGTTCCCGTCTTATCGTGGTTTCTTAGGTAATAATCATGGGGATAACAATGTTTTCTCTTGAGTTAATTTTCTATAACTTCCTCGGTCAAACATGGTTATTGTACTTAACTCATGTAACGAGGGACACCTCTTCAGAAGTATGCTGTTTCACCAAGGCATGAACTTTGTCATGTATATTTTCTTCAGACCAATTGTGCATGTTGCTAGTTAGACATTCCTGTGATGGTCTGTGGGAAACTGACAAAATAAATAGCCTTCATATTATTGGTGTACTGTTTTCCGCTTGTCGTTGTTTTCTTGGACTATGAACCATGTGCTACAAAATTACAAGCGTCCAAAGTTTTTCCCAGACCTGCAATGGTGGTAGTGTCACGTTGTTTTTGTTTTCGTAGACTTATGGATCACATGCTGTGATATGCTGAGTTTGCTGGGCAACCAAGGTGGGGTCTGTGTGTGTATGTGTGTGTTGGGGGGTTTCGATATTATCTTATTAAGTGTTATTAGCTGAATAAATTACACATCTTATGTATACATCCCCTTTTAGCATCTTATCATTGTAGGCTATATGGCACTTTTATGTACCAAGAAAGAAAGGCCAATTTCAGTTTATATAATGAAGTAGACATTGATGCCGTGCATGTTTACTAGTTTACTTATTACATATCATCTGTTGATAGCTTAAGTTTTCATTTATACCCTTTTGTCTTATACAGGGTGTGTTCCATAGAGAAAGTAGTAATAATGGATTTTCTATTTTTCTTTGTATTCACGAGGTTCTCTCATGCTACTTCAAGCTATGAGCGTCGTTGTGTAAACTTCCAGTTTATTATTTTTTATTCTTTATTTCAAGCTATGGCGTCGTTGTATTCTTTATTATTCTTTATTTTTCTTTGGGCCAAAACTAATGGCAGAAAAGGATTCATGTAGCTGACCCCAAGTGAGTGGGAAAAAGGCTGAGTTGAGTTGTGATTCTTTATTCTCAAATACCAGCACTGTTATATCTGCTCTCTAGGGTTAGTTCAACTCAATTGGCAGATCAAATTATCTGATTGGTTTATGTTGCTTAGGTACTTGGAGTGCTATGTGAAGCTCAGTACTTTCAAAATGTCATGCGTGTTGGTTACCGGCTTCGATCAACTTTGGTAATTTTACTGTTAGCACATTGTTAAATAGTTCTGTTTATGGTTATAAATTCGTCAGCCTTCAATGCACTTTTTAGGGTTCCAAATACACGCTTAATTGCACCATGTTTTTGAGCTGTAAACATACTGAACGGCTTGGCGTCAATTTATCATTGGTTTCTTTGGCTCAATCATTTTCCTATGTCCCAACTTTCATGGCCATTATCAGTTTCATGTAAGGACATAAAGCGTGGTTTGGGGGCACCAAGCATGTTTTAGGTCAATCAGACGTAAGTTAATGAGTCTGAACAAGATTTGGTGAAGTCAAGCAACTTCTTGATGTAGTGAGCAGTCTCAGGATGTGTTAGGTTCTTTGACTGTTTTCAGGCTTCTCACTTTTTAATTTTAGAAGAGTGCATTGCTATAATAGAGCTGTGACTGCATTTGTTTGTTTTTAAATCTAGTTTTTTATAGATCTTGTTGGCATTCATGTACTCATTAAGCCTTTTTAAAAATGGTTTGTAGATTGCTGCAGTATTCCGCAAGTCTTTAAGGCTAACCTATGAGAGTCGTAGAAAGACCACATCTGGAAAAATAACAAACTTGATGACAACTGATGCTGAGTCACTCCAGGTATGTTGTGCTCCACTGATCTTTTTATTTGCTAATGCTGTATAATTACTTGGTGATTGTTCACTGAGTAGTAAATATGATCCCTTTGGCAAGGATATTTCAGCATTACTGCCTGTCATATTACTGAAGTGCTACCAATCAAAGAGAATTTACTTAGACAGGAATAATGTGTTCTATGGAATATATCAAATAAACACTATCACAAGTAATAGCTTGTCTAATAATAGCATAAATATATGTAATGGCTCAAGCGTTCATCTCTTTTTGCAGCAAGTATGTCAATCACTACACACTTTGTGGTCTGCTCCTTTCCGTATCATTATTGCATTGGTCCTTCTCTTCCAGCAGCTAGGTATTGCTTCACTTGTTGGCGCGCTATTGCTCGTACTTTTGTTCCCGATACAGGTATGTGGAGGTTTTTCACTGGCTTTTGTTTATGATGCTTCTTAGAGGATATAATCAATGTCATAGAAGATGCTTGTCTTTATTATTTTATTTTTTAAGTCTCCTATTATATTCATTTGTTCTTTTTCTAGTGGAACAATGTAGTCAATTGTGTAGCCCACCTAATAGTTTTGGGCTCCATTTTTATTATTATGCCATTATTATTATTATTATTTTAATATTATTATTCTTATTGCTTATTATTTTTATTACTCCCTCCGTCCCAAAATAAATGACATTTTAGACAAAAAAAAATTGTCCCAAAATAAATGATGTTATAGGATTTCACAAAATTTGTAACATTTTGTCAAAATTGCTCTTATTAATTACTCTCTAATTAAATGATGTATTGGGAATGAAAAGCATTTGTCTTCAAAATCCAAGGATTTAGAGAGAAAGTGGGATGAGTAAAGATGTGTTGTTCAAATATGGAAGGGTATTATGAATAAATGGGAAGTAGTGAAGCGGTTTATTTCCTTCAAAGTTCGAAATGGAGAGCTGATCCGTTTTTGGTGTGATAGATGGTGTGGCGATAGGGATCTGCGAAGTGTTTTCCCGTCTTTGTATAGTATCGCTGCTCATAAGGAGGAAATGGTTGGTTCTGTTTCTCAGTTTAATGGCGGTGCGGTGAATTGGAATATAGTGTTCAGAAGAAATCTCCGCAAGACTGGGAAGTGGATATCGGCGTGCAATTCTTTGAGTTGCTTTACAAACAAGAGGTGACTGGTGCTGGGGAGGACTCTGTTGTGTGGACTGAGGAGAAGAATTCAATCTTTTCAGTCAAGGTCAAGTCCTTATTAACTGGTGCTACATGTGCAAAAGGGATGAGGAAAATGTCAATCAATTCCTGCTACATTGCCCAGTTGCGAGGAGCATATGGGATTATGTGCTGAATCTGTTCCAGTTGTCCTGGGTTATGCCCAGAACGGTGAAGGAGCTGCTGCTTAGTTGGTCTCTGTATAAGCGCAAAAGAAAAAATAGTGTTTGGGAAGCGACTCTGTTGGCCGTATACTGGAGCATCTGGAAAGAAAGAAATGCCAGAGTTTTCAATAATGAAGAAAGGAGCGGTGAAAGACTTGATTCTCCAAACTCTGTTTTTTTGGTGTAATGAGCTGGATTGTTAGGGGGTTGATCCTTTTGTAAATTTTGTGGATAGGATTGCTAATAGGTAGCTTGGTTTTTGGTATGGGTGGCGTTATATAGCCCCCCCAATGCTATAAGTTGACCCTCCAAAAACCCAAAATTCCTAAGTTACTCTCCCCTTCATCCAAACTTACCCCCCCTTCACAGCCTCCTCCCTTCCCACCGCCTCTTCCCTTCCCCTTCCCACCCCTCGAGGGTTGTTCGGAGCTTATGGCCTAACAGATGAGGGTTGTTCGGTCGACTAGGGCCGAACAACCCTTGAATTGAATTTTTTTTTTTTTAAAGAGGAAGAGACATGGAAGAAGGGATATGCTTGGAGGTGTGAGCTAGGTACTCAATTGGTAGTTGGCAGTTGGTAGTTGGTGGTGCTGGAGAAAAAGGAAAAATAAGAGTTTTGTTTGGATAGGAGGGAGGGAAGAGGAAGAAGGAAAGACAATGGAAGGGAGAGATGGAGGACGGTAGGAGGGAGGAGGCGGTGGATGGTGGGGGAAGGGAAAACGTAGTGGATGGTGGGTGGGGGAAGGGAGAACGGAGTGGTTGGGGGGAAGGGAGAGCGTGGGGGGTGGGGAAGGGAGGAGGCGGTGAGGGGGGTGAGGTTCGATTCAAGGCTGGGTTTTTGGGGGGGGTCAACTTATGAAGGGGAGGGTAATTTAGGAAGTTTAGATTTTGGGGGGGTCAACTTATAGGTTTGGGGGGGGGGCTATATAGCGCAACTCTTTTGGTATACTCCCTATGTACATAGGTTGTGTCTCCTTTTGACACTTATTTATATATAATATTCTATCTTTACTTATCAAAAAAAAACTTTTAGAAAAAGTAGGATGATTGCGGGCCCCGCCATAATAAGCCAAATGAGGCCATGGCCTTGGGCCCCCCATAAAAACCCAATTTTTTGGGCTCCAAAATCCCAAAAAACCCTACCTATGATTAAATAATAATTATTTTATTTCACAATTTCACATGCCCTAGCTTATCGTTAATACTTATATATTATAGCTTATTAATTAATTATTAACTTTTTAATCAGATTATAGTATTCATCATTGAATCATTTGCGGTTTGCCCCAATTTTTATGGTTTTTTCGTTTTTGACTTGTTGGTATTTTGATAATCTAATTGAAATTTTTGGTCATTTAAGTACGTGAATGAGTGACTTTTTTTTTTGATAAGTAAAGAGTATATTAATAAGAACGTCAAAAAAGGTGACGCATCCATAATACACTAGAAGTATACAAAGCTCAAGAGCTTCTACCCACTAGAAATGTTATTTTCAAACTTCACAAAAGTCATTTTCGAAGCTGGTGGATAGTTCGCAGCCTCTACACACCAAGAGAATAGAGTGCGAAGCAAAGAATTCTTCAAGACCGAATAGACTTTTCCTCATTGTCGAAAACCCGTTGGTTTCTCTCCCTCCGAGATCACCCAACAACCGCCAAAGGGCAGCCTCCCAAATCCCGATGCACCTGAGCACCAACACCTCAAGCAGTGGCGAACTCGAACTCGCATCACCCAAGGCACTTTAAAAGATTCAACAACAAACTCCACAGATCTGAAGCGGCCAAGGCAATGAAGAAGCAGATGGTTCACGCTCTCCTCGCTCGCCTTACACATGAAACACTGCTCACTAAATAAATATTCCGCTTCAAGATTATCTACCGTTAGGATAGCTTCGTGCATAGCTTCCCATACAAAGAAGGCCACTCTCTTGGCGCTGATTTCCACATTTGCTTTCCAAGGAAAAAAATTCGCTCACAATTCAACGACCTCAAGTAATTAGATTTAACCGTGAATACCGACCCTTACCGCCTTCGGATCACACTATCTTCTACCCTATCAATCTTCCGAGCACAGTAACAACTCAAGAAATCGCAGCGGCGGCTCCACCTCCCAATCATGAAAATTTCTCTGAAACGGACTCCAAGTAGGTCTACCATCCTCCCTTGACATCACCGAGCTAACCAGAACAGCTCTTATCCCTAGTGACTTCAAACAACTCGGAAAATCCACCTTGACTTCCTCTCTCCGCACCATCTATCTTCCCAAAACCTAACTGCTCTCTCCACTTCCCACCTCAAAGGCAAGAAACCTCTCGAAGGATCTCCACCCTTTTCTAATGCCCTTCCACACCCCCACCCCAAAAGGCAAAACAACCTCCGGAAACCACGCATGATCCCCCAAACCATGCTTACTCACCACCAATCTCCTCCACAAAGCCTCCCTTTTGCGTGAGATACCTCCACAACCCCTTTCCCAAAGAATGCCTCATTAAACACTTTAAGATTCCTAACCCCCAACCCTCCCTCTTGCATTCTAGTACAAACCTTATCCCATTTAACCAAATGGAATTTCCGCCTCCTCCGACCGACCTTCCCATAAAAAATCTCTTTCCAATTTTTCGAGTCTATTCCGGATAGAGACAGGCATCACAAACAAAGAAAGGAAATAGGTCGGTAAATTTGAAAGAGTGTTCTTGACTAAAACCAACCTGCCCCCCTTGGAAAGCAATTGTTTCTTCCAACCCGCCAAGCGGTGCTCGAACCGCTCTATTACTGGAACCCACATAGCTTTGCTTCCGAGGCACCAATGGGAAGACCAAGGTATGAGGAAGGGAGAGTCGCGGTCTTGCACCCAAAATAGCCGGCTAAGCTCCCAATGTCATTCACCACACCTATCGGAATAATCTCACTCTTGAGAATATTTACTCGAGCCCCAAACCGCTTGAAAAACAAGAACACCATACGAAGATAACCCGGTTGAGCCTTCTTCTCGCCCCACAAAACCAAAGTGTCATCCGCAAAGAGCAAATGAGATACCTCCAACTCCGATTCCCTCCCTTCCCACCTTAAAACCGCTAATAAATCCCCCAGGATGCGCCTTGTCCATTAGTTTACTCAAAGCCTCCATCACAAGAATAAACAAAAACGGAGATAATGGATCACCCCGGCGTAGGCCCTCGAACTATGAAAAAATCCGTAGGTTCCCCGTTGACCAAAACAGAAAAGCGAACCGAAGAGATGCAAAAGTGAATCCACCTCCTCCATTTATCCCCAAACCCCATTCTATCCATCATATAGATCACAAAGTCCCAGTTGACATGGTCGTATGCCTTCTCAATATCCAACTTACACAATAGACCGAAACACCTTTTTTAGTCCGTAGTCCACAACCTCATTAGCTAGAAGTGATGCATCCGATTTGCCTCTCCTTAACAAAAGCATGCCTTTGAGACTCGAGACAATCTTACCTATCACCTTCTTGACCTCCGGGAAAGGACCCTCGCTAAGAGCTTGTAAAAACCCCCGACTAGACTAATGGGTCTATAGTCCTTCAAATCCGTCATGCCTTTCTTCTTCGAATCGTTGAAATGAAAAGATTAAGGCTCTTCTCAAAATGCGAATTGGTGTAGAAAAACCTAAAAACCTCCATAATGTCCCCTTGACCACCTCCCAACAATGTTGGATAAAGGCCATAGAAAATCCATCCTGGGCCAGAGCTTTATCACCACTCATAAGCCTTAACTCAGCCACCACCTCCTCCTTGGTGAAAGGACGCTCCAAAGAAACCGAACCGCCTCCTCTAATCTTCCAAAAGTGACCCCGTCCAAATTAGGTCTCCAAGACCCGCAATCCTCGTAAAGCCGTTGGTAGAAACCCGCTATACCACGCTTAATCTCTTCCCTCTCTTCCAGCTCTACACCGTCTATCTTGATTTTCTCAATTCGCTTAGCCACTCCTCGAATACTAGCCATTCTCGGAAGAACTTTGTATTGCTTTGTCACCTTCTTTGAGCCACCGAACCCGAGATTTTTGTTTCGGTGATCTCTTCATTGATGAGTAAGCGCGTTAACTCTGCTTTAGCTCTATCCTGGGAATCCTCGGCCTCATCCAACCGGCTTGCCTCACTTTTCATCTAGCCTACCGATCTCCTGAAATAGCCTTAATTTTGATGTCCACCGCTCCATAGACGTCCTATTCCACACTTTTAAATCTTCCTTTAATAACTTCAATTTCCTAGCCAACTTGAAGCTCGGATCACCAACCACCATGTAAGAATTCCATCTATTCATCACCCAATCCTTGAACCCCTCTTCTCTTAACCACATGTTCTCAAATCGGAATGGACATTTCCCTTTCGCAAAACCACCACATTCTAGCAAAGCAAAGGAACATGATCCGAGGAGACTCTAGGCAAACAAGACCGAATCGCACCACCGAAGCTTTCCTCCCAATCCCCGAAATTAGAAATCTATCAATTCTTGAAAATTGATGACGGTCTCCATCCCCGAACCAAGTAAATTCTCCTCCACCTAAAGCGAGATCCACCAACTCCATAAGATTAATGAAATCATTGAACTCCATCATCTCCTTAGAAAAGGCTCGTGAGCCAGAGCACTCATGCGGAAACCTCACTACATTGAAATCTCCACCTAAACACCACGGAACATCCCATTTAGATTTTGAAGCCTTCAACTCATCCCATAAATGTCTCCGATCAGGACCACTACAAGGCCCATATACTCCTGTGAATACCCACTCTCTGTCATTTTCCACATTTTTCAACAAACAAGAAACTGAGAAAACACCTATAAGAGAATCCACCTTTGATAGCACTCTACTATCCCACATAACCAGAACACCTCCCGCTGCCCTACAGCCTAAATGTTCCCATTCCACCCATCTCGTTCCCCATACACTATTAATAATCCTAACGTTGACTTTCTCCATTTTGGTTTCTTGGAAACAAACTAGATGTGGCTTCCACTTTCTCAATAAACCTTTAATCAAGTTTCTCTTACTTAAATCATTTAATCCCCGCACATTCCAAGATAAAATTTTAAGATGCATAGCAACCAGTTTTTTTCCTCCTCCTCCCTCTCCTTCTTGCCCCTTTAACATCTCAAAGTTTAGGCTGCAGCACAGTTGCTTAAGCTCCCTCTTGCCTTTTTCCCGCGATTTGTTTAAACTCTTGCTGCTGCCTTCCCCAGACGATCACCATTTCTTCTCTATGTCGAGCAGTAAATCCACAATTTTATCCTCAAAACCTGTGCCCGACGCACCCAGAATTTTCCCAAAGCTCTTTGCTCTCCGTTGAACCCAAACCGAAATATCATCATCTATTTCTTTGTTGTCGTGAGATACGCCATCTCGCACAATTCTTCAGGTCTGATTACTGCAAGAGGGGTACAGCACACTGGTGTATTATTCTCCTCATTTACGAGTCTTCTAATCCTGGTCGCAAGGCAAACAACAACCATTCTCATTACTCGGATTTTCTGCTTCGAAATCTGGTGTAGTCTTGCCAGAATTGTTCTGGGTAAGCACTGTTTTCATTGACACTGTATTCTCCCCATCGAAACCTCTGTCTTCAAACTCATTTGATCTCGCACTGACGCAGACTTCTATCACTGATCCACTCCAAAAAATCCTTCGGTTCCTCTATACGAGAATGCGTCGTAGGTGGGAAGAGACTCCTCAGCTTGACTCGACAACATTCCCCTTCATCACTTAAGCCCTCCCCAATTTCGCTAACTCCCATCGCAGCGGCACCATCCACGAACTCCCTGTCTTCTTCCTGCCAGCGCGAGGTGCCTCCGACTCAACTTCCTTACTCGTCTCCATGTGGTCCAAACCTCCAGCCTTTCCTAATTGTATTTCCTCGTCTAAAACAAAGAACGAAGGATAAGGCCCACTCCACGATCAAGGTTTTCAACAACAATCGGATCATCAGCCACTTGGCCCAACCCAAAATTAGAAGGTCCAACTACATCTAAGTGACTTGTTGGTAATTGGTGGTATTTTAATTGAAATTTGATTATTTGTGTTAGCGAATAAAGGGATATTATAAAGGGTGCTATGTGTAACTTATTGTAAATATATAAATACCCTAGCTTAACCTTTTTAGGGTTAACGCTTCCAAATCATATTCTTCTTCTTCTCTTCTCCTCTTAATTTACATGGTATCAGAGCAGGGTTTCTACGTAACAAACTTGGTTTGATACACCTCAATCCTATTTTTGACTTTTTATTTTTTATTTCTTTCTCTACATGCAACGTTAAGGACGTTGTGTTCCTTACGGCATCGCCAGGCTGTGCGATGCTCTGAGTTGCCGGAGAGTGCAACCATTGATTGATAGGCCAGCCCAGGTTGTGGTTTGCCAGTTGTGAGTTGTGTTTGTGCCAGCAGTTGTTTTTTGTTGTGCGCGCAAGGGTTCGCAGGTTCAGAGGCATCGTCACAGTTTCCAGCACGATCGAGTGGGCGAAGTCTTTTGGCCATCACCTGGTTTGCTGTGCACCCCACGCACCACACAGACGAGTTCGCCGTCTCTAGGCGACGCCGAGGACTGCCTTTCGGCAGGAAACCTTCACCGGTCCGGAGTTCAAAGCCACGCTGGCGTCTGCCGGAGTTTCGCCGGAATTTTTGTCTCGTCTGGTTCGCCCCAGTTCAGGTAGTCCACCTGTGTGGTTAGTTTTCTTGGTTGGCGTGTGTTGCAACTCTGCTGCTGCTTGTTTGGTTTCTTGGTTGAAAGGATTCTTCTGTTCAGCAAGTTATGTCGACTTCTGAGGCTGTTTCAGCGGTGATCACCACTCCTAACAAGCTTACAGATAAAAAGCTTGATGGTACAAACTATATGATGTGGCGTAAGGTGGTTAGTAAGAGTCTGATTGGTATGGAAAAGGGTGATCATCTCACGGATATTAAAACTGGTGACAATGCAAAGGTTTGGATTAGGGATGATGCATTACTCTTTGGCCAGATGATGAATTCCATGACTGATACTGTTGCAGAGTTAGTTTCCCATACCGAAACAGTCAAAGATCTTTGGGAGTATTTGGAGGTGTTGTATTCGGGCCGTGATAATCTGAATCGTTTGTATGACTTGTCCACTGATGTGTTTCGACAGAATCAACGAGATCGCACCGTGACTCAGTACTTTGCAGATTTTAAGAAACTGTCTCAGGAATGGTGCACTTTGCTTCCAATTACGGCTGATATTAAGGAGATGCAGGCACAACGTGAACAGCTCCTTGTCATGGGTTTTTTAGCTGGCTTGCGACCTGAGTTTGCTACTGCTCGATCGCAGATTTTGTCTGGCACTGATATTTGCTCCTTGTCTGAGGCTTTCTCGCGGGTTTTACGCACATCTACTACGCCTTCTCCAGTTGGGGGGGATGCGGGTGAGTCTTCTGCTCTTGCTGCACAGACATTTCATGGGCATCGAGGTTCTGATCATGGTGGTCGTGGTGGTGGCGGACGCAGAGGTGGTAGAGGAGGTCGGGGTGGTCGTGGTGGTGATGATGCACATGGACGTGGTGGGAATCAGGATGTCAAGGTCTGTTACCATTGTGGGGACACGGGGCATCTGCAACGCAATTGTTGGAAGTTACATGGGAAACCGACTAGTAACCGCTTTGCTAATGTTGCTACTCATCCCGACCCTGTTAGTCAGACCTCTCCTTCGATGACAGAAGATGGTTATGATGTCAGATGAAGAGTATGCTAGGTATACCCAGTTTCAGGTCTCTCAACCGTCTTCATCTTCCTCTTCTGCAGCCACTCTTGTCCATTCAGGTAAACCCACTGCGTGTCTTTCCTCCTCGAGTCGCAAATGGGTCATTGATTCTGGTGCTACCGATCATATGACCGGTGATGCAGGTATTTTATCTTCCTTTACCTCTTCTATATTGCCTAGTGTCACGTTAGCCAATGGGTCTGTTGCATGTGTTCAGGGGAGCGGAATCGCTCGTATCACTCCATCTCTATCGTTGTCTTCTGTCCTATACCTTCCTGGTTTTCCGTTCAATTTACTATCCATCACTAAATTAACTCGTGATTACAACTGTAGTGTCTCATTCCTTTCTGATTCTTGTGTCTTTCAGGATCTTACGACGAAGAGGATTATTGGTAGAGGCTACGAATCAGGAGGGCTTTACTTGCTGGATGATGTTGTCTCTCCCGTTGCATGTTCCAGTGTCACTTCCCTTACACCGCATCAGATTCATTGTCGTTTGGGTCATCCTTGTCTCTCGAATTTGAAGATATTGTGTCCTAGTTTAGAGTCTTTGTCTACATTAAATTGTGAAGCGTGTCAGTATGCTAAACACCATCGTGTTTCATACTTTCCTAGAGTCAATAAAAGGGCTTGTGTCCCGTTTGAGTTGGTTCATTCTGATGTTTGGGGTCCGTCTCCGGTAGTGTCGAAACTTGGTTATCGTTATTTTGTTACATTTGTCGATGATTTTTCCCGTGTAACTTGGATTTACTTAATGAGAAATCGTTCTGAGTTATTCTCCATTTTTTGTGGTTTTTGTGCTGAAATTACTACTCAGTTTGGTGTGCCTATTAAAATTCTTCGTAGTGACAATGCAAAAGAATATTTCTCCACCCCTTTCACTACTTTTATGCATGACCATGGCATGACTCATGAATCCTCTTGCACTGATACACCTCAACAAAACGGGGTGGCGGAGAGAAAGAATCGCCATCTAATGGAAAGTGCTAGGGCTCTTAGCTTTCAAATGCATGTGCCTAAGCAATTTTGGTCTGATGCAGTTTTGACTGCCTGTCATCTTATTAATAGGATGCCATCCTCGGTTCTTGGGGGGGAAATTCCATATCGTGTCTTATATCCTTCCCGTTCGTTGTTTTCCGTGTCACCGCAGACCTTTGGTTGTGTTTGCTTTGTTCGCGATCATCGACCTCATATAACCAAGTGGATCCTAAGTCCCTCAAATGTATCTTCCTTGGCTACTCTCGGCCTCAAAAAGGGTATCGTTGTTTTTCTCCCGAGTTGAATCGTTATCTCGCTTTCTCTTGATGTCACATTTTTGAATCGAATCATTCTATCCTCTATCGTCTGCTGATCCATCTTCTTCGACTCAAATGATGATTTCTTTGTCTATCACGCCAGACACCGCAAATCCTGCCCCACCTCCCCGCCCCCACCTCCTCCCTGCATTCAAGAAGTTTACTCTCGCCGCCCACGAGAGGGATTTCCTTCTCGACCTCCCGATGTGGTCCCTACCGAGCCACCTCCTCTTCTTCAGATCCTAGCACTCCTAAGTCCACCATTATCCGATCTAGATGTTCCGATTGCACTCGAAAAGGTAAGCGTAGTTGCACAATATTCCATTGCCGACTATGTTAGTTACTCGTTTGTCTTCTTCTACTCTTCCTTAATTAATTCTCTTGAGTCTTACCCTATTCCTAAGTCCTGTCCGAGGCGCTGGCTCACCCCGGTTGGAGAAAACTATGGAAGAGGAGATGAAGGCTCTCGAGGAGAATCGACTGGGATTTGATACCTTCACGAATAATAAGAAGGCAATTGGTCGTGGTTGGTCAAAGGAAAGTGAATCCCGATGGTTCCTCCCTTGCTCTCTGAAGGCACGTCTGTCATAAGGGTTACGCCCAAACTTACGGTGTGGATTATTCAAACTTTCTCCCAGCCATGGTTGCCTGCTCGGCTTGCTTGTTTCTCTTGCCGCATCATACCACCGGCCGCTTCACCAACTAGATGTCAAAAATGCTTTTCTTCACGGTGACTGCACGAAGAGGTTTATCTTGAACAACCTCCCCGGTTTTGTTGTTCGTGGGGAGTCGTGATGGTGTGCAAGTTAAAAAGTCGCCAGATGGTCTCAAATGCCTCGAGCTTGGTTTGGTCGATTTAGTGAAGTTGTGTTAGAGTTTGGCCTTACGGTAACAGCTGATCATTCACTTTTATCGTCACCAAGTGGTGTATTCTCTTGGTAGTGTATGTTGATGATATTGTTATTACCGGTGGAGATAGCGTGGGAATTTATGCTCTCAAGTCTTTCCTTCAAGAAAGATTTCAAACAAAAGATCTCGAACCTCAAGTATTTTTGGGAATTGAAGCTGCCTGCTCGAAACAAGGCATCTTTCTTTCTCAACGGAAGTATGTATCGACTTACTTACCAACACGGGATGTTAGGCAAACCACCGAGACTCCTATGGATGCTAATGTGAAGCTAGAGATGATGATGGTGAAGAATTGAATCATCCTGAGAGGTATCGTACGCATTGGAAGTTGAACTATTTAGCCGTGACTAGACCGACATTGCATTTGCAGTAAGTAAAGTCGGGCCGCTTTATGTCGCCCACGATCTACTCATCGGGAGGCTGTCAGATTTAATCCTCCGATATCTCAAAGGAGCCTGTGCCGCTGGTTACTTTATCGCGATCACGGGCACATAAGAGTCGAGGGTTTTGTGATGCCGATCCGGATGTCCTATTAGTAAGAAGTCAACCACGTGATATTGTATATTTGTTGAGGCAACTTAGTGTCTTGGAAAAGCAAGAAGCAAAGAAGTTGTGTCGAGATCCAAAGGCCGAGGCGAATATAGAGCCATGGCTCACCGACTTGTGAGTTGATGTGGATTCGCCAAATACTGAGGAGAGACGGGTTTGCATTCAACACCTATGCAGCCTATGGTGTGACAATCAAGCAGCCATCCATATTGCATCATCAACTGTTTCATGAACGCACAAAACATATTGAGGTTGATCGTCATTTCATTCGCGAGAAGCTACAACAAAAGATTATTGTCACAAGCTATGTCAAGTCCGTGATCAGCTTGTCGATGTTCGACAAAGTCGGTGGTTGGAAATAGGTTGCATTATATAGTAACAAGTCGGGCATGCATGATATTTATGCTCCAAATTGAGGGGGAGTGTTAGCTTAATAAGGGATATTATAAAGGGTGTTATGTGTAACTTATTGTAAATATATAAATACCCTAGCTTAACCTTTAGGTTAACGCCCAAATCATATTCTT
>CM028379.1:160055668-160148688 GCA_013146195.2 Codonopsis lanceolata
AATCCACCAGAAAAAAGGATTTAACCTTAACTTTATTCAATTTTCTGAACCATTCGTAATTGACATCAAACCTGCATTTGTAACGTTCATAGCGGTTGGAAAGGAAGTTATAACTTCCAAAAAACTGCCCTAACTTATCTAGTAACCAACTAGGACTTTAAATTCATCAATTAGAGATCTAAATCTACTTCTAAATAAAAAAAATACTACACTAATAATTACAAATTCGAAATTTATAACAATAGTAAAAATAATCAAACTTAAGAATAAACTGCTCCAATCTTGTCCCACATCAATAGCATTTTTTGTGGATAGTGGGTCTTTGATGTATACTTCGTGTGTACATAGGCTGCGTCACCTAGTTTGGACGATTTGTTATATAATATGTATTACTTATCAAAAAAATTCCAAAAATTACAATATATACACACCATACATATATATCAGATTATTCAAATGCTGTTTTTTTTGGTGTAATGAGGTTGTCTCGCAGTGTGATAGTCCATTTGTGGATTTTGTGAATAAACATTTCTTTTGGATAGTGGTCTTAGTTGTATACTTCCCTGTACATAGGACGCGTCACCTGTTTTGGCGCAGTCTGATTTAATATAATCTTTGCTTGTAAAAAAAACCCAAATAAGTTTCCAATTATTCTGATGAATAATTCTTGGACTAGGCTTGCTCTGCATCAGTAAGTGAGGTCTGCCTTTTTGATAAGATAAATAAGAGGATATCTATTACGAATTCCGCTGCAACTGCTGCAGGATCCACCTGGAAGAATATGCCATATGCCCTTCTCACGCTTGTCAAAGTCTTGGATCACCTTTGTAATATGTGCACATGACAATCAAGTGTTGGGATGGAAAGTAGGGATGGTATGGGTCATGGTGGGAACTTAAATTGTGATCTTACTCACAATAAGTGGGGAGGACAATAATCCTCTTTACTAGGTTTAACTTACTTGTAATGCTTAAGGTTTTATTATTATTATATATATATATATATATATATTTTTATTTTTTTGTTTCCTTAGAAGGTGAACCTTGTACAGTTGTTGTGGTGTAAAGAATTTGTGTTATCTGAGAGTTGGTTTAAAATATGAACAATCAACAACTTGTGGATGATATAAATAACTTCTTTTTCTGTATCTTTTTTCACAACCTCCTGCAGTCTATGCAACTAGGCGAACCAGCTTGGATTGGTTACATTTACGCATTCGCAATATTTGTTGGAGTGGTATGAGTCTCATCCCTGATTTGCTATTTTAGAATTTATATTTAGTAAACTGTACTCCGTTTCCACCCAATATTTCGGGTTATCTGCTTCTTATATTTTTGTGTTTTGATTTGTATAAATACACTTAAAAACATTTCAGTCGTGCATTGATCTTGTGATGTACCTTAGTAAATATTAGAAGCACTTAGATCACTTCTGAAGTGATTGGTCAGCGGCTGATTTCTGAGTCAAGGCCTTCATACTATTGGGGTTATTTTCGGCCTTTAGACACTGTTTTGTGCAACAGTTCCCGTCTTATCGTGGTTTCTTAGGTAATAATCATGGGGATAACAATGTTTTCTCTTGAGTTAATTTTCTATAACTTCCTCGGTCAAACATGGTTATTGTACTTAACTCATGTAACGAGGGACACCTCTTCAGAAGTATGCTGTTTCACCAAGGCATGAACTTTGTCATGTATATTTTCTTCAGACCAATTGTGCATGTTGCTAGTTAGACATTCCTGTGATGGTCTGTGGGAAACTGACAAAATAAATAGCCTTCATATTATTGGTGTACTGTTTTCCGCTTGTCGTTGTTTTCTTGGACTATGAACCATGTGCTACAAAATTACAAGCGTCCAAAGTTTTTCCCAGACCTGCAATGGTGGTAGTGTCACGTTGTTTTTGTTTTCGTAGACTTATGGATCACATGCTGTGATATGCTGAGTTTGCTGGGCAACCAAGGTGGGGTCTGTGTGTGTATGTGTGTTGGGGGGGGGTTTCGATATTATCTTATTAAGTGTTATTAGCTGAATAAATTACACATCTTATGTATACATCCCCTTTTAGCATCTTATCATTGTAGGCTATATGGCACTTTTATGTACCAAGAAAGAAAGGCCAATTTCAGTTTATATAATGAAGTAGACATTGATGCCGTGCATGTTTACTAGTTTACTTATTACATATCATCTGTTGATAGCTTAAGTTTTCATTTATACCCTTTTGTCTTATACAGGGTGTGTTCCATAGAGAAAGTAGTAATAATGGATTTTCTATTTTTCTTTGTATTCACGAGGTTCTCTCATGCTACTTCAAGCTATGAGCGTCGTTGTGTAAACTTCCAGTTTATTATTTTTTATTCTTTATTTCAAGCTATGAGCGTCGTTGTATTCTTTATTATTCTTTATTTTTCTTTGGGCCAAAACTAATGGCAGAAAAGGATTCATGTAGCTGACCCCAAGTGAGTGGGAAAAAGGCTGAGTTGAGTTGTGATTCTTTATTCTCAAATACCAGCACTGTTATATCTGCTCTCTAGGGTTAGTTCAACTCAATTGGCAGATCAAATTATCTGATTGGTTTATGTTGCTTAGGTACTTGGAGTGCTATGTGAAGCTCAGTACTTTCAAAATGTCATGCGTGTTGGTTACCGGCTTCGATCAACTTTGGTAATTTTACTGTTAGCACATTGTTAAATAGTTCTGTTTATGGTTATAAATTCGTCAGCCTTCAATGCACTTTTTAGGGTTCCAAATACACGCTTAATTGCACCATGTTTTTGAGCTGTAAACATACTGAACGGCTTGGCGTCAATTTATCATTGGTTTCTTTGGCTCAATCATTTTCCTATGTCCCAACTTTCATGGCCATTATCAGTTTCATGTAAGGACATAAAGCGTGGTTTGGGGGCACCAAGCATGTTTTAGGTCAATCAGACGTAAGTTAATGAGTCTGAAC
Source organism: Codonopsis lanceolata (assembly GCA_013146195.2). Lineage (NCBI taxonomy): Eukaryota > Viridiplantae > Streptophyta > Magnoliopsida > Asterales > Campanulaceae > Codonopsis > Codonopsis lanceolata. The sequence goes on from CM028379.1 coordinate 160,058,623, forward strand.
AAGATTTGGTGAAGTCCAAGCAACTTCTTGATGTAGTGAGCAGTCTCAGGATGTGTTAGGTTCTTTGACTGTTTTCAGGCTTCTCACTTTTTAATTTTAGAAGAGTGCATTGCTATAATAGAGCTGTGACTGCATTTGTTTGTTTTTAAATCTAGTTTTTTTATAGATCTTGTTGGCATTCATGTACTCATTAAGCCTTTTAAAAATGGTTTGTAGATTGCTGCAGTATTCCGCAAGTCTTTAAGGCTAACCTATGAGAGTCGTAGAAAGACCACATCTGGAAAAATAACAAACTTGATGACAACTGATGCTGAGTCACTCCAGGTATGTTGTGCTCCACTGATCTTTTTATTTGCTAATGCTGTATAATTACTTGGTGATTGTTCACTGAGTAGTAAATATGATCCCTTTGGCAAGGATATTTCAGCATTACTGCCTGTCATATTACTGAAGTGCTACCAATCAAAGAGAATTTACTTAGACAGGAATAATGTGTTCTATGGAATATATCAAATAAACACTATCACAAGTAATAGCTTGTCTAATAATAGCATAAATATATGTAATGGCTCAAGCGTTCATCTCTTTTTGCAGCAAGTATGTCAATCACTACACACTTTGTGGTCTGCTCCTTTCCGTATCATTATTGCATTGGTCCTTCTCTTCCAGCAGCTAGGTATTGCTTCACTTGTTGGCGCGCTATTGCTCGTACTTTTGTTCCCGATACAGGTATGTGGAGGTTTTTCACTGGCTTTTGTTTATGATGCTTCTTAGAGGATATAATCAATGTCATAGAAGATGCTTGTCTTTATTATTTTATTTTTTAAGTCTCCTATTATATTCATTTGTTCTTTTTCTAGTGGAACAATGTAGTCAATTGTGTAGCCCACCTAATAGTTTTGGGCTCCATTTTTATTATTATGCCATTATTATTATTATTATTTTAATATTATTATTCTTATTGCTTATTATTTTTATTACTCCCTCCGTCCCAAAATAAATGACATTTTAGACAAAAAAAAATTGTCCCAAAATAAATGATGTTATAGGATTTCACAAAATTTGTAACATTTTGTCAAAATTGCTCTTATTAATTACTCTCTAATTAAATGATGTATTGGGAATGAAAAGCATTTGTCTTCAAAATCCAAGGATTTAGAGAGAAAGTGGGATGAGTAAAGATGTGTTGTTCAAATATGGAAGGGTATTATGAATAAATGGGAAGTAGTGAAGCGGTTTATTTCCTTCAAAGTTCGAAATGGAGAGCTGATCCGTTTTGGTGTGATAGATGGTGTGGCGATAGGATCTGCGAAGTGTTTTCCGTCTTTGTATAGTATCGCTGCTCATAAGGAAAATGGTTGGTTCTGTTTCTCAGTTTAATGGCGGTGCGGTGAATTGGAATATAGTGTTCAGAAGAAATCTCCGCAAGACTGGGAAGTGGATATCGGCGTGCAATTCTTTGAGTTGCTTTACAAACAAGAGGTGACTGGTGCTGGGGAGGACTCTGTTGTGTGGACTGAGGAGAAGAATTCAATCTTTTCAGTCAAGGTCAAGTCCTTATTAACTGGTGCTACATGTGCAAAAGGGATGAGGAAAATGTCAATCAATTCCTGCTACATTGCCCAGTTGCGAGGAGCATATGGGATTATGTGCTGAATCTGTTCCAGTTGTCCTGGGTTATGCCCAGAACGGTGAAGGAGCTGCTGCTTAGTTGGTCTCTGTATAAGCGCAAAAGAAAAAATAGTGTTTGGGAAGCGACTCTGTTGGCCATATACTGGAGCATCTGGAAAGAAAGAAATGCCAGAGTTTTCAATAATGAAGAAAGGAGCGGTGAAAGACTTGATTCTCCAAACTCTGTTTTTTTGGTGTAATGAGCTGGATTGTTAGGGGGTTGATCCTTTTGTAAATTTTGTGGATAGGATTGCTAATAGGTAGCTTGGTTTTTGGTATGGGTGGCGTTATATAGCCCCCCCAATGCTATAAGTTGACCCTCCAAAAACCCAAAATTCCTAAGTTACTCTCCCCTTCATCCAAACTTACCCCCCCTTCACAGCCTCCTCCCTTCCCACCGCCTCTTCCCTTCCCCCTTCCCACCCCTCGAGGGTTGTTCGGTAGCCTATGGCCTAACAGATGAGGGTTGTTCGGTCGACTAGGGCCGAACAACCCTTGAATTGAATTTTTTTTTTTTTAAAGAGGAAGAGACATGGAAGAAGGGATATGCTTGGAGGTGTGAGCTAGGTACTCAATTGGTAGTTGGCGGTTGGTAGTTGGTGGTCTTTGGAGAAAAGGAAAAATAAGAGTTTTGTTTGGATAGGAGGGAGGGAAGAGGAAGAAGGAAAGACAATGGAAGGGAGAGATGGAGGACTAGGAGAGGAGGAGGCGGTGGATGGTGGGGGAAGGGAAACGAGTGGATGGTGGGTGGGGGAAGGGAGAACTGAGTGGTTGGGGAAGGGAGAGCGTGGGGGGTGGGGAAGGGAGGAGGCGGTGAGGGGGGTGAGGTTCGATTCAAGCTGGGTTTTGGGGTCAACTTATGAAGGGAGGGTAATTTAGGAAGTTTAGATTTTGGGGGTCAACTTATAGGTTCGGGGCTATATAGCGCAACTCTTTTGGTATACTCCCTATGTACATAGGTTGTGTCTCCTTTTGACACTTATTTATATATAATATTCTATCTTTACTTATCAAAAAAAAACTTTTAGAAAAAGTAGGATGATTGCAGGGCCGGCCCTGCCATAAGCCAAATGAGGCCATGGCCTTGGGCCCCCCATAAAAACCCAATTTTTTGGGCTCCAAAATCCCAAAAAACCCTACCTATGATTAAATAATAATTATTTTATTTCACAATTTCACATGCCCTAGCTTATCGTTAATACTTATATATTATAGCTTATTAATTAATTTTAACTTTTAATCGATTATAGTATTCATCATTGAATCATTTGCGGTTTGCCCCAATTTTTATGGTTTTTCGTTTTTGACTTGTTGGTATTTTGATAATCTAATTGAAATTTTTGGTCATTTAAGTACGTGAATGAGTGACTTTTTTTTTTGATAAGTAAAGAGTATATTAATAAGAACGTCAAAAAAGGTGACGCATCCATAATACACTAGAAGTATACAAAGCTCAAGAGCTTCTACCCACTAGAAATGTTATTTTCAAACTTCACAAAAGTCATTTTCGGCATGGATAGTTCGCAGCCTCTACACACCAAGAGAATAGAGCGAAGCAAAGAATTCTTCAAGACCGAATAGACTTTTCCTCATTGTCGAAAACCCATTGGTTTCTCTCCTCCGATCACCCAACCAACAACCGCCAAAGGGACACCTCCCAAATCCCGATGCACCTGTTTACTGCAGAATGCAGCACCAACACCTCAACAAATGAGAACCGAACTCGGCATCACCCAAGGCACTTTAAAAGATTCAACAACAAACTCCACAGATCCGCTTAACGGCAATGAAGAAGCGAGATGGTTCACGCCTCCCTCGCCGCCTTACACATGAAACACTGCTCACTAAATAAATATTCCGCTTCAAGATTATCTACCGTTAGGATAGCTTCGTGCATAGCTTCCCATACAAAGAAGGCCACTCTCTTGGGCCATGATTTCCACACCGCTTCCAAGGAAAAAAATTCCGCTCACAATTCAACGACCTCAAGTAATTAGATTTAACCGTGAATACCCGACCCTTACCGCCTTCCGGATCACACTATCTTCTACCCTATCAATCTTCCGAGCCTAAATAACTCAAGAAATCGCAGCAGCGGCTCCACCTCCCAATCATGAAAATTTCTCCCGAAAACTGGACTCCAAGTAGGTCTACCATCCTCCCTTGACATCACCGAGCTAACCGAACAGCTCTTATCCCTAGTGACTTCAAACAACTCGGAAAATCCACCTTCAGCCTTCCTCTCTCCGCACCATCTATCTTCCCAAAACCTAACTGCTCTCCACTTCCCACCTCAAAGGCAAGAAACCTCTCGAAGGATCTCCACCCTTTTCTAATGCCCTTCCACACCCCCACCCCAAAAGGCAAAACAACCTCCGCCGGAAACCACGCATGATCCCCCAAACCATGCTTACTCACCACCAATCTCCTCCACAAAGCCTCCCTTTTTGCGTGAGATACCTCCACAACCCCTTTCCCAAAGAATGCCTCATTAAACACTTTAAGATTCCTAACCCCCAACCCTCCTCTTGCATTCTAGTACAAACCTTATCCCATTTAACCAAATGGAATTTCCGCTCCTCCGACCGACCTTCCCATAAAAAAATCTCTTTCCAATTTTTCGAGTCTATTCCTGATAGAGACAGCATCACAAACAAAGAAAGGAAATAGGTCGGTAAATTTGAAAGAGTGTTCTTGACTAAAACCAACTCCCCCTCGAAAGCAATTGTTTCTTCCAACTCGCCAAGCGGTGCTCGAACCGCTCTATTACCGGAACCCACATAGCTTTGCTTCTGACCGGGGCACCAATGGGAAGACCAAGGTATGAGGAAGGGAGAGTCGCGGTCTTGCACCCAAAATAGCCGGCTAAGCTCCCAATGTCATTCACCACACCTCGGAATAATCTCACTCTTGAGAATATTTACTCGAGCCCCAAACCGCTTGAAAAACAAGAACACCATACGAAGATAACCCGCTTGAGCCTTCTACGCCCCACAAAAACCAAAGTGTCATCCGCAAAGAGCAAATGAGATACCTCCAACTCCGATTCCCCTCCCTTCCCACCTTAAAACCGCTAATAAATCCCCCCTGGACTGCCTTGTCCATTAGTTTACTCAAAGCCTCCATCACAAGAATAAACAAAAACGGAGATAATGGATCACCCTGGCGTAGGCCCCTCGAACTATGAAAAAATCCAGAAGGTTCCCCGTTGACCAAAACAGAAAAGCGAACCGAAGAGATGCAAAAGTGAATCCACCTCCTCCATTTATCCCCAAACCCCATTCTATCCATCATATAGATCACAAAGTCCCAGTTGACATGGTCGTATGCCTTCTCAATATCCAACTTACACAATAGACCGAAACACCTTTTTTAGTCCGTCGTCCACAACCTCATTAGCTAGAAGTGATGCATCCGATTTGCCTCTCCTTAACAAAAGCATCTTTGCCGAGACTCCGAGACAATCTTACCTATCACCTTCTTCAACCTCCGGGAAAGGACCTCGCTAAGAGCTTGTAAAAACCCCGACTAGACTAATGGGTCTATAGTCCTTCAAATCCGTCATGCCTTTCTTCTTCGAATCGGTGAAATGAAAGCATTAAGGCTCTTCTCAAAATGCGAATTGGTGTAGAAAAACCGAAAAACCTCCATAATGTCCCCTTGACCACCTCCCAACAATGTTGGATAAAGGCCATAGAAAATCCATCCTGCCGAGCTTTATCACCACTCATAAGCCTTAACTCAGCCACCACCTCCTCCTTGGTGAAAGGACGCTCCAAAGAAACCGACCGCCTCCTCTAATCTTCCAAAAGTGACCCCGTCCAAATTAGGTCTCCAAGACCCGCAATCCTCGTAAAGCCGTTGGTAGAAACCCGCTATACCACGCTTAATCTCTTCCTCTCTTCCAAATTCTCTACACCGTCTATCTTGATTTTCTCAATTCGCCACCTCGAATACTAGCCATTCTGTGGAAGAACTTTGTATTCTTTGTCACCTTCTTTGAGCCACCGAACCCGAGATTTTTGTTTCAATGATCTCTTCATTGATGAGTAAGCGCGTTAACTCCTGCTTTAGCTCTATCCTGGGAATCCTCGGCCTCATCCAACCTGCCCGCCTCGCTTTTCATCTAGCCTACCGATCTCTGAAATAGCCTTAATTTTGATGTCCACCGCTCCATAGACGTCCCTATTCCACACTTTTAAATCTTCCTTTAATAACTTCAATTTCCTAGCCAACTTGAAGCTCGGATCACCAACCACCATGTAAGAATTCCATCTATTCATCACCCAATCCTTGAACCCCTCTTCTCTTAACCACATGTTCTCAAATCGGAATGGACATTTCCCTTTCGCAAAACCACCACATTCTAGCAGCAAAGGAACATGATCCGAGGAGACTCTAGGCAAACAAGACTGAATCGCACCACGAAGCTTTCCTCCCAATCCCTCGAAATTAGAAATCTATCAATTCTTGAAAATTGATGACGGTCTCCATCCCCGAACCAAGTAAATTCTCCTCCACCTAAAGCGAGATCCACCAACTCCATAAGATTAATGAAATCATTGAACTCCATCATCTCCTTAGAAAAGGCTCGTGAGCCAGAGCACTCATGCGGAAACCTCACTACATTGAAATCTCCACCTAAACACCACGGAACATCCCATTTAGATTTTGAAGCCTTCAACTCATCCCATAAATGTCTCCGATCAGGACCACTACAAGGCCCATATACTCCTGTGAATACCCACTCTCTGTCATTTTCCACATTTTTCAACAAACAAGAAACTGAGAAAACACCTATAAGAGAATCCACCTTTGATAGCACTCTACTATCCCACATAACCAGAACACCTCCCGCTGCCCCTACAGCCCCTAAATGTTCCCATTCCACCCATCTCGTTCCCCATACACTATTAATAATCCTAACGTTGACTTTCTCCATTTTGGTTTCTTGGAAACAAACTAGATGTGGCTTCCACTTTCTCAATAAACCTTTAATCAAGTTTCTCTTACTTAAATCATTTAATCCCCGCACATTCCAAGATAAAATTTTTAAGATGCATAGCAACCAGTTTTTTTCCTCCTCCTCCCCTCTCCTTCTTGCCCCTTTAACATCTCAAAGTTTAGGCTGCAGCACAGTTGCTTAAGCTCCCTCTTGCCTTTTTCCCGCGATTTGTTTAAACTCTTGCTGCTGCCTTCCCCAGACGATCACCATTTCTTCTCTATGTCGAGCAGTAAATCCACAATTTTATCCTCAAAACCTGTGCCCGACGCACCCAGAATTTTCCCAAAGCTCTTTGCTCTCCGTTGAACCCAAACCGAAATATCATCATCTATTTCTTTGTCTGTGAGATACGCCATCTCGCACAATTCTTCAGGTCTGATTACTGCAAGAGGGGTACAGCACACTGGTGTATTATTCTCCTCATTTGCAGAGTCTTCTAACTGGTCGCAAGGCAAACAACAACCATTCTCATTACTCGGATTTTCTGCTTCGAAATCTGGTGTAGTCTTGCCAGAATTGTTCTGGGTAAGCACTGTTTTCATTGACACTGTATTCTCCCCATCGAAACCTCTGTCTTCAAACTCATTTGATCTCGCAGACCCTTGACGCAGACTTCTATCACTGATCCACTCCAAAAAATCCTTCGGTTCCTCTATACGAGAATGCGTCGTAGGCTGGGGAAGAGACTCCTCGCAGTTGACTCGACAACATTCCCCATCATCACTTAAGCCCTCCCCAATTTCGCTAACTCCCATCGCAGCAGCACCAGCCACGAACTCCACTGTCTTCTTCTTCCTGCCAGCTGCGAGGTGCCTCTGACTCAACTTCCTTACTCGTCTCCATGTGGTCCAAACCTCCAGCCTTTCCTAATTGTATTTCCTCGTCTAAAACAAAGAACGAAGGATAAGGCCCACTCCACGATCAAGGTTTTCAACAACAATCGGATCATCAGCCACTTGGCCCAACCCAAAATTAGAAGGTCCAACTACATCTAAGTGACTTGTTGGTAATTGGTGGTATTTTAATTGAAATTTGATTATTTGAACATATACTATAATTCTAAAATAGAGAAATTGAGATTAATCATTAATTTATGTTAATGGAAAATTGGTCATCTACTATAATTACATACTAAAAAGGAGAAATTGTACATGAAAAATTGTTTGTTTGTTTTTTTGAGTGAAATGAAGTGTTTTTTTTTATAAATATTTTTTATGTTTGTTTGATTGTTTCTTTAGTTATTCAAAAAAACATATAAAAAAAATTGTTACAAAGGAGAAATTGAGATTAATCATTAATTTATGTTAATGGAAAATTGTAAATCTACTATAATTACATACTAAAAAGGAGAAATTGTACATGAAAAATTGTTTGTTTGTTTTTTAGAGTGAAATGAAGTGTTTTTTTTTAAAAATATTTTTTATGTTTGTTTGATTGTTTCTTTAGTTATTCAAAAAAACATATAAAAAAATTGTTACAAAGGAAGGGCCCCGTTCGAGATGATCCGCCTTAGGCCTCCCGATTTCACCGGACTGGCCCTAGATGATTGAAAGAGGGATGTTAAAAGGAAAGTGAAAAATAGTCATGCAACTTATCAACAATAATTGCACTTAAATAAGGGTGGATCAGACTTTTTATAAATTTCCTTAATCTGTGTGCAAATTTTTAAAACGTCATTTATTTTGGGATAGAGGGAATATTATTTTTACCATTATGAGGGAATGGTTATTTCCACTAATATATTTTCTTATCCACCAACTTTACAATAAATGAATCCCACATCATTTTATCTTAAATAATTTCCCTTCCTTTCAAATTGAAAAATTGTCCTTACCTTTCAAAACTAATGATCTTTTTTTTTTTTTTTTTTACTTCACGCCTCTACTACCTTTCATTGTCATCATCCATATAGCTCGTTAACTTTCTTATAACTTTTTTCATTGCCATTCAAAACTAACTTTTTTTGCTCTATAGACGTGTCTAGATGTCACGGTGTCAAGCGTGCCACAACTACAAAATAGTTCCGAGAATTAAGTGTAGGTTTAGGACGTATTATGTAGTGGGTTTTACATTCTTATGCTAGAACTTGGTTCCCAATCATCCATTCTCATGCTTTTCTACAAATTAAAATAGGGTTTGCCATCTGGCCGTCAAATTTTTTAAAAGTTACATGCTGATGTTCTGGTGTCTCCGAATGTGTCCTCACGTGCCGACTCTTTAAACCAATAGGGGAAAAATCTCGTCATGCCTATAGGTGTGTCACAGATGTGTCCAGACTAGTCAGGAATGCTGCATGCCAACACTTGTCTAATTTTGACACCAACCGAGGCATTCCAGATAATGTGATTCACGAACCATTCTTATCTTTCGATTAGTCTTGTTGGGCTTGACTGCTTAAGCGGGAAATTAGTTGGCTATGGGGATTCTTCAGGAGAGTTATTAGTTTGGATTTGTGTAAGACTTGGAGAGCTGTTTTGCGTGGCATGGGATTATGTTTGTTTCTTGTGCTTTTCCCTCTCTAATTCTTTAAAGGGCACCTTGTCAACCCAAATAGCTTTCTTTTTTTTTTTTTTTTGATAAGTAAAGAGTATATATAAAGGACGGGCACCAAAAAGGTGACGCGTCCTATTTACAGAAGTAGGAAAAAGAACTCCTACAACCCTACACAACTATTATCCACAAGCTCTACAAAGGAGCTTAGCCCCTGTGAGACCACATCGTAGCTGGATGATTTACTGTTTAAGATTCTTGCAGCTCCTCTCTATATTATCAAACGCCATGGAATTATGTTCTCTCCAAATAGTCCAGCAAATTGCTGCCGGCGCAGCCATCCAAAAACTGCAAGGTTTCTTCTTACGTTTGAAGAAAGAGGATTCACCCAGGCCACCTGGAATAAACAGAGAACAAAATTCCAAATTTCCTTTGCCATTGGGCAGTGTAGCAGAAGGTGATTCACAGTTTATTCCTCCCTTTTGCACATGAAACACCTATTGACATATATCATCCTTCTCCTCCTCAAATTGTCTCCCGTAAGGATGGCTTCATTTGCGGCTTTCCACAGAAAAAACCCACCCTAGAAGGAGCTTTAGTCTTCCAAACACTACCCCAAGGAAAATAGTCCTGCCCCACAACAAACTGTGATAGTTCTTGACAGAGAATTTTCTACACTTATCTCCTGCACAGACCACAGAATCCCTGTTCACCTTTTGTTTATACAGCAGCTCAAAAAATTGCCCCATAGTGTCAACTTCCCAGTCTTGCGCATTCTTTATAAAAGAGGGAGTCCATACCACAGTGTTCCCAGTGAAGTGCTAAACAGAGTTGACAGTCTCTTCTTTGTCGACTGCTATGTTAAACAGAGCAGGGAAAGCTCTCTACAACTCTCTCTTGCCACACCACTTGTCATTCCAAAAGCTGACTGAGCCCCCCTTACCAGGGCCGGCCCTTAGTTTCGAGAGGCCCATGGCCAAAAAAAAAGGGGGAACCTTTATAAAAATGAAATCGTTTAAAGTATTGGAAAAAAGGAAGGTAAAAGTTTATAGAAAGAATTGAACCCAAAATCTCTCACAATTTACCAAGTATGTTAACCATTGGGTCATCTATTCTACACTAAATTAATCAACACGTTATAATTTATATGCAGTTCACAGACTAAAAAAGTAAGACTAAAATAAGTGACAACCCAAGATTCGAACCTGTAACCTCTATCTTAAATCATGTTTATCTTAACCACTTGGTGAAGCCAATCAATTGTAAACTTTTTTGACACTATAATATATATACTAAATATAAGGTAGTACCCAAACATTTGGGGCCCTAAAAATTGGGGGCCCATGGCGGTAGCCCCTCCAGCCAACCCCCAGGGCTGGCCCTTCCCCTTACCAATGTCAAAGGATATAAATCTCTTCAGCACTTCCCACCCCCACCGTTTCCTGATACCTTTCCAAACTCCCACACCATAAGAGGAGTGAATCTCATTTGGGAACCACCTATGGCTGTCGTCCCCAAATTTTCCTACCACTACCTTCCTCCAAAGGGATTCTTTCTCACCAAAATATCGCCAAAGCCATTTCCTCATAAGAGCTGTATGAAAAACCCTAAGGTTCTTGACCCCAAGCCCTCCAACCCACAAACTCGAACATACTGTCTCCCACTTGATCAGATGGAATTTTCTCTCTTCCGATTGATTCTCCCACAAAAAGTCTCTTTCCAGTTTTTCTAGCCTTTTTGCCACTGCAACCGGCAAGCCAAAGATAGACATAAAATATGTAAGCAAGCTGGAGAGAGTACTTTTAATGAGAGTCAACCTACCCCCCTTTGACAAGTACTACGTTCAAACCTCTCAATCACTGGGTTCCAAATATCCTTGTTGTTAGATGGAGCCCCCAATGGAAGGCCCAAATAGGAGTTTGGAAAAGTGCCCACCTTGCACCCAAGAAAGCTAGCAAGCTCATCAATATCATTCACGCCACCCACAGCAACAACTCACTTTTGTTAATGTTAACTTTCAGCCCCGATTCCCCTTGGAAGAATAACAGCGCTAAGCGAAGATATCCTAATTGATCACAGTCAGCCTCGCAAAACACCAAAGTACAAAACACCAAAGTATCATCCGCAAACAAAAGATGGGATATCGAAATCTCCACGCCTCCTGCTATCCCCACATTAAAACCACGGATCAGGCCTCTAGCAACCGAAACATCCAAGATTCTGCTCAGGGCTTCCATAACAATAATAAACAGAAAAGGCGACAGCGGATCTCCCTGCCGTAGGCCATGCGAACTACAAAAAAACCCAGCCGGCCCTCCATTGACCATCAAGAATTTGACCGAGGAAATGCAAAAGAGGATCCATTGCCTCCAAGGATCACCAAACCCCATTCTGAGCAACAAAAGGTTCAGGAACCCCCAATTAACGTGATCGTAGGCCTTCTCAATGTCCAGCTTGCAAACCAACCCAGGGTCCCCACTCCCCACTCCGAGATCTCGAGTCGACAACCTCATTAGCAATCACAACTGCATCAATAATCTGACGAGCCCCCCCCCCACAAAGGCATGGTTGGAGTCGGAAATAACCTTACCAATCACTTTTTTCAGCTGAATGGAAAGGACCTCAGCGATGATCTTGTATACACCCCCAACCAAACTAATAGGTCTAAATTCTTTAATGTCCACCGCTCCTTTTCTTTTTGTAATCAACGCTATAAAAGTCGCATTCAGACTTTTTTCAAACCTTTTGTGGGCATGAAAATAATGGAAAATCTCCATCAGCTCATCCTTGATCATCAACCAGCACTTTTGGAAAAAAGCCATGGGGAATTCATTTGGGCCCGGAGCTTTGTCCCCTTTCAGACCATTAACCGCTGCCAGCACCTCTTCTTCTAAGAAAGGCAGTTCTAATAAGTCCTTTTCTGCTGCATTCAGCGACTTAAAATTCTGCCCCTCAAGCTTTAGGTGCCAATCTCTTTCTTCTGAATATAGCCCTTTATAAAAGCCTGCTATACCCTCTCTCCTAATATCAGATTCCTCCTCCAAAGACTCGCCATTAATTAAAACCTTACGATTCTGATTGCCTTGTTTATGGGCATTGGCCATCCGATGAAAAAACCTAGTATTATTGTCCCCTTCTCGTAACTACTGAATACGAGCCTTCTGTCTCCAACTAATTTCCTCACTGCATAAGAGTCTCTGCACTTCTATTTTTGCTGTGTTCCTTCTTACCATTTCCTCCTCACCCAAGCCCCCACTGCCTTCTTTCTCATCCAACACTTTCACTGTTTCTTTCTGATCAATGAAATGCTGTCTTTTGCGAAAAATTCGAACTGATGGTTGAGACTGTTGAGTTTGGAACTGCAGCAGTGTTCCCTTCTTTCTTCCTTTTTTTCTCTTTCACTTTCTTATCGGTATGTTAGTGTTAAAAACCTGCTTTCTTTTTTCTTTTTAATAACCGAGGCTTCCTCTCTTCTGTCTTCTTTTTATATTTAGAATTTTTTTGCCGTTGATCAAATTTCTGCTAAAGCATAATGATTTGGGGGAAAGCTATGCATCCGATATAACAATCTCGGTTAGCTTGTCCAAATAGAATCTCAATGTGCACCATCTATCCACCCTCAGCTTTCTATTAGTAATCCATGGAAAATAAAAAAAAAAAACTTGGTTCCATGTTGAACCCATTTTCACTGCATTCTCATTGGTGCACCTGCCGGTGTTATTAAGGAGTATACTGACCTTGTTACTTTCCTTTGAACAATCTTCCATATGTTGGCGCTTATCATTCTTTGGCTTGCTAACAAGAAGTGGATGGATAATTGCCATAACAAGCTTCACCCATATCATTTGGCATTATACACATATACCATCATCAGGACCACAGACCACTCCTTTATAATGTTGGCCAAGGACAATTGTGGCGTAGAGATAGATTAGAACTACCTTGGAAGAAGAAATATAATGAGTAGTTGAGAGTCATAGAAATGGCTAACGATTTTTAAAAGACTTGTTTTCATTTACAAAGGTTCTCTCACTCGAAGATAATGTTATTTGCTCGATGGATGCTTGGACAAGATTTTTCCTTTTCAATGCTTCTTCCATTTGATTGCAACATGAGTTAGATCTCCATGGTGAATGCTCTATTAGCTGTTAATTCATATCTGATCTCTGGGATCAACCCTTGTGGTACAGAGCAAGCTTCACATTGTGAACTCATGAAAACTATGGTATTTTGGGCAAAATTATTGAAAATTGCTGTTTATTATTTTAGAAACATAGTACTTTCATGAGGAACACAAATGTGCTGCATCATTTGCTTTCATGTCCTCCATTTACAAACTGCTGCATGTCAGTCGGTGTTTATGGCCACTAAATATGAGCAGCTTTGTTTAACTGTGGGGTCCAGCTGTCCATTTTGCTGAGAAGTTAGCACGGATGGAGTTGACATTTATACCCCCAACTTTCAGAAATATTTTGACGTCATGCACACATATGGATACTGATGCTCGTGTTTTAATTCGTCATTGACTTGTTTCTAAGCAGTTAGTGCATGTACTCCTGAATAACTTGCCTTATATTGCTTTACTAATCTACCCTATGCACTCTATGTTACCTGGGATAAAATTGCCGATTATTTGTAATTACCGTGTGGCAACAGACGATTGTGATCAGCAAAATGCAAAAAATGTCTAAAGAAGGATTGCAGCGGACAGATAAGAGAATAGGGCTCATGAACGAAATTTTGGCAGCTATGGACACTGTGAAGTATGGCTTATTTTGTTATATTTTCGTTTAGTTGCCATGCTATGCTAGATTGCTGGAATTCACTCCGACTCTTGGCAAATGTGTCAGATGTTATGCATGGGAAGAGAGTTTCCAATCAAAAGTTCAGAGTGTTCGGGGAGAGGAGTTGTCATGGTTTCGGAAAGCACAACTAATAGGAGCGGTATGTTTTTGAAGCACAATGTTGGAGCTGTTTTTTGTTTCTTTCATCTCCAACAATGAAGCTAGCTTTGAGTTCAACATTATTATACATGATATAGTATACACTAAATGTAATAATACTAACAGTCTTTTTCCTCATCTTGCAGTTGAACAATTTTATACTAAACACAATTCCAGTTTTGGTGATTGTAACTTCGTTTGGCCTGTTTACCCTACTTGGAGGGGATCTGACACCTGCTAGGGCGTTCACATCACTTTCTTTGTTTGCTGTGCTGCGGTTTCCTCTATTTATGCTTCCTAATATTATAACTCAGGTTCTGGATACATCTACTATATCATTACTTTTGCAGTGCTGTGTTTTCTTTTCTGTATTTACATGTAGAGGTGGGCACCTGATCTTCTCTCACAACTTTATCTGCTTTGTTCATGCCAAGTTGATGCTGAGTATTCCCTCCAGTACATGAAAGGAGAAAATATTGATCTCCCGTCTGCTTGCTTGACCAATTTTTTCCTATTTTATTTGCGCCAAGATTAACTTGAGCTTGTCAAATCCTTTTTTTTTTTTGATAAGTAAAGAGTATATTTTAATAACGGGTGTCAAAAGAGGAGACACATCCTATTTACAAAAGAAGGAGGGCTCCTACAGTCCTACAGACCTATTATCCACAAGTTTTACAAAGGGGCTTAGCCCCTGTGGAGACCACATCGTGGCACCAAAAGTACCGAAGCTGGATGATATATTCCTTAAGGTTCTCGCAGCTTCTTTCTATATTGTCAAACGCCCTGGAATTTCGTTCTCTCCAGATAGTCCATCAAATTGCTGCCAGCGCAGCCATCCAAAAATTGCAAGGATTCCTCTTACGTCTGAAGAAAGTCCAACTCGTCATCATCTCTTTAAAAGAAAGAGGATTTACCTGGTCCACCCGAAATAAACAGAGAACAAAATCCCATAAGTCCTTTGCCATTGGGCAGTGAAGTAGAAGGTGATTCACAGTCTCTTCCTCCCTTTTACCCATGAAACATCTATTGACATAGAAGGACTTCACAGAGAATTTTATACACTTCTCTCCAGCCCAAACCACAGCATCTTCAGCATTCCTGTTCACCCGTTGTTTATAAAGCAGTTCAAAGAATTGGCCCAAAATGTAAACTTCCCAGTCTTGCGCATTCCTTCTTAAAGAGGGAGTCCATACCACAGTGTCCCCGACAAATTGCAAAACAGAACTGACAGTCTCATCCTTATCAACTGCTATGTTGTAGAGGGCAGGGAAAGCTCTCAGCAACTCTCTCTCGCCACACCACTTATCTTTCCAAAAACTGACTTTGTCCCCTTTCCAATATCGAAGGATATAAACCTCTTCATCACTTCTCATCGTTTCCTGATGCCTTTCCAAACACCCACACCATAAGGAGAAAGAATCACATTTGGGAACTATCTATGACTATCCTCCCCAAATTTACCTACCACTATCTTCCTCCAAAGGGATTCTTTCTCACCAAAATAACACAAGAGCCATTTCCCCATAAGAGCTGTATTAAAAACCCTAAGGTTCTTGACCCCAATCCCTCCAAAATTAAAACTAGAACATACTTTCTCCCATTTGATCTGATGGAATTTTCTCTCTTCCAATTGGCCCTCCCATAAAAAATATCTTTCCAGTTTTTCTAGCCTTTTAGCCACTGCAACCGGCAATCCAAAGACAGACATAAAATACGTGGTTAAACTGGACAGAGTACTCTTTATGAGAGTTAACCTACCCCCCTTCGACAAAAACTGTTTCTTCCAACCTGCCAGTCTACGTTTGAACCTCTCAATCACTGGAATCCAGATTTCCCTGCCATTAGTTGGATCCCCTAATGGAAGACCCAGATAGGAGCTTGGAAAAGTGCCCACCTTGCACCCCAGAAAGTTCGCAAGCTCGTCGATATCATCCACTCCACCCACAGCGTACAGCTCACTTTTATTGATGTTAACTTTTAGCCCTGATACCCCTTGGAAAAATAACAGCGCTAATCGAAGATATCCTAATTGATCACTAGCAGCCTCGCAGATCACCATAGTATCATCCACAATCAGCAGGTGGGATATCATAATCTCCTCTCCTCCTACTCTCCCCACATTGAAACCACGGAGCAGGCCTTTAGAGACCGTAACATCCAAGATTCTACTCAGGGCTTCCATAACAATAATAAACAGAAAAGGCGACATCGGATCTCCCTGCCGTAGCCCCGCGAGCTACCAAAAAACCCAGCTGGCTCCCCGTTCACCATCACTGAGAATTTGACCGAATAAATGCATAAAAGAATTCAGTCCCTCCAACGATCTCCAAATCCCATACGGAGCAGCAAGAAGTTAAAAAACCCCCAATTAACATGATTGTAGGCCTTCTCAATGTCCAGCTTGCATACCAACCCAGGGTCTCCACTTCGATATCTCGAGTTGACAACTTTATTAGCAATGAGCACTGCATCTATAATCTGACGTCCCCCCACCAAAGCATGTTGAGAATCGGAAATAACCTTTCCAATCACTTTTTTCATCTGAATGGAAAGAACCTTGGCAATGATCTTGTAAACACCCCCAATCAAACTAATAGGTCTAAATTCTTTGATGTCCACCGCTCCTTTCCTTTTTGGGATCAGCGCTATAAAGGTCACATTCAGACTTTTTTCAAGCCTTTTGCGGGTATGGAAAAAGGTGAAGATCTCCATCAACTCGTCCTTGATCATCGATCAGAAATTCCGAAAAAAACGCGAGGGGAATCCATCCGGGCCCAGGGCTTTGTCCCCTTTCATACCATTCACCGCTGCCAGGACCTCTTCTTCTAAGGGCTTTGTCCCCTTTCATACCATTCACCGCTGCCAGGACCTCTTCTTCTAAATATGGCAGTTCAAGTAAATCCCTTATGCTGCATTCAGATACTTAAAATTCAACCCCTCAAGCTTAAGGTGCCAATCCCTATCTTCTAAATACAAACCTTTATAAAAGCCTGCTATACCCTTTCTAATATCAGAGTCCTCTTCCAAAAGTTCGCCATTAATTAAAACCTTGTGAATCTGATTTCCTTGTTTGTGAGCATTGGCCATCCGATGAAAGAACCTAGTGCTATTGTTCCCTTCTCTAAGCCACTGAATACGAGCCTTCTGTCTCCAACTAATCTCCTCACTGCGCAAGAGTATCTACACTTCCATTCTAATTGTGTTCCTTCTAACCAATTCCTCCCCACTCAAGCCCCCACTGCCTTCTTTCTCATCCAATATTTTCACTATTTCAAGAAGGGAGGTCAGTCGAACCTTGACATCCCCAAAAATAGTTCTATGGGTGGGGATAACCACACCCCAAAATCCTATTTCTACACCCCACTTGAAAATATTACACAAATACCATCGAGTGAAAAGTCGTAAAAACCGACCTCCCACGCTCCATTATTGTTCGGTCATGGAGTGATGAAATGGCCGAGATTGGTTCGGCCACCATGAGTCGAAATGGATGAGGTTGGTTCGGCCACCATGAGTCGAACACTCTCATTTGTGTTCGACCAGTGTAAGATGCCGCGGCATCGGAGATGGGATTTGCAGGTTGGCCGGCAACGAAGAAGATGACCGGACTGAAGGGACGCAGAACGGAGGTGGGAAGGCAAGTGACGTAGAACGGAGGGAGGAAGACGAACGGAGGTAGGAAGTCGAGGGATGCAGAACGGAGTGAGGAAGACGAACGCGGGGGAAGCGAGGGACGCGAGGGACGAGGAAGAAGGAGGTTTGCCGGACTGAGGGAGGAAGACGGTGTGGAGAGATGTGGGAAGGGTAAAATTGGTAGATGGTGGGGGTGTAGAGTGAGATGTTGGAAAGAAGTGGGGTGTAGAGATAAATGGGGTGTAGAAATAGGGAATTGGGGTGTTGTTATCCCCGCCCTAGTTCTATTCCACACTTTCAGCTTCGATTTTAGCCTTTTCAATTTCCATGCAAATCTGAAACACGGGTTCCCCTCTATAACAAAAGACTTCCACTTCTCTTCCAGCCACTCCCTCTCCCTGTAGCCCGGCTCTTCAAACCACATAATTTCGAAACGAAATGGAGACTTCCTTTTACTTAGGCTACCACTGTCCAGCTGCAAAGGGATATGATCAGATATCACCTTGGGAAGGCACGACTGCGAAACTCCTCCAAAGTGCTCGATCCAACCCATAGAAACAAGGAATCTATCTATTCTTGAACACTGCGTCAACTCACTATTCCTCGACCAGGTGAAACTTCCCCCTTCTAATGGAAGGTCCACAAGCTCCAAGTCATTTATCAGATCATTGAAATCCGACATTGACTGTGAATAGGTTCTAGTTCCAGTACGCTCATGAGGAAATCTGATGACATTGAAATCCCCACCAATACAGTTCATCCCACAACCCACTACCCACTACAGACACAGTTCATGCACAGCCCATAAATCCGCTTGAAGATCCAATTAAAATCATCATTCTCCCCTGCAAACTGACAAGATGCAAAGTAGTTACCGAGAAAAGACCACCTTTTGGTAACCGATCTACTGTCCCACATAACTAAAATCCCTCCAGAAGCCCCTATAGCATTCAGATGTTCCCAGTGAGTCCATCTGTTACCCCCTACACTGTTGACTAATAAATTATCCACTTTCTCCAACTTTGTCTCCCGTAGACAAATAACATGAGGATTCCACCACCGCAAAGCTGCTTTGATCACACACCTTTTAGACTCGTCATTAATTCCCCCAAGATTCCAAGTGATAATTCTTAAATCCATTTTAACAACTGGTTAGAAGTGTCTGTACCCCTGTTACCCCCTCTCCCAGCATGGTCAAAATTCAGACTGCAGCTCAGATTTTTCAGCTCCCTACTGCCCTTTGTCCGGGATTTCAATTTGTCTGAACGAGACTTGGTTCCCACTGATTTTCTGCCCTTTTCCATTCCTGCAACAGCTCCAGAATTTTATCTTCATACCCTTGACACGGAACCCCTAGAGCTTTGCTTAAACCATCTAATCTCTTCTGAACCCAGATCGATATATATATTTTTTATCTTCGATGCACCCTGAAGACTCAGTAACATTACAATGCTCTGGACCTATTACGGATAACGGTTTGTAGATAATTGGGACTGCTTGAAGAACTTCAGGAATTCCTGCATGAGCTGTAATGGCCCTCGAACTCCAACCTGTAGGCGAGGAAACCCCTTGCATATTTTCCTCAACAGGGTCCCATCCATTCACATTCGGAGACTTATCTTCGGCTGTGGACGACCCTTCAATCTTTTCCTCGTTTAAAGACGCCGACACCGTATCCTCATGCCTCCCCTGAGAGAAGCCTCCCATCCAGTCGCAATCGAAGTCGCTATCTTCACTCTCTTGGAACTCCTTTGAAGCCCAATCTTCCTCTTTAGAGTTTGAGGATTCCTGAGAACCGTGAATATTTTCGCCTTGGATCCCTTTCCCTTTTGCGCCTTTGAAGATGCCTCCTCCCCAGATCTTTTTGGACATTCACATAAACTGAGAAAAGTGTCCACTTCCAAAAGTAGATCTTATTTATGTTACATCTACGAACTTGTCTTCCTTGGTTCCCACAAAACTAATAAATAACATCCATCTCATCATCCACTTTAAGGGTAAAGTTGGAGATTAAAATATATGTACATGATTATATTGTGGTCAATTGGTTCTTATTGTTAATTTTTTGCTCAGTTCATTTGAAGGGCCATTATTTAAAAGAGCTATGTGATGAAATGTGTTTATGTTTATGTGCATTAACATAGTTATAGTTTCGCAGGTTGTAAATGCCAATGTTTCCTTAAAACGATTGGAGGAACTTCTTCTGGCTGAAGAAAGAGTGCTTTTACCAAACCCACCTCTTGAACCAGGATTACCTGCTATCTCAATCAAGAATGGGTGTTTTTCCTGGGATTCAAAGGTCAGTTTTGGATCTTATCGAATTTGTGAATACATTTAACATACGTTAGCTTGTAGTAGTTTTTTTTGATTGATAAGTAATAAATATATTAATCAGGCGAAAACAGGCAATGCATGCTATTTACAAAGAGTCAACTAATATTGACAACAACCTTATAGTAGTTATGGTCCTTTGTTTGTAAATTCGATAATATATGGGGAAGGTTCCAATTTTGATATAAAAAGTTCAATCCGGTGCATTTCCAGCAGGGATATGCAACCTTTTTACGTGAAGTTTTTTACTTGGTATGTACAAGATGTAGTCAGGTTAGTTGTAGGTTTCTTAATGACGTTGTGCGATGTCAACCTCAAGCGCTGGACTTTGGATTATCTCATTAATGCATATACATGGGATGCAAGTGTGTGCTTCAGAATATGGGTTAAAGTCTGTTTGCTCTCTATATTGAGTTTGTGTATTTACTGGTATGCGTAGTGACAAAATCTGGCCATAATTTCAATATCTTGTGATATATTTGCAAAATATCAGTATATCAAGAGTAAATCCTGAACATTAGGATACATTGCATTGTACTCCCAAAATTTTCATATAAATAGCCCAGATTTGCTAAGGTTTACAGTGGATTCAAATTTAGGGAGGTTATATTATGCCTAATTATTAGGAATTTGAAAAAAAGATATTACTCCCTCCGTCTCGGATAAATGTTCCTAGTGGACAAAACACAAAGATTAAGAAATGTAATTAATGATGGATGTTAAATATGTTGTGACAATAATACCTATTGCACACTCTTTTCCCATTAATTTTGTACCTATTACACTTGCTCTCTCTCTAGGATGTGCAATAAGGATAGTATTATGGTTCTTGTCAACAGGTGTTATTTGTGCAAGGATAGTGAGGAGAGTGTTAATCATTTGCTTCTGCATTGCCAAGTGGCTTTAGAGCTTTGGTATTTTGTGTTGGGAATGTTCAGGATGAATTGGGTCATGTCGAGTTCGATGATTGATCATGTAAGAAGCTGGTTTGCGGGGTATAGAAAGAGGAGAAGTCGTACTTGGGGGACAGCTCTTTTGGGAGTGTGTTGGGTTCTATGGAAGGAAAGAAATCGTAGGGCTTTCGAGAATGTGGAAATGTCAGTCTTGGAATTGAAGAATTTGTTGTTGCGCACTCTTTATTTTTGGTGTTTCGAGACTGACCTTTCTTTGCCTAGATCCAACACTGAATTTGTAGATCTTGTAAATAGATTAGACACTGATTAATGTTTGGTTTGGTATACCTCTAGTGTACAAAGGACGCATCACCTCTTTTGATGCTTTTAATATTATACTTATCAAAAAAAAAGTATTAAATGAAGGGATATATTAGGAAGAATGGTATAAAATTTGTACATTAGAAGTCTTTAGGAACATTAGTTGGGACATCCCAATATATAAAGTAGGAACATTTATCTGGGACGTACGGATTATTTTCTATAACTATTTTAGGAAATGAGAAAATATTTATTTAAAGAGTATTGCTAGAGGCACCAAATGATTTGTTTTTGATAAAGGTAAATGAATAGATAGCAAAGCGTAAAAAAAAAGTGACGCGTCCTTTATACACGAGGAGTATACTCTTCCACAAAACTATCTAATATGTAGAGATGTTATTCACAAAATCTACAAAAGAGGCTAATGCGGGGTTCTGAGGATGTTCTGCCCTGCACACCATGCGAACAGGAAATAGAGCGAAATAGAGCAGAGAGCTCTTCAATTCTGCAATGGACCCCTCCTCATTATCAAAAGCCCAACGGTTTCTTTCCTTCCAAATCGTCCACCACACCCCCAAGGGAACAACATCTCAAGTTGTATTTCTATTCTTCCTCTGCCAAAAATGTCTTCAACTCATAACAGATCTTTGGAGGTCTCCGGAATCACCCACGCCACCTTGAATAAACCAAAAATGAAATTCCAAAGTTCCCCTGCCACCGTACAATACAGAACCAAGTGATTAACATTTTCCTCTCTCTCTTTGCATATAAAGCATCTGTTAACATATACCATTCCCTTTTCCTCAGATTGTCACCGGTCAGGCCTCGTTCGCCACTTCCCACGCAAAAAAGGCCACTAGGCCTAGAGGCACCAAATGATTACCAAATGTTGTACGGAAAATGATGTGGCATTTTGTATATTATATTAGATGGCATCTTTTGGGCACCACTGTGAGTTAAAAAGTTAATCTAACAAGATGACACATCATTTTGTGTACAAAATTTTGTGTATCTAGTGTGACTCTTACTTACAATACTTGCTCCATCTATCTCTCATTATTAACATATCTCTCTGTGTGTTAAATATATTGTTTACTTCTACCAAAAGATATTTATAAAGTTTTACTCACTAATATGTGCTTAATAGAAAATAAACATTTGAATAGGGTAGAGTCTATGAAGTAGTGGACGACAAATTGAGAAGTGGTGTTCCGGGGTTACTGTGCAAGTTGGATATTGAGAAAGCGTATGATCATGTGAATTGGGATTTTCTGCTTTATATGATGGAAAGGATGGGGTTTGGCAATAAATGGATTCAATGGATTCGATTCTGTATTTCTACGGTGCGCTTTTCAGTTTTGGTGAGCGGGCAACCATCGGGGTTCTTTTCTAGTTTGAGGGGCTTACGCCAAGGTGACCCTTTGTCCCCGGTCTTGTTTATTATTGTTGTGGAGGCTCTTAGCAGAAGGTTATATTAGTGGGTTTAAGGTGGGAAGGAGAGGGGAGAGGGAGATGTCAGTATCCCATCTTCTCTTTGCAGATGACATAAGACACGTTGGTGTTTCGCGGGGCAGATAAGTCCCAATTGGGGTATCTACGGTTGGTATTACTATTTTTTCAAGCAATTTAGGGGCTTAGAGTTAATATTTTCAAGAGCGAGATTATTCCGGTTGGTGTTGTGGATAACATTGGGCTTCTAACGTCATTCTTTGGGTGTAAGACCGCCTATCTTCCTTCCTCTTCTCTTGGCCTTCTCATTGGTGCCCCGTCTAAAAGCAGAACATTGTTGAATTCAGTGATTGAGATCGAGTGTTTTGAGGAGAGATCGTCACGGTGGAAGCGACAACTTCTCTCTAAGTGGGTGAGGTTGGTCTTAATCAGGAATACTCTTTCTAATTTACCGACCTATTTTCTATCCCTTTTTGTGATCCTTGCCACAATCCGGCAAAAAATTGAGAAATTGGAAAGAGATTTCTTGTGGGATGGTCAGTCGGAGGGTCATAAGTTTCATTTAGTGTATTGGGAGAAAGTTTGCTCCAGAATGCAAGAGGGAGGCCTGAATGTAAGAAATCTCAAACTTTTTAACGAGGCATTGTTGGGGAAATGGTTGTGAAGGTATCTTACGGAAAAGGAAGCTTTTTGGAGGCAGGTGGTGGCTTGTAAATATGGGGTAGGGATCCTAGTTTGTAAATATGGGTGTTGGTTTCCAAATGAGGTTAATTCTCCTTTTGGGTTGGGAGTGTGGAGAGGTATTAGGAAAGGATGGATTTCCTTTGAGAGATTCATTGCATTTGAGATCGGTAGCGGGGTAATCGTTAGTTTTTGGGGAGATAGATGGTGTGGAAATTCTAGATTGAGGGAGTTGTTCCAGAATTTATTCGAGGTCTACACGGATAAAGATTGTAGTGTTAATTCATTGTCTATGGAGGATGGAAAACCTATTTGGAACCCCACGTTTAGAAGGAATTTTCATGACTGGGAGATGATGTGCGCGAACGCAACACGTGCAAGATTACCCGGTCGTATCTAGTAATAAAGTTCGTAAGTACGAGTCAATCCCACGAGGATAGAGTTAGAAATAAATCCTAAGTACTAAAATTGGGCACACCTAATTTTATCTAAGCTAAAATAAAAATAAAGTAAACAAAATAAAAGCAAGAAACTAAACAAAATTACGTGACGATGAAACGGCGGCAACATCAAATCAAGGTTAAAATGTAGGATTGTGATATTTTTAGTCTAGCCAATGTTTAATTTAACTCTATATTTTTCTTAACTCAAATTTTTGGTAGTCGGGCACACATTACTATTTGCTACGGGCTTTTGCTACGTATAGCAAACCTAGCTATCACTCATTCTTGCTATGGGCTCATATCATTGCAACACATAACATAGGGGAGAAAATAGCCGCGTGGTAGATCAAGCATCCAATGATTATCTACGGCCTTCGACAATCGGTATGCTTTAGAGACGTAAACAATTATTACGATTTTCAAAATAATAGGAAGGATTCCGTTTCGTATCCTATCATTCTAGTGTTCATTTAATGATTCATGACTTCATTAAAAGCATTAAGCACATAATGATAATGACCAAAAATATATGAGTAATACTTCATATAGAGAGAAATTAAATTAAAACATCACATTCAATATAGATAATAATCACAATCCAAAAATATATTTAGCTCATCATCAAGATATCAAGATAAATGCAAAGTTTCACCAAAAATTACAACAATAAAATAAATAATAAAGTGGAAGAATTAAACCAATTGAAGTTGAAATTTTTGGTTGACTTCACTTGATCTTGCCCCCTTGACCCTTGATTTGATGCTCCAAGCCTTCAAAATGAATGCATTTTAAATTGGGTGGAGAGGTGGAGGAAATGAGTTGGGGAGAGGTTTCGGGCTACTGCCCTAAAAAAAATGGAGGCTTTCTGCTGCTTCAAAAAAAATGCGGCTGGATGCATTAAAATGAAGGACAAGAGTGGGGGAGCAAGCATGGGCAAAAAGGGAAGAGAAAAGGGAGATGGGTCACGGCAGGGGCTGGGTTGGACCAGATGGTGGTTCGCGGGTCAGACCAGGTGAAATGGGCGAAGGCTGTGAGCAGCAGTGGGCTGGAAAGGCTGGATGTGGGCCGGATTTGGAGCATGAAAGACCCGGATCCAGATGGGAACACACGGGTCAGGCACAAAGGAGGCAGGGTGACGTGGCGGCTTTCGGTGGCGACAACGCATTAATGAAAGACTCATTAATAGCGCCGGCCTCCCCTATACTTTTGGATGAGCGCCGAGGGTCCTTCCCTGTCCAAGCCTTGCAGTTTAGTCCGCCGTTAGCTCCGTTAGCTTCCGTTAAGCATCCTTTGCCTTTGAACACTTAACGAACTTTGACGGATTATAACCGAATGGATCCAAGCTCAACCTTAAACTCCGGAATTGCCTCAATTTGCATGTTTTGAGCCTTGAAAACCTCAACTATCACAGAGATACCTACATGAAGTACAAAATATATAAAAATAGGCTCTCAAATGCAATGAATCATTAACCAAAGCTCAAACTAATCAATAAAATTCCGAAAAAATAATGAAAATAAAAGGAAAATTATAAGCTTATCAGGAGATTGATTCCGTAGCACCACTTTCAGAGAGACTTGGAAGATAAGGTGGTTTGGAAAGGAGCGAAGGGGCATGCTTTTTCAGTCAGATCGTATTACCTCAAGCTCCTAAATAGTGATAGAACTACTTTCCCTTGGAAAGTAGTATGGAATTCTCAAGCTCCAAAGAGAGTGGCTTTCTTCATGTGGGAAGCGACTCATGAAGCTATTCTTACTGGGGACAATTTGCGGAAGCGCCACACGGTTTTTGTCAATAGGTGCTTTATGTGCAAGGCTCGCGAGGAGAGCGTGAATCATCTTCACTACCTAGTTGCTTTAGAGCTGTGGAATTTCATGCTTGGTTTGTTTAAGGTGACTTGGGTCATGCTGAGGTCGATTCTTGAGCATATAAGGGGCTGGACCTTATCTTCAGGTTCTTCAAAATTTCGTGGGTTATGCCTAGATTAACGAAGGAGCTGTTTCTAAGTTGGTCTTTTTACAAACGGAGGAGAGAAAATTTTAACCTGGCAAACTGCTTTCTTTTTGTGTGTGTGCTGGACCATTTGGATTGAAGGAATAGAAGGGCATTTGATAACAAGGAGAGGTCCTTGTCTCAGTTGAAAGATACTGTGTTGCGAACCCTCCAGTCTTGGTGTTCAGAAGATGTTATTACTTCCATTTCTCACTCTCATTCCTTTGTAGATTTTGTTAATTGTCTCTCCTTAGATTATTTTTCTGTGTATACTCCTAGTGTACAAGGACACATCACCTTTTTTTGACACTTTCTAATATATAGTACTCTTATAAAAGGGGGGGGGAGGGCTGGTCCACTGGGTACAAGAATTGGAGAAATCACATTTGGGAGACAGCCCCTTTGGGAGTGTGTTGGACTATATGGAGGGAAAGAAATCTTAGGCGTTTTGACATTGAGGAAATGTCTGTCCCGGAACTGAAGAATTCTTTGATTCATACTCTTCATTTTTGGTGCTTCGAGGCAAATCATTCTACTTCTAGTCCAAACCCTTCTCTTGTAGATTTTGTAAATAATATTGATATTGGCTAATTATTTTGGTGATGTATACTCCTAGTGTACGGAGGCCGCATCACCTGATTTGATGTTATTAATTTTATCATACTTATAAAAAAAAGGTAGTCTATAAACAACTAACAAAATAATAATCTAAATGTATAGTTTACATTTAGGTAATTACTGTTATCAATGTTATGATTAATTACTGATTATTCAACAAATACATACTTTTAATTATGATTCAAATTTGTTGCATCATCAATAATTTTCTGATTGTTTTGCCGATATTATCTGAATAATTCCTGAATTCTGAATTTCTAATTATGCCAAAAAGTTATGGAACACCGAATTTGTCACTATGCTTGTATATATATTGGATACTTGAATCGCCTTCACATACCTATTGTCAGATGGGAATCTAGCATCTTGTAAAGAATGCTTCTGAATCATCTTTCAATCCTAGCCCTAATAGTTTCTGTTTGTTGCAGCCAGAGAAGCTCACACTGTCAAACATCAATTTGGATATACCGGAGGGTAGTTTGATAGCAATTGTTGGAAGTACAGGAGAAGGAAAAACATCACTTGTGTCGGCAATGCTTGGAGAGCTTCCTCCAGTTGCAGATGCAAATGTTGTTATCAGAGGAAAAGTTGCATATGTTCCACAAGTATCATGGATTTTTAATGCCACCGTATGTTACATCATCCTTTTCGTTTTACGTTATTGTTTTTAAATCTTATCCTCCAGGTTAGATGTCTACAATTTCAATGATTTGGGCTTCGAAAGTCTCAGAATCTTATCAGTTAGGGCAGATGTGGTGGCCTACTATATTATCTCTAGTTAAGCCTTAAGCACTATGAAATTTTTTGCCTGCTATAAGAGTGAAGTGAGAAAGAATGAAGAGTAACCAATTTGGGTAAATTAGTTGAGTGTTTGAAATACTCTCAAATATATATTATATACTCCCTCCATGTTCCTAAATAAATGTCCTGTTTACCTTTTCCGTCCGTTCCAAAACGTTGTCGTGTTTCCAAAGTTTCCTTTTTAGGAAAACACTTTTACCATTTTACCCTTTTTTCTTGCTACTTAAATAATGATCCACATGCACATGGGCTTTAAAGGAAACTACATATTTTATCAATATTTATAATAAGGTCAATTAGTTGTAATGGTGGGAGTACCAAAGAAAATTACAAGTTACACAATGCACCCAATGAGTACAAAGAAATACATAAAGAAGCCAAACAATTCTAACAGAACTACATCCATCCGGGTATACATTTATCATTTTAACATGTTTTGTTACATGCATATTTTTATTTCTCAGGTACGTGACAACATACTTTTTGGATCTGCTATTGAACCTTCAAGGTATGAGAAGGCTATAGATGTGACTGCATTGCGACATGACCTAGGCCTGCTTCCTGTGAGTAGAATACCTATTTGTCACACATCTTTCTAGTGTGTACTTATGTACAGTGATCCTGAATTTCATGTATATATGAACCTGATATTTTATCCACTAGGGGGGTGATCTTACTGAGATTGGTGAAAGAGGGGTCAACATAAGTGGTGGGCAAAAGCAACGGGTTTCTATGGCAAGGGCTGTGTACTCAAATTCAGATGTGTACATATTTGACGACCCTTTGAGTGCTCTAGATGCTCATGTGGCTCGGCAGGTAATTATTCTCAAGTTACTGAAATACTACCTTATCTCCTATACTCACTTTAAGATCATTTATAATTGTCATATCAATATGTTTGAAACTTTAATAGGAGCTAATATCTTCATTGATGTCTCTGGATTCAATACTGTTTCTGGATGCACAGCGGTACTTCATTTAGTGAGAGATGGCAGAAGCGTATAAAATTTCAGTGCTGAGGAATACAGTTTGGTACTGGAACAAAATTAACAATATAGGTCAATAGAATTATAATCTGCGGTGAGATTTAAGATCACTGCTGGAGAGTAGTTAAGTTGGGGTCGGGGCTTAAAACAGATCTTGGTCAATGGTTGAAATAGATCTTCTTCATAGGTTAGTTCTAGCATTCTGGCAAGGGGACAGGGAGGGCAATGGCGATTGGTGATGGTGAGAGATAGGCCGACTGCGAGAGACGAGAGTGACGTCACAATGATAGAGGTGGTTGACGTTTGGCTATTAGGTTTCAGTGACCAGAAAGAGACGGACAATGGCCACGCTAGTCCAAATTCGGTGCTGGTAGCGATTTTGACAAGAATGAAGGTGTGATGACAGGCAACTGAACAATTTTCTAAGATCGGGGCCTATTTGACAAACTTTAAGAAAGTGAAGAACATGGATATGCCAATTTTGATTGACAACTGAGGTGACGGTGCGGATTGATAATGATTTTTTTTATCGAGAGAAAAGTCGAGACCATTGAAATAACTAAGCAATACAAAAGAACTGCTGCTCTACAGGAACAACTCCTTTGTTGGTAAGTGGCTTTGGCGTAATTGTACTCTATATGGCAAAAAGTGATGACAGGTTCGGGATGCATCCGAATGGCTGGGATTATAGTAATGAGCGTTCACCTCTCATAGAAGTGTTTTGAAGTTCATCCACCCGAGCTATCTTCTATTTCATCCCTTTACTCGTGTCAGGGTTCGTAATGGTGCTCATATTCGATTCTTGGAGGTTATATGGGTAGGGGAGGTTCCTTTGCAAGTTGCCTTTGCTTGTTTGTTCATGGTTTTTTTGATGCACAAGGCTCCTATTTCCACCTTTCGTTCAGGAGGCAGCCCCCTTCTTGGAATTTTTATCTTTTTATACTTTACATGACAGGGAAGGGAGAGAAGGTCCTTCAGATTTTTTCTCGCTCTTGAGCTTGGGTTTTGAAGGCATCGGGATTACATTCTTGTTCCTTTTCAAATCATTCAATTTGTTTTTTTATAAGTAATAATTGTATTACTTACGGCGCCAAATCAGATGGCCCGTCCTTGTACACAGGACGGATACAAAGCAAAACTTAAGAATACGAAAAACTGTCCACCATATCCACAAAACAATTCCTATTGTTAAGTTACCAATTCATCTAAAAAGCTTAAGTTGGTAAATAGGGACTCAACAATGTATATCAAGCTTAACACTCCCCCTCACGTGTGACCCGTCCACACGTGGAGAGATACACAAACATGCCTCACCAAGGGCATCACAAACCAAACAGAGTGACAACATTCCGGATAATAATGCAAGCGGGATGACTCGAACCCACCTTGCCAAACCAGAGCTCGGATACCATGTTAAGTTACCAACTCCTCTAAAAGCTTAAGCTGTTAGATAGTGACTCAACAGTGTATATCAAGCTTAACACCTATCATTCGAGGCTATTTCCAAAGACCATAGTTGGGAAAACACTCTACTTAACCTTTTCTACATCCGCTTCTACATTCTCGAAGATTCTTTGATTCCTTTCCTTCCAAATAGTCCACCATATTGCCAACTGAGCAGTGTACCAAGAATATATATTTTCTTCTTCTAAGTTTATACAAAGACCAACCATGAAGCAGCTCAACTACAGATTTAGGCATTACCCACGAAATATTGACCAGAAGAAAGTAGGAATTCCATCTCTCGTTAGCTACAGGCAGTGCATCAATAAGTGGTTGGTGGTCTCCTCATCTTCTTTACACATATAGCACCAATTGACGTCATCCTTTTTCTAGCTCTCAAATTATCCCCCGTTAGAATAGCTTCCCTCGCAGCTTCCCATGCAAAAAATGCCACCCTGCTAGGAGCCATTGTCTTCCATATAGATTTTCATGGGAAGGGGTTCTTTTCATTATCACTTTTTTTTTTGATAAGTAAATATGGTATATAAATGAAAGCATCAAAACACGTCCTATGTACATAGACAATATACAACCAACCCTCGCTAGCCAACAAAAATGTTATCCACAAACTCTACAAAAGGATTAGATCCCGTCAAAACCGCCTCATCGCACCAGAAATACTTAGTGTGAATGATCTGATTTTTGATCCCCTCCAAATTCCTTTCCTCGTTCTCGAAAGCCCTAAGGTTTCTTTATTTTCAAATTGACCAACAAACCGCCAGCCGAGCAACATCCCAAAAACAATTTTTTCTTTTGCGCTTGTACAAAGTCCAGCACAAAACCAGCTCCTTATCGAATTTGGCATCACCCAAGTAACTTGAAACAGATTCAATATAAAACTCCACAAGTCACTTGCAACCGGGCAATGAATCAGCCGATGATTCACACTTTCTCCGTCTCTCTTGCACATGAAACACCAATTAGTATAGATTTTTCTCCGCCTTGTCAAGTTATCACCTGTTAAGATGGCTTCGAGCGCAGCTTCCCACATAAAAAAACCCCACCCTAGATGGGGCCCTTGATTTCCAAACGCTCCTCCACAGAAAAGACCTGTCACCAGCCACCATAAGTTGGTACAAAGACTTAACCGAAAAAGGCTCGTCTTTCTTCCCATTCCACACAATGGTATCATGAATTTCTGTCCATCTTTTGTTTATCCAGCAGCTCAAAGCAGGCCTCAAGAGTACCCATCTCCCAGTCTTGCATGTTCCTTCTAAAAACAGGATTCCACTTGATGGCGTCACCATCAACTACCATCGACTAACGTAACCGAGCTAACATACTCTTCCTTGTTCATGGCTAAATTAAACAAAGAGGGAAAAGCTCGCTGGAACTCCAAATCCCCACACCAAATGCCCCTCCAAAATTTAACCGAGTCCCCTTTACCTGCGTTGAAAGAGATGAAGCGTTTCACCATATCCCATTTTTTCCTAATGTTTTTCCAAACCCCCATCCCACTATAAGAATTCACCTCATTTAGAAACCGCAGATAGCCCCATTCTTGGCCACTACAACTCTCTTCCAAAGAGCTCCCTTCTCCGTTAAGTAGCGCCACAACCACTTCCCCAAAAGAGCAGAATTAAAGGCTTTTAATCTTTTGATCCCTAACCCTCCATTCTTCAAGTTGGAACAAGCTACCTCCCATTTCACCAAGTGATATTTCCTCTCATCCATTTGACCTTCCCACAAAAAATCTCTTTCCAGCTTTTCTAGTCTCTGAACGTCATATCGAAGACTGACATGAAATAAGTAGGTAAGCTAGATAACGTACTCTTAATTAGAGTCAATCTGCCCCCCTTAGACAAATATTACTTCCTCCACCCCACTAGCCTTCGCTCGAACCTTTCGATAACCGAATTCCATGTCTTTATTGGTAGATTGTGCCCCAAGGGGTAAGCCAAGGTAAGAAGTCGGGAAGGAACCAACCTTACACCCAAAGAATTCTGCCAAACTGTCCATAGAATCGGCCGTCCCAACTGAAAAGAGCTCGCTCTTTTGAATGTTGATCTTCAATCCGGAGCAGCCTGAAAGAATAGAAGAACCAAACGGAGATACCCCAATTGCCTAGCCTCCGCATCACAAAAAACCAAAGTTTCGTTCACAAATAGAAGGTGAGAAACCATCAATTCAGGACCCCTTTCCCTATTCACTTTAAAACCATTAATGAGTCCTCTCGAAATGGAAACATCCATTATCCTACTCAAACCTTCCATCACTATAATGAACAAGGACAGCGAAAGGGGGTCTCCCTGTCGAAGACCTCTTGAGCTAGCAAAGAAACCCGTTGGCTCCCCATTCACCAAAACTGAAAATTTCACCGACGAAATGTAGGAAACCATCCACTCCCTCCAGCATCTCCCAAACTCCATCCTTGACAACAAGTAGTCTCCCAGCTCACATGATCATAGGCCTTTTCTATATCCAATTTGCAAATTAATCCCGCCTCCCCGCTGTGAATTTCAGAATCCACGACCTCATTCGCGATAAGCACCGCATCTGTGATTTGATGACCACCCACAAATGCATGTTGTGAGTCAGAAATCACCTTTCCTAAAACCTTTTTAAGGCGGATAGATATGACTTTTGCAATTATCTTATACACCTGCCCTTTTGGGAATGAGAGCAATGAATGAAGCATTTATTTAGACTCCTCTCGAATCTCCTATGCTTGTTGGAAAAATTGAAGACCCCCATCAGCTCATCCTTTACATTGTCCAGCATTTCTGAAAAAATGCCATTGGAAATCCATTCCCCTTTAATACCTTTAACTGCAGTGAACACCACCTCTTCTGAAAAAGAGGTTTCAAACCACCTCTGATCCTGATAGAGTTAAAATGAACCCCCTCCTGCTTAACATCTGAATCCGCTTCCACGTTATACAGGCCTTCATAAAACCTTGCTATGCCTTTTCTGATCTCACCTTCGTTTTCCAGCAACTCCCCGTTGATTAACACTTTCCTAATCTGATTACCATGCTTGTGGATCGTGTTGTTATCACCTTCACACAGCCACTGGACCCGAGCTTTCTGACTCCAACTGATTTCCTCACTTTTGAGAAGTCTCTGTATTTCTGTTTGTAGCGTAGACCTCTGAGAATATTCCTCCCTACTCAAACCAGACACACCCTCTTTTTCATCCAAGGATCTCACCACCTCTAAGGATTTATCCAACCTAACTCTGATATTTCCAAAAATCTGTTTATTCCACCTTTTGAGGTCCTGTTTCAACCACGACATCTTCTTCGCAAATCTGAAACAGGTGTCACCTTCTACCAAGTAGGACTGCCATTTCTCCTTCACCAAATCCAGAAAACCAGGTTCCTCGAACCACATGATTTTGAAACGAAATGGGGTCTTACCTTTATGTACCCTTCGCAGTTAAGAACAAGTGGATCATGGTCCGAGACAACCCTTGGTAAACAATCTTGAGAAATCCCCCCAAATCCTTCAACCCACCGTGTCGATACCAAGAATCTGTCTATTCTAGAGCATTGCTTCATCTCACTATTTCTTGACCACGTGAAAGTCCCCCCAACAAGAGGTAAATCAATTATCACATAAAGATGAGTAGAAAGCTTTGACAGTGAACCTCTCATCCTTTGTTCCGGCCCAAGCAGCCCTATCTTCATTT
Organism: Codonopsis lanceolata; assembly: GCA_013146195.2. Taxonomy (NCBI): domain Eukaryota; kingdom Viridiplantae; phylum Streptophyta; class Magnoliopsida; order Asterales; family Campanulaceae; genus Codonopsis; species Codonopsis lanceolata. The sequence continues at coordinate 160,092,013 of CM028379.1, forward strand.
GACCCTTGTCTTTTGAAAGTGTAAAGTTTCTCAAAGAGCGTAGCCATTTCGCATTTTGTGCTGCTTCGAAAGCTAAAATCCCTTTGACTCAGACTTTGCTTGGACCTTGGTTCTTAACAAGCTCAAGATGAGTGACATTCATGGGCAAAGACCTTATAAGAAAATCTCCTCGGGTGACGTGTGATGTGCATGTTTGCTGCGGAATCTCATGATCATTAATTCAGGTTTTGTTTCAAACACTCCAAAATTTAGAGAATTTGGTAGGTGTGTAAGGATGCCAGTTTGCTATAGCAATGTCGGGTGTTTGTGATTAGTGATCCTTTGGTGTGCTTGGACTGAGCGGATGGTAGGATTGTTCAAAGGATCAGTCCTTCCCTTGGCCTCAACTTTTAGATGGAGCTGTTTATGTGAAGTCTCTATGGCTTCTACGAGGGATGCGTTTTGAAGAGTTCCGCCTCTGTCGTTGTGTATCCTTTGATAAAACTCAAATCAACTTAGCCTTATTCCCATGGCTTCTATGAGGGATGCGTTTTGAAGAGTTCAGCCTCTGTCGTTGTGTATCCTTTGATAAAACTCAAATCAACTTGGCCTTATTCCCAATCACTTGGGGTCGGATACATGAATCTTGCCATTAAATTTGGTCCAAAGCATGGTCATCACACACACCACACATCTTTTATTTTATTTTATTACTGATGTCCATGTTTAAACTGGTTTTCCTCTTCCCCTAAATTAGTCTGTTTGATTTTGATACACTCACACTTCCTAATGAGTGCACTAATTGGTCTATGTCGTATGTGTACAAACCATCTTTAGTGACTTTCTTTCATTTTATCTCCCATTGGGGCGACTCTTGCTGTTTCACAAATTTGTTCATTACAAATTCTATCTTTCCTAGTTTTACTACATATCCATCATCAAATTCGCATTTCAGCTACACTGATCTTGTTAACATGTTCGTTTGTTTTTTTTTGATAAGTAAATAGGATTTTGTAAACAAAGCATCAACATAGGTGATGCGTCCTGTGTATAAAGGGAGTATACTCTAGCACAAGGGTCATAAAAATAAAAAAGCTACACAAAAGGGTAGCATCCAAATACCATTCCTCCCACGCTTATACAAGGACCAATTAAGGAAAAGCTACTTGACGAAGCTTCACATTACCCACTAAAATAGATCAAGTAGAAAATTCCATAACTCCCTTGTGACTCGATAGTGCAGCAAAAGATGATTGACACTCTCCCCGTCACCCTTACACAATAAACACCAATTAACGTAAATCTTCTTTCGTACCGTCAGATTGTCGCCTGTGAGGATAGTTGCCTCCCGAACAAAAAAAGTCACTCTACTTGGGGCCTTCGATTTCCAGACAGCTTCTAAGGAAAATAGCTCCTATTGGTGCTCGTCAATGTCATAAAATACCATTTAATTGAGAAGTTTGCCATAGAACTCTGTCCTCTTTGTAACTAGTTACCATAAACCTGCTGTGCATAAAGCTGTTCAAATAGCTCACCGAAAGCTCGTCGTGGGTTCTAGCTCCCAGTCTTGAAGGTATCTTCTAAAAGAAGGGCTCCAAGTGGCTATACCTTCTGCAACATGTAAGATAGAGCTAACCAGCTCTTACTTATTGATAATTATATTAAATAAGTTGGGGAAAACTCTTCATAGTTCTGCATCATTACACCACTTGTCTTCCCAAAATCTGAGTCACCGTTTCCTATTTCAAAAGAAATGTACCCCTTAAACGAATCCCATTCTTTCCTAATTCCTTTCCACACGCCTAACTGATATGGAGTAGAGACCTCATTAGGAAACCACACTGATCCCCAATTGGAGCATACGGTGTCCCATTTTACCAAATGATACTTTCGCTCCTCCATAGGATCATCCCACAAAAATATCCTTTCCAGCTTCTCTAGTCTTTTCCCTACTGACGAAGGGAGCACAAAAACAGATCGATAAAAGTTTCACAGATAGAGTACTCTTGATTAAAGTTACAGAAATGTTCATCCTTAGTAGCCCAACATTCGGTTCCATAAAGTAGTGTGGCTCTTATGGCTGTCCGATAGAACTTTCCTTTTAACTTACCTGGTATACGTCGTAACACTCTAAATGCACTTTATCACACAATGAAAAAGTGGGTGATTGTGTGACTGCATATACCTCTTGCACATAACATCCAATCCAGAGAATCCTCTTATAATGTCTGGGCCCTTGCCAGAAATCACTAGTATTAAGCTTATAGAGCACATGGGACCAAACAAATGCCTAAGACAACTAGGACTTGGTCAAGGACTAACTATTATGCAATAAGTGAATAACTGTAACTCTACTAAACAACTCACTCAGCAATAAACTATTTATAACTGTGAGTCCAACCAATGAACTTTTCGTTAGATGTAAAGGACTTATTGGAGCATTTGCTTGGGCGTCCAAAGTCTATCATAATTGTGTATGTAGCTAATCTTGCTGCATTAGTTTACTCTCATTTTTCTTTCGCCTCCCTCTTGTGAAATATTCTTTGCTTGCTAGCTGTACTTTTTTCTAGGGGTGTACAACCGAACCATCGAACCGAACCATGTGGTTTGGTTCAGTTTTGGTTCAAGACGGTTTGGTTTTGGTTTTTAAAAATAAAAAAACGACCGGTTCGGTTCATGGTTTATGTTTCCAAACCAAACCAAACCGAATTTGATTATTTATTATACATAATATATATGTATTACCGACATATATATGATAAATAATGTCGTTCTTACCAAATGTTATCGATTCAAATGATATCTTGACTTGTATTTCATTGTTTGTTAATGTTTGATACTTGTAATAGAAGTTTGACTTTTTTTTATTTATTAATATTTGATGCTAATTTACCGATTAAAATTGTATTTGCCTAATTTTTAATGTTTTCTAAGATGATTAATTTGATTTTATGTCAAACCATAATACCGAACGGAACCAAACCAAACCGGTTTGGTTTCGGTTCCAAGTGTTGTTCGGTTTGGTTTGGAATTTTTGGAACCGATGAGGTGTGCTTCGGTTCACAGTTTTGGCCTAAACCGAACCACGTACGCCCCTGCTTTTTTCTACAGTACCATCTTGCTTCAACTATTTTGATGGTGACTCTTGTATCTCAGGTTTTTGAAAAATGCATCAAAGAAGAATTACGAGGAAAAACTAGAGTTCTAGTTACAAACCAGCTACATTTTCTTTCCCAAGTAGACCAAATTGTTTTGGTGCATGAAGGTACGGTGAAAGAGGAGGGATCCTTCGAGTACCTTTCAAATAATGGCATACTATTTCAGAAATTGATGGAAAATGCGGGAAAGATGGAAGAATACGTTGAAGAAGAGGAAGAGGAAAAAAATTCTGATTCTAAAACGTCAAAACCTGTTACAAATGGCCTGGCTGATGAATTTCCCAAGGAAGCAAGTCAAACAAAGACAAAGAAAGAAGGCAAATCTATTCTTATCAAACAGGAAGAAAGGGAAACAGGTGTTGTCAGTTGGAATGTTTTAAAGAGGTAAGATAAGTCAGCATCTATATTTTGCCACATGTATATGAAATCCTTTTTATTTTTGAGTCATGTTTATTAGTCATAAATAAAAATGTGAATCATTAAAGGCACATCACTTTTAAATGGCCATGGCACCCCAAAATGAGAAATTTCTCATTCTTATTTCCCAGAGATTGTCTATATACATGTATGGGGAATCTAACTTACCCACCTATTGGTACATGTTAGCCGCTTGCCCATTTTCTCTCTTACAAAGTTTATCCCTACTTTTTGAGGTTTTACAGGACAAACTTGTCCACTTGAAACTAAGATGAAGACATAATAGTGCCATGAAAACTCTACTATCTATTTTCTCTTCCTGGTCTTAGTTTCTCTTTTTTTTTTGGGCTCGTGCCCGAGCGGTCGTCATTAGTGATGGAAATGGGACAGGACGTGATGGGATTTGCCTTCCCATTCTGGTGATGGAAAATTGTTGGCAATCCCATTCCTGTCATGTTAGAACTTATTCGTTCCGATTCGCACCCTACTTGATCCAATTCCTGTTTACTTAAATGTGTTTGATAAGAATTCTTAGGGTGGATTAGGAAAGATATCTACAACTAACTTCTTTGTGCTTGTGTTAAACGTAGCAAATATATTGTGGGATTGGCCAAGTAAAGAACTTCTTAAGATATAAATAAGATATTGAATTACACACAGACATATATATTCATATAAGTATATACACATAGGAACACTTGTTAGCGCGACCATCTATATATATATATATATATATATATATATATATGTATATATATATATATATATATATATATATATGGTATCGATGTATATATATACACAGACACACACATGCACATGCACAAGTAAAATTGGTACACATTACGTGTTCGCTTTATGTTTAAAAAATTTCTTTAACAATTTATGAAACTGATTTAATTTGACTAATTATATTAGAGATTAGTAATTGCATAATTATTTTCATCTGTAAAATAGATACAATTGGATAATTAATGAGTTAAAGGAGGAATAGTGAGGCAAGTTTGGGAGAGGTCCAGAGCGGTTGGAGAGACCATTATGACTCCTTTCCTTTCACACACACACACACATATATATAGAGAGATTTTACCAATTTCTTGATTTTTGGACAATCCATTATTGGTAGTAAATTAGTCATTAATCATATTGTAGTTTGATTTCGGTAATAAGATTTTTCTTGCTTCCTATTCATTGCACTTGTTTGTACATTTATAATCTATACGTTAGAACTTTTGTTATCAATTACTACAAGCTATGTTACATGGACTCGGGTACAAGGACCGTATACATGTGTAGATTTGGGTGTTTGACATTGCCAAAATTTTACTATTTTACACTAAATATAGTGTCCAAGTGTCACACCCACACCCATGTCATGTCGTGTTGACAGGGGTATTTTGGTGAAAATGAATAGTCTATGTAACAGTGACTATGAGCCTTTTTTTTTTTTTTTGCTAATCTGTTGCTAGCTATAGTTTGATATTGATTGATAAGCATTCTATATTTTTGTGAGGTTCCTAAACTAGCTTAAGGATTTTTCAGTCAAGAAGAATGATAATATCTTCACAAGGGGTGGGAGAGATGGCAAGGGCCCTCAGGCAAAGACCTTGAGGTCCTTGGTTCCAATCCCCATACCAACTAGGGATCACACTTACCTATCAAAAAAATATAAATAAAATCTTCATTGTGAAAACAATATCCAAATCTTTCAACTTCTAGGTTGTCTTGTGATGTGTTCGTGAGAGTATGTTAACAACTAACAACAATTACGCTGATATTGAGGTGGAAATATCAGCAAGATTTGATGAGAATATCCGTTTTCTCTCTGAAGTCTTAACTAATCTTTTCCTTTCTTTCTCAGATATAAAGATGCATTGGGAGGCTGGTGGGTAGTTGTAATACTGCTTTTGTGCTATGTTTCTACAGAGGTTCTACGAGTTTCAAGTAGCACGTGGTTAAGTGTTTGGACGGACGAAAGCAGTCCAAAAAAATATGGTCCTGGATTCTACAATCTGGTCTATTCGCTTCTATCGTTTGGTCAAGTATGTTTTAGGTTGTAGCGGTTTGAATTTGGAAGCAGTTAATAGTCATTCTAATAGCATACTTGTACTGTAGTTTCACCTCTTTGTTATCATTATGTTTCTGCGTATATTGCAACCCCCTCCAGCATGATCATTTTTTCTGTTCAGGTCATGGCAACATTGGCAAATTCATTTTGGTTAATCTTGTCAAGCCTGTATGCAGCAAGAAAGTTGCACGATGCTATGCTAAACGCTATTCTAAGAGCTCCCATGGTCTTCTTCCACACGAATCCCCTTGGACGGGTTATAAATAGATTTGCTAAGGATATGGGTGATATAGATCGAAATGTTGCCTTACTTTTGAATATGTTTCTCGGCCAAGTTTCACAGCTCATCTCAACTTTTGTGTTGATAGGAATAGTGAGCACCCTGTCCTTGTGGGCTATAATGCCTCTCGTAATCGTGTTCTATGTAGCATATCTGTATTACCAGGTACGTGGAACTTCTCGTTTTTGTTTATTCACTTGTTCTTTTTCAAATTGTTTTCATGTAGTACAGTGTCTCACATGAAATAAATTAAGCTTGACGAATTAGAAAATATGGTATTACGTTTTGACATAGGCAAAATCTCCAAATTAATTCAGAAAATACCATCTTTTATGTTGTGGTTGTTTCAGTTAATCATAACTAATGTGCTAGATCTAGATGGCCATTTGTTTTGTTTGATTGCTAAAATGTCGTTTCCATCTGTCTACCTAAACTCCTGCTTGTCCTTGCAGCATCTTCTTGTTCTTTGGAAGGTTTTATGCAATTATTTATCTTCAAAATTTTCTAACTTCCATTTCTTCTACTCAAGTCCTTGTTGCTTAATCAATTTTTTATCCATTTCTTCAAAATCCATGCTGACTGAGATTGAGATGATGATTTAATCTATTTTTTTTCTTTGTGCTTGAGAAAACATGTTTCTCGTTAAGGGTATTATAGTAATATCTTGCTACATATTTGTACTTAAATACTCGTGCCTTTACCATTTTAAGGTAAAGACTTATCTGGAAAACTGATATTTCTCCTTCGCTCTCACAATTTACACTTTTAAATCTTTTGGCTCACAGCTATGCTCTAAACTGAAAGTAGAGGGATTCTCCCTTATATCATCACAAGTCTTTCAGCCGCATCTTGTTCTTTTTTTTTTTTGGTAGGTAAAAATATGTATAAATATGAGCGTCAAAACAGGTGACGCGTCCTTTGTACACTAGGAGTATACATACTACTCAATACTAAAGCTGTTCACAAAATCCACAAAAGAATGACCGAGAGAATTATCTGTTCTGTGAACAGCACAAAAACAACTTACACAAAAGACTCAATTGATCCAACGAAACCTCAATATTATCGATGATTCTTTTATTCCTCTCTTTCCAAATGGTCCACCGAACACCCGCCGGAATAGCACCCCAAAGAATATTACTCCCCCTGCGATTGAATCGCAACCGACTTAAAAGCATCCCCCGAACAGAACTGGGCATTACCCATGAAATCCCAAAAAGCCCCAGAACCGTATACCATAAAGAACGAGCCACCGGACAATGCAGTAACAAGTGATTAACACTCTCATCGTTACCTTTGCACATGTAGCACCAGTTCACATAAACCATCCCCCTTTTGCGAATGTTTTCTCCCGTAAGAATCGCCATGACCAAACAAAAAAGCAACGCGACTGGGAGCAATACTTCTTCATCTTGTTCTTGCTATACAGCAGATTGCTTTCTGTACTGTCATGTGTTATTTCGAGCTATTATGATGGAAAAATGACAAGAGGATGAGAAGTCAAAGCTTTGGACTTTTTATCATGTTTGATTGGTATGGAGAGTCAATTCAATGAATAAGAAGTCAGTGTTCTTCATGCTTGTGTTTCTTAAACATTTTAATATATTACTTGATAATTCACTTTCTAAATTCCGATTCACTGATTTATTATCCTCTTACCTGCTTGTTACTCATATTTAGTCTAGTATGTTATATTGGTATTTACAAAAAACATGATATTATTTTTGCAGAGCACAGCCCGCGAAGTGAAGCGCTTAGATTCCATTACCAGATCCCCGGTATATGCACAATTTGGAGAAGCATTAAATGGTCTATCAACCATTCGTGCATATAAAGCTTATGATCGTATGGCTAACATTAATGGGAAATCCATGGACAATAATATCAGATTTACACTTGTGAACATGAGTGGGAATCGTTGGCTTGGAATTCGATTGGAAGTTGTGGGTGGCCTCATGATTTGGCTTACTGCAACATTTGCAGTCATGCAGAATGGAAGGGCAGAGAACCAGAAAGCATTTGCCTCTACAATGGGTCTGCTTCTTAGTTATGCGTTAAATATCACCAGCTTATTAACTGCTGTACTTAGAATTGCCAGCCTGGCAGAAAATAGTTTAAACTCTGTTGAACGTGTTGGCACATATATAGAACTGCCTTCTGAGGGTCCTTCTATTATTGAGAGCAATCGGCCCCCACCTGGATGGCCTTCATCTGGATCCATCAGGTTTGAGGATGTTGTCCTACGCTATAGGCCCGAACTTCCTCCAGTGCTGCATGGTTTATCATTCATGATTCCTCCAAGTGACAAGGTTGGAATAGTTGGAAGGACTGGAGCAGGGAAGTCCAGCATGCTTAATGCTTTATTTCGTATTGTAGAACTGGAAAGAGGAAGAATCTTAATTGATGGTTGTGATATTGCGAAGTTTGGATTGGAAGATCTTCGCAAGGTTCTTGGTATTATACCACAAGCACCAGTTCTTTTTTCAGGTACTTGCTATCCAAAGCTCTGTGGTTGGATGATATCTTTCATATTTATTCCATATTGCATTTGAGGATGCTTTATCAGTATCTAAAGTGGAAGTAAAGTCTTTTCAGTTGACATTGATTGAATGAAGTGCTCCTTTTAGACTTACTCAACAGCGTTTTGGGACGTGAGCAAGCCTAAGATACTAGAAAGAGTAGGATTGGCAGTTTTAAGAAATGATAGTTCAGTCGATGCTTTAGTTATTGATATTGAAAGGGAGATAATCTCGTTATTAACTATGAGAGTTTCTTATGTACTAGGTATGCCTTTACTTCTGAAAACCTGATTTGGTGTCTCAAAAACATTAATTTATAGAGTATATTATTTCTTAGAATACTAATTATTAGAGTGCCAACCCCAGTCTTAAAGACAGGGGAAGTGTTATTGTGTAGAACACCTGTTATGTGTTCGTCAGATTGGTCAACTTTTTTTAGGTTTTTTTTAAAAAATTTATATAAAACATGTATGAAAGTAGAGAAATCAAACGTTTGAAGCAACAGAGTCTTTAAACTAACTAGAAACTTCAACAATTTGGTAGTCATGACATGTTCTCTTTTTCTTTACTTCCCATAGTCGACCTTGATGAATTGTACTGGTGAAAAGTCTGAAAAAGAGAGTAGAATTCGATGACCTAAGAAAAGCCAGGGAGTGAAATGGGTTTCTGAAAATAATCTGGTCATTGTAAGATCGGGTCATGCAATAGGCAGGATCTATGTTGCACGGACACTGCAGGTTGCTTGCGAATTCCGAGTCGGACACGGCCGGGACGTGGACACGCCATAGACACGGCAGATTCAGCCCAAAATACGTTTTGGGGCCGAATTTGGATTTTCGGAACTTCTGGACACGGACACTGGTGCGAGGCTCAAGGGATCGAGATACGTACCTGGAACTGGAAGTCAGACGCGGTTGGGCTATATTTTTGATCGACTACAAATATCGATCGACACTCTTGAACAGTTTCTCACTTCTTCCCTCAAATCCCGAACCCTAGCCCCCTCAAATTCCCTCGTCGCCGACGTCGACCATCCACCGAACGACGTACGCCGCCGGCTGTGCCCCTTGCCCCTTCGAAGGACGAAGGCGAGCTTCTCTGTTCTGTTCTGTGTGCTGCGCGACCTTCTCTGTTCTGAATCGTCACTCGTCCTCGTCGGTCTACTCTTAGTCTCTATCTTCATTCTTCAGTTCATCGGTGTTGACTGGTGGTGAATCTCTATTTTTCTCCAATTCTCCTCTCTTTTATTCTGCGTGTGAGACTGTGACTGTGAGTCTCTCTCTCCTCTCCACTCCAGTCATGAGTCAACCACTAATTATAAAGTTAGTCTATTTAACTATTTAAGTACTCTGTACTCAACATGAGTGATGACTGATGAGTCAAGTAGTCAACAATCAACAAACATTACACTTGACTTCATGACTGAACAGTGAACATGAGACATGAGAGTGGGTTTTTAAATTATATTATAATTTTTTAGTATCGAGTATTTGTGCTACTTTGAATATTAATATTTAGTTATGTTGGAAGTATTTATTTTGTGGTTATAGTTTTTAATATTTATAATTTGTTCCTTATATTTTGAATATTTTCATTTGATCCTTATAGTTTGAATATTTATACTTTACCCCACCGTACCCATGTCCTATATTTTTTGAAAATTACGTATCCCCGTGTCCCGTGTCCGCGTATCCGTGTCCGTGCAACATAGGGCAGGATTAGAGGTGGCAATTTTTGCCCGCGCCCATTTGCCCGCCCAGACCGCCCAATAAATAATGGGTATGGGCACACCCAAAATTTTAAGTGGGCACAAATGGGCATGCCCACTTGGGCACATTAATTATGATGGGCTAAATGGGCACCCATACTAAAACTCATTCACTTTCTCTTCTAATTTTGTTTTATCAATTACATACATAATTATAAAATACTTAAGATTAATAATGACGTTTAACATAATTAATATATTTATATTGTACACGCACTCTTCCAACCACCCCCCCCCCTCACACACACTCACACACATATATATATGTGTGTGTGTGTAATATATTTATATTGTACACCCACTCTTCCAATCACCCCCCCCTCACACACACACACACACACACACACATATATATATATATATATATTGTGCATATTATGGGGCTTGTGCATCTCATATTTGTTGTTCTGATACACAGTTAGTGTCGTTAGTCTGGGAAGCATAAATATTACTTCCTTCGTTTTCAAAGTATCGTTCGCCTTTTCTTTTTCGTTCGTTGTTAAATAATTGTCATTTTTTAAAACTTTTCTTTTAAGAAAACATTTTATTACTTTATCCTTACTTGTTCAACCTATTTTAATTATGACCACATACTCAAGGGCATTAAAGAAAATTATACATTTCATCAATATTTATAATACAGTCAATTACTTTTTTTAAACGATATATCAAATCAAAGTAGACAATATTTTAAAAACGGAGTAATATATATATATATAGTACACCCGCCCTTCCAACCGCCACCCCCACCCCAAAATTGCAAAGCGAAGCATGAAATATTATTCTATGACTCTGTACCCTTAAATGAAACACAACATCACTCCCAGATTGTTCAATTTTTATAACTCTGTAAATATCCGTTCCTGTTACACTATAAATGGATTTATATCGGTTTTGTGAGCAGTGTGCAACATGCGACATTCTTATTTTCTCGAACCTTCTCATATAGATTTGTACATGTGGCTTAATTAGCTTGTTCAGTTTTTGGTCAGGTTTCCACTCGTGTGTTTGTCTATTGGGCTTCAGCGAAATTAAAAATCTAACCACAAAATAAAAGATTGAATTGAGGATTACAACAACAAAAATACATTTTTACATACTAATACATAAAACTATTAGTAAAAATTAAAATGCAATTTCGAAGAAAAGTTATTTTCTTCACAAACTATTACTTCCGTTCTTAGTTCATTTGTCACATTTTATTAGATCCCTATCATTTTCCTTTTATTAGTGTCATATGTGTTCAAGAGAAGAGAACATATAACTCTAATACTAATTACTCCATCTGTTCCACCTAAACATCCACGTTTGAAAAGTTTAATTAATAAGAAGATATGTTAATATCATTGGTGTTAGTCTTAATTACAAAAATATACTTTAGCACAAGCAATATGTCGGTCTTTTCCAATTATTATGGTTGTAATTATATATATATATATATATATATATATATATATATATATATATATGGTTAGTTGTAACTTTTGATAATTTTTTGTAAAAAATTTTTTTTTTGTAATTTTTATATTTATTTGATAAGTGCATATTAATGAGTAAATGGGCGCCCATGCCCATTTAGTGCCCGCCCATATATGCCCATACTATTAAATGGGCACTTACTTGCCCGCCCATTTGAGCCCGCCGCCCATTTAGGCCCGCCCGCGCCCGCCCGCGCCCGCCCATTTGCCACCTCTAGGCAGGATTATACCTGACTGTCTGTCTATGATATTAATTTTATCAGCTGTACATTCATACATAAGACACTGCCAAATTCCATTGAACGGCACCAATTTCTTATTCATAGCCCGATTCAGTATTCAATATCTTGATCGCCTTGATAGGTACAAGTCTTAAGGTGATTTGATTTTACCCAAGACAGTGCGCCAAATTCAACTGACTGGCTCTATGTTCTTATTTGTTGCCTAGTTCAGTATTACATATCGCGACTGCCATTGATATATAGAAGTCCCTAGGTGATATTATTATTCTAAACCTTTACCGATGAAGTTTTAATTTTTCTGAATTGCTCCTTTTATTTTGTCAAAGGTACTGTGAGATTTAATCTTGATCCTTTCAATGAACACAATGATGCTGACTTATGGGAGGCCTTAGAGAGATCACATTTGAAGGATGTAATCAGGAGAAATTCCCTAGGCCTGGAAGCTGAGGTACATCATTATCTCGTCTTGATGGGGACTCCGACTTTTTGTTGTGCTGTGGCTTAATTTTTGTGCGTATATGATTAAATGATTTCTTTAGTTACTTCTTGGGTCTATTTTGTCATTCTTTGACATCAAATTGCTTGGGTGGCCTAAAAATTAACTATAATTTTTTGTGGATGAGGCTGAAAAACATAAAAGGTCTTGGTTGACATGTGTCAACTTGGACACCCATGTTGTCTCATGATCTTGCACTGGACTAAACTCAAAGGCGAGGCAGAATTCATGCAGCCAACCGCATGTAGTTGGTGCAAAGCTATTGGCAGAGGTGGCAGCTGCATTCACTTATCTCAGACTCCTTTCTTTAAACCTCTTTTCTATTGACTTAATTTTCAATATTAGCCATATGCTGTAAATCTCTGTTTGTGTGTGCCAAGCTTGAGCATTTTGATTGCTGATGGAGACAACCCATTTCAAGTTGCTGGCCAGTTAGATGTAACAACTTACCCCGTCTCCCACTAAAAGAAAGTAAAAAGAAATAGAAAAGTTCTGCTAAAGTAACATACTGAAGGGGAAAAAGCCGAAAAATAGGTTTCCAAAGCTCTTATGCATAAGAGTGTAATACGTTATACATCTCTCTCTCTCCCCCTCCTGCTTTTGACTGTTTTATGATTAGATACAGTTTATCTTAGTATAGTTTGTTATCCGGAATCAAATGTACTCCAAAATTCATCGTAACTAAATATTTTCTGCCTCCATCCAAACATAGTGCTGTGTAAAACCATGGAATTTTATAGTGTCATATATTTCTTTGATGATTCAAACTCTGTATGATCCATTTTGAAGTAAAGCTTACATTTATATTGGGACTTCAAAGAACTCGAGAGTGACATTCAATCTGTGTAGTTGCAGAAACACAGAGATGGAGTGAAATGGGCTTTGATAGAAATGTTTACACACTTGCTACTTTTAAAATGTAAATTGAATATAACATGCTTAGTTATAGTATGAAAGTAAGCTGGAGTGATGTCTGCATATAATGGATCTTGCAGTTTTATGGACATCCATATAATGGATCTTGCTGTTCATATTGTTTAGCGATTCTCTATGGATTGTCTTCTCATATAAGCTTCACAGGAGATTTTCAATATGGACTGAATTATATTCTGGTGTGTCAAGGTCTCGGAAGCAGGGGAGAACTTTAGTGTTGGACAAAGGCAACTATTAAGTCTTTCTCGAGCATTGCTACGGAGATCAAAGATTCTTGTTCTGGATGAAGCAACTGCAGCCGTTGATGTTAGGACCGATGCTCTTATACAGAAGACCATTCGAGAAGAATTTAAATCATGCACAATGCTCATTATTGCTCATCGACTCAATACGATTATTGATTGTGATAGGATTCTCCTACTCGATGCTGGTCAGGTACAGTTCATTTTCACACGTTATTGACTTATCATATTTGTAAACAAACATATATCTGACCTGGAAGAGATGCATGCAGCATGTATATATGGTTGAAACAGGTTTCTTAGATGTATATGAATAGGGAGATATAATTCTGATGTCAAAGAGATGCATGGATGATGTCTTTTGTGGCTATAATTATAACAGAGAATATGCAACTTGTTTCTTTAATTACTTGATAATGATGTGTGATACATGACCTGGAAGAGATGCATGTAGGATGTCAAAATGTTAAAGTAGGTTTCTTAGATGTTTACCGATTGGGACAAAGAAACTTTAATCTGATGCCATAGAGATGCATGGATGATGTCTTGTGATTATAGTTATAATAGAGAGTATGCAACATGTTTCATTAGATTACTTGAAAATGATGTGTGAAGGTTGTTTATTGCGGCTTTTAAAATATGGTCATTCGCATAGGTTCTGGAATATGACACCCCAGAGGAGTTACTTCAAAATGAAGCAAGTGCCTTCTCGAAGATGGTTCAGAGCACAGGGGCTGCAAATGCACAGTACTTGCGTAGCTTAGTAATTGGAGACCAAGGGGAGAACATATTGGAGAGAGAACAGAGAAAGCGACTAGATGGAGAGAGGAGATGGCTTGCTTCTTCACGTTGGGCAGCAGCAGCGCAATTTGCGCTTGCCGTTAGCCTCACGTCGTCTCAAAACGACCTAGTACAGTTGGAAATTGAAGATGATAACAGCATCCTCAAGAAAACAAAGGATGCAGTTATAACCCTTCAGGGAGTAATAGAAGGGAAGCATGACAAAATTATTGAAGAGACTCTTGATCAGTATCATGTTCCCAAAGACAGATGGTGGTCAGCTCTCTATAAAATGATAGAAGGTACGAATTGTGTTTTCCTTGCATTGCATCCGTTTTTTCTTGGTGATCAGCACACATGCATAGTTGGTTTGGTTGCCGTACCATATTTCTTGAAGTCCAAGACTCGATACCATCTTACTAATGGGCATTGATCCCCAACTTCTTAAGGGGAGATTTTAGGGCAAGTAGATCTTTGTGCCTTTTCATATTTATCCTTGGATCTTGTTGTTATAGGATTGTGCATAACAAGATACATGATACTAAACACTAATATTGCCTTATCTCAGATCTTATTTTAACCTTATTACTCCCTCCTTGCCTCTAAAAAATTCTCTGTTAGAAAGCCAAATATTTCAAGGACAAATTATAGGTGAAGAGTTCTAAATTTTCAAAATTCCCAGGAGTATCCTGACTTGATTTCTTAATATATGGTGGTTAAAGTTAGAACACAACAAAATTTATAATGTTAACCTCTGTAAAAAATGACATTTGCGATTCGGAAGGTAGGAGTAGAACAATATTAATTCATACCCCCTCCGCCCCCAAACATACCCCATTTGACACACCAAACTTTTTAGATTATAGCTTTCTTGCTTATACTTCCTTCTTTGAATCGCAGTATAAACTTTTCTTTAAGAAACAGACTTCATTTTGGGCGCATACCAAAGAGGAAAGTGGGACCTTTTTTTGGGGAGGGAGGGAGTCTACTGAATTTTCTTCACTGGAAGTTGTTTTAACTGTTAATTTCTTGCAGGTCTCTCAATGATGAGCAAGATTGGTCGAAACCGTCTTCAACAATCTGAATATGGCTTAGACGACAAATCAATTGATTGGGATCAAGTAGAGATGTAGAAGGCTATACAGTGTCAATATGTTTTATGTTTAAATAGCAATTACTACTGCAGAAACGTAGAATGTAAGTTAATTTTGTTTTAATTTTCGAAGGTGTTACCTAAATTGCATACTTTCAGGATGCATAACTAAGAGATGGGGGATCATGTACGGTATTTAATCCACTTGTTCACTAGTTTTGTTATTTGCAATTAGTGATACACAGTATCGTTAATAAATATGTTTCTTCGGTTGCACCTACGAGAAATGATTACCAGTTGATTTTGAAGCTATCATCTATATTTCAGCCGCGCACATTCCATTGTGTGCGGCAACTACTAGTCGAACTCCAACCAAAGCGTGCACATAAAGATGTCTAAACAGATGAACATATGTTTGGCCAACCAATGATGAGGATGAAGATGATGAAGTAAAACAAAGGGACGAACCTTGCGATGAAACAGAGGAACGCTGTATGGTCGACGATGAAGATGGAGCTAGCTCTCAATTTTGCAGCTCCTTAGATTGTTTGCTAAATTTGAGTGATTGGGAATTAAGGTTTTAAAAGGAAAGGTAAGAGAAGAAGATGAAGATGCTGAGAGAGGAGACGGCAATGGAAGATGAAGATGAGAATACGTGAGAGAAGAGAGGAGGCCAAGAAGGGTAGACAGTTGAGAGAATAAGGAAGTGGTAGAATGGGGAGTTAGGGTGGATGGAGAGAGTAGTGTGTAAAATGGGGTGTTGCAAGTAATAGGATATAAGAGAGGGGATTTTGGGGGTGTGGTTAGCCCAGCCCTTTTTATTTACTAACCTTAGCCTTATGTCACTCCTGCATCTAGAACTTTTCGGAGTATTACAGAGACTTCCGGAGTCCTCTAGTATGTTCTAGAGTACTTTAGAATGTTATGAAAGTTACTAGAGTCTTCCAGAGTCCTCTAGTTTGTCCTAGAGTACTCTGGAATGTTCGAGAAGTTATAAGAACTCTTTAGTATATAGTAGAGTGTAGTAGAGTATTCTAAAATATAGTAGAATTCTAGGAAATAGTTGGAATACCCTAAACTTGTATAGAATATTTTAGAGGTTGATAGGATTAAGGGTGGTAGCCTATAAATAGGTGATGCCTCATTTGTAACAAAACAACTTAGGAGAGCTTAATAAACATTTGTTTCTTTTTTGAGTCTCTTTGAGTGCTTTCTTCTTTCTAACTTTGTGTCTTCAAATAGGTGTGAATTCTAGTGAGTGGGATTGTCACATAACTTAGGGTTGACATTTGGGAATAGTTGGTAAGCAAGAGGTGGAGTAAGGCTGACTAGGACTAATGGAATTGTCTTAGTGCCGCACGGATTGGGCAGAGTTGAGGCGAAAACTCTAAGTCTGTGACAGTTGGTATCAGAGCGAAGTCGATTCGTGGTTGGGACGAGATGGCTCCGTCGAAGGATTGGCAAGGTATCATTGACAAGGCCATCGTAGATTTGCGAGAAGAGCTATTAGGCATGTTCGAGGCAAGGGTTGTCGAGATGGAACGCAAGCTCAACTTGGTATGTAAAGTCTTGAAGGAAGACGAGGAAGGAATGACTGTCGCCGATAGGCTTGCGAGTATAGAAGGCAAGCTCGACGACATGATCTTAGACAAGATTGAGGTTGCAATTGGGCGCGGGGTTGAACGAAGAAGAGACCTCGCAAAGCAAGTGGCTGAGTTGAAGACAGAATTGGCAGTTTGTCGAAGAGATTTGACAAGGATGGCCAACATGGGTGGAGTAGCCATGCCAAGAAAGAAGAAGGTTCCCGAGCCGAAGACATATGATGGGACAAGGGACGGACGAGTGATTGACAACTTCTTTTGGCACATGGAGCGCTACTTCGCAGGATTGGACATCGTCGAAGAGGACAAGCGGGTTGAGACGGCTGTGACATACCTCACGGACACAGCAGCGTTATGGTGGAGAGGACATTACACCGATCATGGAGAGCACGGTGTAAGGACGTGGGATGAGTTCAAGAGGGAACTCAAACGGCAGTTCTACCCTGAGAGCGTAGAGAACTTGGCCATGATAAATTTGAGACGGCTAAGGCAAAAGGGGAGCATCAGGGAGTATGTCAAGGAGTATTCCACATTGATGCTAAAGGTCCCCGAGATGCCGGAGAGGCAGAAGTTATGCTTCTTCGTGGATGGATTGCAAGCATGGGTAGCAACAGAGCTCCGTAGACGTGAGCCAAAAGATTTGGCGACGGCTATGGCAATTGCTGAGAGGTTGGAAGATTTTCCTAAAGAGAGACCAAAGTCACCAAGGAGGGATCGTGCGAGTAGTAGAGGAGACCGCAAGCATCGAGTTGGGTCGCCAAAGGTGATAGATGACGAGCGTAGCGAAGACGATCGAAGCTATCGCATCGAGACAATGGTAAAGATCATGGGAGATCATCCAAGTCAAACAAGGGCAATGATAAGGTTGATGCCTCGAAGAGGTGCTTCCTATGCGATAGAGATCACATTGTACGGCACTGTCCACACAAAAAGAAACTGAGTGTCATGGTTAAGGGTAGTGACGAAAGGTAGGCCAACATATCCGACAGCGAAGGAGAGCAAAGCATGAGTGCATTGCAGATGCTGGGCGTGATGGTCGAGCGTGATGAAAAGGAGTCTAAGAAGGGCCAAGGAAAGAAGGCCGAAAACAAAGGCATTCGGTATGCCAATCTTAAAATTGGTGGGAAGTTGGTGCAAGCCATGGTGGACACGGGTGCGACGCACAACTTTGTGACACCCGAGTTTGTGAGACAGAGGGTTGGGTAAAGGCTGTTAACTCGGAGGAGAGGCAAGTCCAAGGCGTAGTCAATGGAGTGGAGCTGCACATGGGCGGATGGAAAGGCAAGGTGAACTTCACCGTCATTGAGATGGATGATCACGAGGCGATACTTGGCATGGACTTTATGGAAAAGTGCAACGCTGCACCCATGCCCTATCTTGGTGTGATGATGATGCTCGGTGGAGATGGGAACGCTTCTTGCATGATACCATTGGTATCGAAGAGAGAAGGCATAAACAAGACAAAGTCGCTTGGTGCCATTGAGTTTGTGAATGAGTCAAAGCTCAAGCCTGGGAAGAAGACTGTCGGGCAGAGGATATATGTCGAGGTGGTAAAGAGGCTTCAAGAGCAACAAGTTAGGCGCGAGTAGTAGCCGTGCATGACGAGGGCGTCACGAACTTAGGTGGGGGAGAATGTCACGTCCTGTACCTAGAATTTTCCGGAGTATTACGGAGACTTCCGGAGTCCTTTAGTATGTCCTAGAGTACTCCAGAATGTTATGGAAGTTACTAGAGTCTTCCGGGATCCTCTAGTTTGTCTTAGAGTACTCTAGAATGTTTTAGAAGTTATAAGAACTTTTTAGTATATAGCAGAGTGTAGTAGAGTATTTTAGAATACAGTAGAATTCTAAGAAATGGTAGAATACTTTAGACTTGTATAAAATATTCTAGAGGCTGATAAAGCCTGATATGATTAAGGGTGGTAGCCTATAAATAGGTTTTGCCTCATTTGTAACAAGACAACTTGGGAAAACTTAATAAACATTTGTTTGTTTTTTGAGTCTCTTTGAGTGCTCTCTTCTTTCCAACTTAGTGCCTTCAAATAGGTGTAAATCCTAGTGAGTGGGATTGTCACATAACTTAGGGTTGACATTTGGAGATAGTTTAAGCAAGAGTGAAATAAGACTGACTAGGACTAACGGAATTGTCTTAATACCGCACGGATTGGGCAGAGTTAGGGCGAAAACTCTAAATCCGTGACACTTAGCTGTCTTTTTAGGACTTTTTATTTACTAACCTTAGCCTTAATTGTCTTTTTAGGAAAGAAAAGAGGCAGATTGTTACATCATTCCTACGCCCACCATACCATATTAAGTATCCTTCTCAAGATTGGTTACATCATTCCTACTTGATATCATTTTCCTCCATATTCCTACTTGATATCATTTTCTTTTTTCTATTACAATGCTGATATTTCCGTTCTCTTATCCTGTAGGCTAGATTCTAGGTAAGCCGTTGATCTGAAACTTGACGTTGTTCTTGATCAAGGATGCATAGCAGTGATAGCACTGCCTAGCTTTCACCTACTATAACTGTAAGAGTCGCGAGATAATCTCTCAGCAATCAGCACGCACTGAAATAATAAACTTTGTGCTTAGCCAAGCAGTTCCCGTTGTTCTAATGGGTTGTTCTAATATTGAGATAATCAACGAATTCTGCTCCAACATCCTCATTTTAAAATTAAAATCGATCCCAGTCGGTTGTTGTATCGTCAAACCCATTATCTAATTGTTGAAGCTTGTTGTTGGCTAACCTGCTCATCACTGCAAGACCTGAACAAGAACCCAAAGAAAACAGTAAATAAGAAAACATGAAATCATGTCAAGTTACCATCTCATCTAAAAGCATGAGTTGTTAGACTGGGTCAAACATTCTATATTAGCCTTGGTCAAACATTCTACATTAGCCTTGGATGAACGTATGCATATGTCATGTCTGATAACCTAAGAGTTGGATATGATTCAGTGAAGACGATAACATGTAATAGGTCATTTGGCATACCTTCAACCATTTTGTAGAGAGCTGACCACCATCTATCGCTAGGCACTTGATACTGATCCAGCGTCTTTTTGATGACTTCATCATGTTTTCCCTCCAAAACACCCTGAAGAGTCACAACAGCATCATTTGTAGTCTGAAGAATATTATCCCCACCATCAAGTTCTAATAGCCTAAGGCCATTCTGCACCGAAGTAAGGTTGAAAGCCAGTGCAAACTGTGCAGCGGCGGCCCAATGAGAAGATGCCAGCCCTCTCTTCTGGCTATCGAGTTGAAAGGTCTCTTCTCTCTTGAGCATGTTCTGTTCTTCCCCTTCAAATACCAAGTCACGCAAGTACTGAGCATTAGCAGCCCCTGTACTTTGAACCATCTTAGAGAAAGCACCTCCTTCCTTTACTAGGAGTGTCTCCGGAGCATCATATTCTACAACCTGAAAGGATTGATAACAGTTTCTTAATCAAATCAGATGTGGATTAACTAAGAAAAATGACGATTATCTTCCAAAACACAGAGTACTACTAAGGCATACTTGACCATCGTCAAGCACAAGAATCCTATCACTGTCGATGATGGTATTTAGTCGATGAGCAATGATGAGCATCGTGCATGATTTGAACTCTTTTCTTATAGTTTTCTGGATGACCGCATCTGTTCTAACATCAACGGCTGCAGTTGCTTCATCAAGAACAAGAATCTTTGATCTCCGTAGCAAGGCCCGAGCAAGACTCAATAATTGTCTCTGTCCAACACTAAAATTCTCCCCCGCCTCCGAAACCTTGACACAGCCACAAAAATTACTTTCTTATTAAATACTAAACAATTTGTTTACTAGATGGAAAAGAAATCTACGAGACAATGACCTATATAAGTAAAGTTCCAATTATTTCTACCATTGACGGATTGACCGCATATTTGGAAAGCAGTGGAGTTCTGTTCATGATGTACCCCTACAGCCTTAAAAAAGAATAATAATAAAGAAAAATAAAAAATGTACCCCTACTTTTTTAAATTAACTTGGATGAAAGAGAGAACAGAATTAATAACAAGTTTTTGGAGATAAAATGCTTCAAACTTACTACTTTTGTTTCATAAAGTACGAGGTGAAGATCTAAATTGTTTACTCCTCAGTTAGGATGTCATCTAAAATCGCACAAGTTGAATAACTTATGCATGTATCATTGATGCTACCCTATCAATGACACTAAATGTTAATTTTCAATCAAAGACTAATGTATAGTACTGCAGTTAATTTGGCGCAAATAGGATGTTTCATGGTCCATTCCGGATGACCTAAATAGGATAACATAAAATTTCGAGGTTAAGTCCTAGATATGAGAAGATGTTGTAGCAATCGCCACACTCAACTCAGTTTGTCCCAATTACTTGGAGCCGCTAGCAACCACCAAAAGAGAGACAAATTTGTTAATTTGAAATCAGCCCATAAATTCATCTCTGCATCATATGCAATATGCATCCCACTTGTAGTTTTGTTATAGTTGTTAGCACCAGAATTGAAAGAAAAGAAGAAAACAAGCGTGAAACCAGAAAAGAAATACTCCCTACAATCCTAAATTATTGTCCTTAAGTACACGAATTAGGTGTTTTATGATTTTGGAAAGAACATATATAAACACGCTTCAAATTTTCATTTCAAAAACTCAGGAGTGGAGGGAGTAGCAAATGGAAAATCGTTGTTAATACCTCAGCATCCAGACCAAAAGTATTTCTCATGATGGCATCCTTTAAATGTGCCCGCTCTAATGCCTCCCAAAGGTCAGCATCATTGTGTTCATTGAAAGGATCAAGATTAAATCGCACCGAACCTACGCCAAAGTATGAATGATGAATGAGTAATAAAAAGATAGCAATCATTACTTGCCTCTGTTTTACAACAATTAGTAAAAACAATCAACTTATAACTAGTAAACTCTAAACAGAATCTCAATTACCTTAAGATCAAACAATCATAATCAATTGAAATCAGTAATAATCCAGATCAAAAATTTGTAAATTGTTTCTAGAAATAGATTTAATAAATTTTCTCAGTCAGAAGTATGTAAACGCCAACAATCCTAACGATAACTGTTCATATTACCAGTGCAAGAAGAATCATGGAAATGTAACAACGAGATCATCCAATCAAACCATATAAAGTTCACTGGAAACTTATGCCCTCTCATTTCCATGATTAACTGTTATGCTCATATTATGAAACCATCATCTCCAAAGTATAGAAAGGAACTTTTTAGGAGCAAAGAAGATATTAGCAGAAGAGCCAAGTACTTAATAAACAGTTCAAAAAGAGAAACAAGTCAAAACTATCGAGCAGCACTTAAACACTACTAACAATAAGAATCTGCTCATAAAATGCATACCTGAGAACAGAACTGGCGATTGTGGTATGATACTGAGAACTTTACGCAGGTCCGTCAATCCGAACTTTGAAATATCACAATTATCAATCAAGATTCTTCCTTTTTCTAGCTCCACAATTCTGAACAAAGCGTTCAGCATGCTAGATTTCCCTGCACCAGTCCTTCCAACAATGCCAACCTTCTCTGATGGGGAGATCATGAAGGACAAGCCCTGCAAGACAGGAGGAAGTCCAGGTCTATAGCGTAGAACAACTTCTTCAAAATTGATCAATCCTGATGAGGGCCATGCAGGTGGAGGACGGTTGCCCTCAATGATAGTTGGAGCTTCAGCTGGCAAATTAATGTATGTGCTCACACGCTCAACAGCATTAAAACTATTTTCAGCCCTACTTGCTTGTCTAAGTACATTACTCAACAGATTCGTAATATTCAGGGAATAGCTGAGAAGCAGACCCATAGTAGATGCAAATGCCACCTGGTTTTCGGCTCTTTCATTTTGCATGACAGCAAATGTAGCTGTCAACCAGATCATCATCCCTCCCAATGTTTCCAGTCGTATAGTTAGCCAGCGGTTTGAACTGAAGTTTGCAAGGGTGAATCTGATATTGTTGTCCATAGATTTCCCATTAATGTTTGCCATTCTGTCATATGCTTTGTATGCACGAATAGTTGACAAACCATTTAGTGCTTCTCCAAATTGTGCATAAATAGGAGATCTTGTAATGGAATCCAAGCGCTTTACTTCACGAGCTGTGCTCTGCAAAACATTCATGATTGTGTCATAATTAAGAGCATGAGAACATGGATATAAGAGATTAATAAAAACCAGATGATAATTACTTAGTACTAGAAAATACTCCATCAAATCCACAAAAAGGAATGGCCAATGCTTGAACGTGCCTATGAATGTTGGCTTGCTTGGTTAGCGAATGTTCGATAAAACTATAACGTCAATGAAATAGAGTTCACTTGCCATGCCAAAAAAAAAAACCATTTCAGTATTGATTTAAAATATGCAGAGGATATAGAGCTTTGCTTGAAATC
This sequence comes from Codonopsis lanceolata, assembly GCA_013146195.2. Taxonomy (NCBI): domain Eukaryota; kingdom Viridiplantae; phylum Streptophyta; class Magnoliopsida; order Asterales; family Campanulaceae; genus Codonopsis; species Codonopsis lanceolata. Next base: position 160,115,483 of record CM028379.1, read on the forward strand.
TAGGGGTACTTCATAATAAGCTATTCAATGAGACTTCAGGAGGGTGGGTGAGCATAACGTAAACCAATCTGGGCTTCCTTTTTGTGTTATTCCCAGGAAGTCAACTATGGATGCATCTACTTGCTAAGAAGACTACCGGGTCAAGATAGAGCGATGATCTTCATATGATTTTATAGAGTAAAATTTTGATACACCATCGGTGTAATTATTCTTTTTACACAAGCGGCCTGAAAATACATTATTTGATAAGAATTTTTTTCTAAAATACAATCATATTGATTATTTATCACAAATTAACTGCATGCTAGATTTTGTAGACACAAATTTCATTTTTTGGCTTTGAAATCCGAGGTTTTATTTAAAGACATTTGATTGGTTGATATGAACACTAGCTTTGAGGAACAATTTACTTGATTTTTATACCTATAAAATGGTAGAATAATTAGTGTCATGTATGATATGAATCAAATCAATATTTACGTTGTTTCATTTAAAATGATGCTTTTTGAAGCGCTGTGTAACTAAAATATTTACACCACCGGTGTATCATCTGTTTCCATAGATACAGTTTTGAGATAACAGTAATGGACAAGAGTTCTAATAGTTAAATTGACATTATGAAGGACAAGAATGGAGCAATGGCTATAGCAAGTTAGCAACAATGATGATATTGGACACTATGCAGGATAAGAGTGGTACAATGACTATATCTACAGTGTCAGTACTAGAATTGCGAGATTCCAAGCCCTGTGAAGGACGAGAATGAAGCAAGGCTATATTAGAATTGGCAAGGTATAAATCACACAGTGCAGCAAGGAACTGCTAAAAAACAGATACACATAGGGAGAACTGACACAGTTAATACCAATGATAGAAAAATCTAGTGAAAACACAGCTAATGTGGATGCAAATCCTAGGCAATATATCACGACTTGTAGCTACACCGAAGATATTTCCCTTGATAGCCTTGAACGGTGGGGAAGCATTTTTGAGCCAAGTCGATAGCAAGGACAATGTTTTCTTAGATCATACCACATGTTCCAATATCTGATTTCATATTTCCAAGTAATGTGTCTAGATATAAGGTAAAAGATGATACTCCAAAATGTAAGATACTAGAAGGATCAATAACAATGGTATGGACAGATGGAAACTTCCGCAGAATAAAAGGTCAGATTCAAAAAGATTTGGTCAATGGAAAGGGGTATTTCACATGGTCCAACAGAAGGCCATGCTATGGTTTTAGTCGGTCAATGTAATACCCTCAATCTAACATCGAGTAGACGTGGGACTTGAATGTGCTTTATATGGTGGTAACACACTATTACTAAGCACCAACATCATCCATAGACTTTTGGGTCGGCTTTTGGTAGGCTGGTGACCCAAGGTTTTGCGTGCTTAGTGGGCTAGTGTATGGACTATATGTACCGGACCTGACTTTCGGGCTCGAGTCGTTACAAATGGTATCAGAGTGGGTCCCAGATGGAAATGTGAGAACAAAGTGTTGTGCGGGCCAAAGTGCTACACCGCGGGAGGTAGGAGCCACCTCTTGATCCCCGTACGAGCTACCACTCGAATCTTGCATCGCCCAGGGTACGATTCGGCCTTGGTGAGGACGTCAAGGATTTAAGTGGGGGAGATTGTAATATCCTCAATCCCACATCGGGTAGATGTGGGACATGAATGTGCTTTATATGGTGGCTACGCACTACTACCAGGCACAAACATCATTCATGGACTTTTGGGTCGGCTTGTGGTAGGCCTGGTGACCTAAGGTGTTGCGTGTTTAATGGGCCAATGTATGGCCTACGCGTAACGGACCAGGCTCTCAGGCTCGGGTCATTACAAATAGTACCAAAGCGAGTCCCGGCTGGAAATGTGGGAACAAAGTGTTGTGCAGGCCCAAGTGCCACCGCGTGAGGTAGGAGCCCCCTCTTGGATCCTGCATCGCCCGAGGTACGATTCGGCTTTGACGAGGACGTTAAGGATTTAAGTAGGGGAGATTGTAATACCCCTAATCTCACATCGGGTAGATGTGGTACTTGAATGTGCTTTATATGGTGGTCACACCTACTACTAGGCACCAACATCACCTATGGACTTTTGGGTCGGCTTGTGGTAGGCTGGTGACCCAATGTGTTGTATGCTTAGTGAGCCAGTGTATGGGCTACACGTAGTGGACCTGGCTTTCGGGCTCAGGTCGTTACAATAAAATATGGATTTTTAGATGCAATCTGCGGGAACAACGAGCTCCCTACATAATTTTGTTTTATGGTAACTAGAGACCAAGACCCATAATTAAGCCCTACCCAATATTCACATTTTTTACTTAATACCATAGTTAGTAATACGCATATAACACGGGTAATGCCCAAGGTTTTTCAAAATGCATAACATTCATAATCTAATGTGTTAAGTATGTCTTGAGGTGTGTTTGTGTTGCTAATATATGGATCAAATTTCAAATCCTAGTTTTAAACTTGCAATGGTTGGAAACATTCATTTGGTGTTGTTGTATAACTTAAAATGGTTGTTTTCGGGTGTCGTTTATACTTTGCATCGCATTGTTGTGACCTTGGAACCAACCTAGATTGACTTGGGAACTTTGAGGATCAATCCTAGTGTATTTTGGAGTGTTTTGCTACACTGGATGAAGCGCTCGTGTCACCAAAATAAAGTGATCGCGTCAGAGCATAGTAAAAACCAGAACCAGTTCCAGAAGTTGAGGCGCTCGCGCCATAAGCCTAGGCACGACCGCGCCACCCTGCCTCCAATGTTGACCAATTTTTTCCTCCTTTTGACTTAGAATTCAGATTTGTTAGCCCTAAACCTATTCTAGTGAGTAGTTGTGGTTTCCAGTTATGTTGGTTATTGTTAATTATCTTGTTTACAGGTGATTAGTATTGTTAATAGCATAGATCATGTTCTGAATTGGGTCCCATGAAGGGCAGATTTAGGGCGTGACAATACACGTGCGTACAAATAATTGCCAATAAAAAAACCGTTCAACGTACCCCAACCAAACTAAAATATTTGTATTTTTGGGTTGAACCGTATAGTACACATAAAGTACTTTAAACATATTTTACTTCACACATAAAATTACTATATTTACAAATTACTAATACGATTTCAAATTTCAATTATTCGATTTATGTTATTGATTTTTTGCAAACTGATTAAATAAAAAATTTAACTTGAAAATATTAATTATGAAGTCTAAGAAACATTTGTTATTGCTCATACTTTTTGAATACTCACATGGGAGAATAAATGCTTAATCATGCTTTCATTTGACTACTGACCCATAGTTATTTTTTGATAAATAGATAATAATAGGAAAATAATAACTTTGAGACTGTATAAATGTGAAAATATTAAAATATTTAAACTTAAAAATAATGAAAATATAAAGATTTCCATAAAGAATATGGCGTAAATTTGGTCATGTATATTCAATCACATTCATATTATACACGTACAGACTTATAGAAATAGTTTTTCCCATTCACGTATTTTTAAGTTGAACTTTTCGTCCTAAGTCGTAACTTTGAAAAAAAAAATCAGTATTAAATTTGTAATTTTTCGTCAACGGACTATTCCTGTCCCCACATATTACTAACTATGTTGAACACTAATGAATTGTTCAAAGCTGAATCATACAGATAAAAATTTAAAAAAAAAAAAACGATTATCCCGACAAAAGTCATGGATATATAACTGGAGTTGTAAAGTTTACTTAAGTTGTGCCCAAAACACTACATGATGAAAGTGTTCAACAATTTTTCTCAAGAGAAGCACCAGACACGACGAAAATTGATGGTGAGAGAACAGCTTATTTCTACACCTATAGGTTGCAAATGTTCCTACTTTGAGGAATCCAACCCTAAAAGTTTATAACTTTTTTTATGAATATAGTGATGTCCATGTTCACCCTATCAAAATATCCCATTAATATCCCAATTGGTCTTGCTGATAGATACCATAGAGGCTTTTAATATCAAGCATTTGGTAATGTATACATCTAGTGTACAAAGGACACGTCACTTGATTTGACGCTCATATATTACTCCCTCTGTCTCAAATTTATTGTCATGTTTCACCCGGCACACATATTAAGAAAAAAACAATTGACTTGATTATTAATATTAGTTTGACATGTAGTTTCCTTTAACGCTCGTGTGCATGTGGCCCATAATTAAAGTATGATGAAAAAGAAGGTAAAGTGGTAGAAGTGTTGTCTTAAAAAGGAACGTTTTCCTTAAATAAATAAAAAATATCTAAAAAAATACAAAATAAAAAATAAAAGATAAAGGAACTCCTCATATAGGACTGAGTGAGCATTATTGTACCTGGATTTATGTTTCATTCAGCCAAAATATCAACATTTTCCATATATCAAATGTAAGTAGGCCTACATACTCTGTAAGGAGAGGAATAGAAGGGCCTTTGAGAACATTGAATCTGATCCTGTAGGAATCAAAAAGTCTTTTCACTTGTATTTAAGATTCTGGTGCTTAACTGTCGACCCAACTTTAGAGGATCCTTTTTGTAATTAGGTTGGGATCTTTTGGTTTGTTGTTTAGTGCATGTATACTTCCAGTGTACAAGATAGCGTCTCCTTTTTTGACGCTTGTTAATAATACTTATACTTTACTTATCAAAAAAAAACACAGATTCCAGCATGCCATATTCTTTTTAGCAATTGTTCCGCATATGTAGTCCTATTTGGAAAATCTGTTGGTATGAAACATACACCCTTTGTTCCAAAAGACTACCGATGCTGAGGAGTGCCAAAAGGATCAATTGAAATTTATTTTAAAATAAATTTGCTTTCACAAGATGGTAATTTAATTTAATACACAAAAACAGAAGAAAATTAAAATGCTTTATTGGACTGCAAACCTCTAGCAGGAGTGCATCAAAGTAGCAAGGAAACGTTTTTGGAATAGAGGGCAATTACTTACTCAATTGCACTTTAAGATATTTGATGTGGATAAAGATTACGATCAATTACAACGTGACACATGCCACTTATCAAGGGTAAAGCGAGCACTATTTCTTAAGGCCCTTAAGGCCCCTAAGGGGTCGGCCCTATGGAGCCTCCTAAGCTTCTTGACCAAGGAAACCTATTCCTACTCAAATAAGGACTCAAGGAGACGCCCTCCAAACCTTAGATGGACTCTACCAGGTAACCCCAACCTATAAATAGGCCCTTGACGGCCAGGGTTAGGGGACTCCCTCTATTGTTCTTCTCTCTCAAAGCCTTTACTGACCTAGGTATCAGAGCGTCCTCCCTGATTCCAAACTCCAGTGGCCCTCAGTAGATTTGTTATGTGGGTGCTCCAAGTCTCTACTGTGTTGACTAGATACTCCCCAGGGAAAGATTTTGGCTGCAACAATATTCAAAATCATATGATGTCTTCAAACCCTTCACATGTTTTAATCCACATCCTCCACATTTGTTTCACACTTCCTATTAGAACATTTTCCATTTCTTGGTTAACTGAACAGTTGTACCGAATCAAACACTTAAGGTCCTAATTTACAATGAAGATAATGTAGTTACTTAATACCAAATTATAAGAACCAAAGAGACATATGTGGATGGGTGAATAAGAATCTCCTAGATGCAAAAGAGAAAAGGAAAATTAGGAAGAGGTTAAAATTTTGACCAACCTGATAGTATAGATAGGCTGCATAAAACAAAATCAGCAATGGCATTATGGCCCACAGGGATATGGTGCTCACAATACCTATAAGAACAAAAGTTGAAAGCAGCTGCCACACTTGGCCCAGAAACATATTGGCATAACCGGCAACATTGCGATCTATATCACCTAGATCCTTTGCAAACCGGTTGATCATTCGTCCAATTGGATTTGTGTGGAAGAATACCATTGGAGCTCTGAGTATTGAATGCAGCATGGTATCATGAAGTGTTTTAGCTGCAAAAAGGCTTGACGAAATCAACCAAAAGGAGTTTGCAAGTGTCACCATCACCTGCGTACAGCATTTGTCAAGTAAGCCTATACACTATGTAATAGTAGAAACACAACAAGATTCTTTCCTTAAGATCTTGAAATGGTTGGGAATGAAGAAAAATTGCATAAGAGAAGTCTAGGAACATTGCATTTCTGTTACTATTAAATATTGCTTCATGTCGCATGTAATCATAAACCAGCCAAAATACTGTATTAGCCTAGGTCTAAGTACCCGGAAAATGTTACCCCCGTTGGAGACTTATGGTTTGGAATGATAATTTCCAATGCTGGGTCAATTGCCTTCCAGAATGCTGATATAGTGATCCTTTTTTCTTTTTACTATTTTTGTAATCTGGATTATCTTTTACCTTTTTTTTATAGGTAAAGTATAAGAATAATATAAACAAGCCTCAAATGAGGTGACACGACCTTGTACACAGGAGGTATACAAGATCGAATATAAACTAAACAAAGGTCCTGACCATACTATCTACAAAAGGATCTCCTGAGTTAGAATCAGCTACGGAGCACCAAAAACGCAAAGACAGGAGAAAATTCTTTGTAATTCCATCTGGATTATCTTTTACTAGAACAACTATTTGTAAATTAAGTGAATATCAAGATTCAGGATGGTCATACTTCAAAATTTTCTGCACCACGGTTCTATAGAACTTGTGGCAATAATCATTTTCTGGAAAACACTCTTCTGTAATACGATCATACATCAAACCTTAACATCAAAACAAAATTACCCCTCTCTGTAATAGCATTATGGCATGTGTTGCAGGTACTTGGGCTAGATGCTAAATGATTACAATATTTACTCATAACGATCGATTTCATGATTACCAAGGAGAACCTACATAGATGACAAAACCATTAGAAATTTCCAACCTAATGTGTTGCATACCTGACCAAAGGACAACATAGCGTACACTAAAATGTAAAAACCAGGTTCATAGCTCTTCGAACTGCTTCTTTTTGTCCAAAAACTTAACCATGTGCTACTTGAAACTCGAAGCACTTCAGTAGAAGTGTAGCACATGAATAGTATCATGACAACCCACAAGCCTCCTAAAGCATTTTTGTACCTGTGAATAAAATTCATAATGTGCTTAAAGATAACATGAGGTCTGGCTAGCTTGTTGAAGCAGACACAATAAGAAAAACTTGAATCATGTCGCAGGTGATGAACTTCATCTAATACTAATTTTATGGATATTTCAGTTGATCAGTAGAATACATGTATGTCATGTGAATTAGTAGAGACCAACACGTAACCCGCACAAGTGAACCATCATGCTCCCCGCACGTGCCATGATCTACAGCAGCCCGCCTGCACCAGAGTGGAGAAGTACCACCCACGGAAGCCAGGTGAGTGTGCCCTGCACATGCCCATCCGCAAGCCTTTGTTGAGTGTTAAGTTACCAACTCATCTAAAAGCTTAAGCTATTAGATAGGGCTCAACAATGTATATCAAGCTTAACACTCCCCCTCACGTGTGACCTGTCCACACGTGGAGAGATACACAAACATGCCTCACCAGGGGCATTACAAAGCAAACAGAGTGACAACATGCACTCACAATATTCCAGGAAACAAATGCAAACGGGATGACTCGAACCCACGACCTTGCCAAACCAGAGCTTTGATACCATGTTAAGTTACCAACTCATCAAAAAGCTTAAACTATTAGATAGGGGCTCAACAATGTATATCAAGCTTAACACTTAACACCAAAGTGCAAGGGGATAACCCCTCCATGGGGATCCCACAAGTTATTGCCTATTACCTCATAACAACCCAGGTTAGGACATAGGTAGGGGAACGTGGGCCAGTGGTTCTCATCATGCTATCATCCTATTCCATGATCCAGCACCTGGAATCACTCAGAGTTTTGGTTTGGACGCAGGAGTACCCAGCTTAGCTACATGAACCCCCTTACGAGGATGTAGGCACACTAAGTAGCCTAAGGAGAATAACCTGTACTCTCCCCACTCTCTCCCCCCCCCCCAGCGGGGCAATGTGATAGTATCAAATTGGAAAGCAGACTTGGTATAGATCTATGATCACTCTCTACGTAAGCTGACGTGGAATCACTTACAACTCGATGAGACTGGATTTGGCAGTAAGGTGGTGTAACAACTAAGTAGCTATTCATATTGCTTCAAGTCTAGCATTCCACGAGCCCAAAAAAGCATATTGAGGTTGAGTGTCACTTCTTTCATGAGAAGCTTCATCAAAACATGATTGCTTGTAGTTATGTCAAGATCTGTGAGGTAACAGATACATTCACCAAGCATTTGAATTGAATAGATGGGTCATGGGTTACATATTTAGTAAGTTGAGAGTGTTAGGGAAATATGTGTTTATGTTTGAGGGTATTAACAAGCTGTGCCTAAGTCTAACCAACAGGTTAACTTCTCCCAATACTTCTCTCTCTGTCAACCTTAAACAACAATGAAGATAAATAAAATCAAACAAGTGATATTGAACACTTGATGACTCAAATATGCACTTTATATATCAAGTCTCAAATTAACATTTCTTTTTATGCCCTAACGTAGATAAAATAGCTTTCATAAGTCACTCTCTGGGATTTTGAATGCAGAGATGTACCACATAACAAAAGAATTCACATCCTGATGCACTGAAATATCATTTAAGAATTGAAGACAAAATTGGAGACATGATAAAATGAACTATATCTCTAATATTACCTCAGAAGAACATTCAAACTGACAATGCCTGTCTCCCTTTCTTCCTGCTTGATGAGAACTGATTTACCCTCTTTCCTTTTCATTGTGGTGTCTGGATCATTTAGCAACTCAATTGGCACCCTATTGGCAACAGGTTCTGAGGATCCACAGTCGATGTTCATTCTGCTTTCGCTTCCTGTCGTGTCATGTTCCATTTTCCCTGCATTTTCCATTAGCTTTTGGAACAATGGGCCATCTTTAGAGAGCTGGTCAAAGGTGCCCTCCTCTTTCACCATACCTTCAGAGACCAGAATAATTTGGTCCACCTGAGGAAGAATATGTAGCTGGTTTGTGACTAGCACCCTGGTCTTTCCTTGCAATTCTTCCTTGATACATTTCTCAAAAACCTGGAGATAATTGGAGCGCACTTTAGAACTATACTATTGAGCTGCCGCGCACGCAGATGCATCTGTGTTTCTTTTTAATATTTAATTATTAATTTCTTACTTGAGCTCTTTTACTTATTATTTTTCCAAATATGCTATGATTTTTGTGATCGATAGTAATTGATAGTTATACTTCAAATTAGTGGGAGAGTTTGTGGGAAACTACTCTTGACGGGCATTTTTGGCATGCTGGAAAAGGGTGATGGGGCTCCAAAAAGATCCCCCTCCTTTGTATATATTATAGATAGATATTTTAATGGTGTGAACTGTGATAGGTCATCTCAGGGGCAAAGATTTGGAAAGTGAAGCATACAAAATAGGTGACAATACAAATAATAGTCTATGTTAGCAACAATTACACTTGAACAGTATATTTGGAACACCACACCATAACTCTGAAGGTAGTAAAAGAAGGTAGAGCAAGAAACTCTCTATGAGTAAATACTAAGTTACTAACTATTGGCAACCAGTCGCTCCTTCACAAGTATAAAGTAGGCAGCTCAGAGAGGAAATTAGACAACTACATGGTTTTATCTCCATTGAACTCATTCGGACATGAACAATAGTATGCATAAATCAGTTTCAGCCCTATATATACTAAGATAATGAGAGAATAGTTTGTCATTTAAGAAAACCCATATTTCTTTTCAATTATATAATGACCATTAATGAATTTTTATTTCCATCTTAATCCTGGTTTTGATATATTTATATTATCTTATTACTAGTATTGAATGACAAAATGATCACCTGTTGACCAACATGAGAATCCAGAGAACTCAAAGGATCATCAAATATATACACATCTGAGTTGGAGTACACCGCTCTAGCCATAGACACTCTTTGCTTTTGGCCACCACTAATGTTCACCCCTCTTTCACCAATTTCAGTAAGATCACGCCCCTAAGAAAGAGGAAACACAAAAAGTTCAGGCCAAAGCCTTTTTTAATGTAATGGATACACTACACAAACTAACTTGAGATGTAATAGGTTGTAGCACTTAACAGGAAGCATGTCAAGGTCATGCCACAATGCAGTTACATCTATGGCTTTCCAATATCGTTCTGGTTCAAATGTAGAACCAAATAGTACGTTTTCACGTAGCTGCAGGAGCAAAATCGTAAGACAGGAAATGTACAACTATAAGAGTTGACATGAACTCAGTAGATGCCTAATAAGTCTGAACATTAGATACGGCATATTTAGAGAATAAACCAGAGAGCACACCGTGGCATTGAAAATCCATGAAATTTGAGGAACATAAGCAGTCTTTCCTCTAATGACAACCCTTGCTTCTGCCAAAGGAGGAAGCTCCCCAAGCATTGCTGATATAAGGGATGTCTTTCCTTCTCCTGTACCACCCACAATTGCAACTAGGCTACCAACTGGTATGTCCAAATTTATATTTGCTAATGTGGACTTCTCTGCCTGTAAGAGAAAAAAGCAGTATGAAAAAAAAATTAATATATGAGCAAAGAGCATATAAAGGGATTCAAACATAATCAAGTACATAAATGTTTGACCACCTTATAAACATTAGAACACCTTATAACTAACAAGTACACGGACAAAGGCTTTAATACAATAAACTACAATGGGATCCCTGGGCTGTAATCACCTAAATTAATATTTTTGTCAAAAAGAGTTGTTTATTGTGTGGCAAGTTTAATTCTTAAAGTGTTATGTTTAATTGATTAGCGTATTTTACTTGCTTCAGTTAATATAGACAGAATGCATGATTGACCTTTCATCACCTCACAAGCAAGACTTCACATATTAAAGTCAATAATTCCAGTTTTCATACACTCAAACCAAGCCACTCTATAGCCCACACAAGTCGATGGCTCAATAATGAATAACACTTCCCCCTGTGGCAGGATCATAGACATTCATCATGCCCAACATGCTACAAATAGAATCCACCCGAGTAAGACTCTTTGTAAACGAATCAGCCACATGTTCTCCAGTGGGCACATACGAAGTGGAAAATAGTCTCAGCTGAATCTTTTTTTGCACAAAATGACAGTCAACTTCTATATGCTTGGTCCTTCCGTGGAAACCAGATTCGTGGAGATATGCATGGAGGCCTAGTTATCATACCACAACCTCATCGACAAAACAACCCAAAAACAAATCTCTCCATCAACGAATATATCCACCTAAGTTCACAGATGTCTAAGCCATCACACGATACTCAAATTATGCAATGCCCTCCACCTGGCAACTACATTTTGTTTCTTATGCCTCCAAGAAACTAAATTTCAACCCACAATACCATGTAGTTGATTTCCTATCACTCGGTGACCAGGAGCATCAAAAAAGGCTTTAACAGTAACACTCCCATGTATGCCCATGATTTGTATCTAAGATACATCTGTCATATGCCGTTTCAAGTATTTCACAATCCAAATTAATGCTTTTCAGTCAGTACCACTAGTACGAGTTATCATAATTCACTTACCACACTTACAGGAGAAACAAAGCTAGTCTTTGCAAGACAATTAAATAAACCAGTCTCCAGTACTACTCCGGGTCACCAAACATCTCTCCCTCACCACCAACAAGCTTTCTTACGATCCATCATGGTCACATGGTTTTTCTCCAAACAACCCAGCTTTCTTAGCTAGTCAAGAACATACATCTCTGTGACAAAATATTCTTTTCTTGGATCTAATCACAATATCGTCAGCATAGGCAAGCAACATCATAAGAAAGTGCTCCAAACAACCCAGCTTCCTTAGCTAGTCACTTCGATCCCAAGAAAGTGCTTCAAAGTACCCAAGTCCTTTGTCTAAAAACTTTGCCTAAAGACAGGACTTGAGTGCATCAATTCCCTCAGTGAGTCATAATAACAATATCGTCAACATAGGCAATCAACATCACACAACGACTGTTAGTGTGCAGAAGAACACAGTATCATCAAAGATACTCCTCTATGACCCAAACTCTAACATCATACTGTAAATCACCCAAAACCAAGCACAAAGAGACTATTTCAACTCCTACAATGACTTCCTCAACTTGCACACTTTTCCTCCACATTCCACCTGGTTTGAAATTGCACCACATTAACTTCCTCTTCCTGGAAATCACCATGGGAAAATAACATCTTATCATCGTCTATCCATACTTGGGCTGTGTTAGTGTCGGTGGGAAATATAATAGTAACGTGCTTCTTTTTCCTCAAAACACCCATATTCACCTTCACTCTGCAAATTTTAACCCATCTGCCTCCAGTATACTATCAACCAACGTAGACTGAGTAGATACAACTGTCATGCTCTGTCCAACAACACTTTCCGCAACTTCCCCTTAGCCATTGCATTTCACAAGCAATCCAACTTGCCACAACAAACTGCATTTTTTTGATAAGTAAGAATAAAATAAATATAGAGTCAAAACAGGTGACGCGTCCTTTGTACATCAGAAATATACGAACTAACTCACTACCTACCAGATAAACTGTCCAAAAACTCTACAAAAGAACCATCTAAACATGGTGACGACCCTAAACACCAAAAAAATAGGGGCCACGCTTTCCTTCAATCTATCCACGCTAATCTCAATACTCTCAAAGGCCCTGTTGTTTCTCTCTAGCCATACCACCCAGCATACAGTCAATGGAACTGTATCCCGGCAGAAACTCTGCTTACCCCTTTTGTAAAAGGTCCAACTAATCAGGAGCTCCATAATACTACTAGGCATAACCCATGAAATTCCAAACAGTTTTAGCACATAACTCCAGACTTCCTGCACAACAAACTGCATATTAACTTCAATAGTAGTTTTCTAGTGCATGTTGGATACTTAAAATCAATTTTCGAGCCTGAACAGACTGTGTTTGGGTGTAAAATTGCTTTTGCTATTAGCTTCAAAAAAGAATTAACATGCTGCATTTCAGCAAGAACAAAAGATTATGAGAAGATAACCCAGTACTGCGTTGTTGTGCCATTATTAACCTCCATCTTTATGTCCATACATTTAGTTGTTCTTTTGATTGCAAAATATGCTTTCCTTCCCTTTTGGTAGCCTTGTTACTGTAAATATTTTGAAAGAAACTTCAACTATTTGAGAATCATAAGCTCTTTATTTTTTATCTTATGAACCAAGAATCTTTCACTTGCATGTATGTTGTGGGGAATAACAATAATGGTATATTTTTTACCTTGTTCTTTCATGATCACTTTTGCCCATGTGGGCTGTGGCAACCAAACTCATCTACGATCACTTTTTACAATGTAATTTTAGATTATAGTTCTCAAAAATGAAAAATGGCTCAAAGAATAACTTTTATCATAAGCTATTTTAGGAATCTCTCTTTTGAAAATCTGAAGTATTATCTAACTGGACTTTCAAGCACTATAAAATAATATAAATCATGATGTCATTAAGTGCACTAAGGCATACATAAGAAGATCAGTTTTGTTATATGAGCTCAGTCATCAATAGGGAGAGAGAGGTAAATGATGATTCTTGTCAGATTCTATCTGTTAGCCTAAAGTGTACAAGTACCAATAAGAGAAAAAATAATAGAACATCACTTAACTTGTTTCCACGCATACCACATACATGAATAAGTGAACACTTATGATGAATGATACTATCAAAATTAATGCTAATTCTTAAGGCAGGGATGACCCAAACATGCATAGACGGATACAATCTACACGGATATGACAGCAACTGGCTTAATGAAGGATACTGCCATAGAGAAGAGGAAAATGATTGAAAATATTCCATACAGATCCATATTTAGATGGGAACAAACAGTTGTTTAAAGTAGTAAATCAAAATAAATGAAATAAAACAGAAAAAGGATTGCCAAAAAGATTGAACATTTACTACATTCTCCAGTGAGAGAGAGAGAGAGAGATACCTTCGGATCCCATGAAAAGTACCCATCCTTGATTGAGATGGCTGGCAACCCTGGCTCTAGAGGTGGATTGGGTAAGAGAATTCTCTCTTCACTTAGAAAGAGTTCCTCCAACCTCTGTAATGATACATTCGCATTCACGACCTACAAACAAGCATCAATGTAAGAACAAAACCTTCGGCAAGATATTTTCTATATTTAAACAGAAGTTAGCATTTATCAAAGTCAAAACATGTCACTTGTTTTACACGAACACAATTATTTCTACATTTACAGACTTGAACAGGATGTAAAGTGTCAACATGGAGATGCGGTGGCAGATACCGCAACCTTCAAATCAAAGAACAAGGGCATGGGCGTGGGCGTGGTACTACTTTCACCCCTAACCGGTTATCACTTTTACTGCTAAATAGGGGTTAATATAAAAATATACATTAAGAAAACTCTGCCTCTTGTGTAATGCAGGAAAGAGCATTTTTATTTAGTACTACTTCCTTGTCTAACTAGTTATTACTTTTACTACTTATGTAGGGGTTAATACATTGAATTCCAGCCAAAAGAAATCAAGTTGGAAGTACCAAGAACCAACTCACTGAGAAACTGATATGAATGGACAAACTTGAGGGCAGGGGCGGATCCAGGCATTTGGTACCATGTGGGCTAGGTATTTAAAAAATATTGTAAACAGTAACAACTGTGCAAAATAACTTCATTCATCGACAAAAGAAGTTACATGTAATCGGTGATTTAATGAGCCTTACCCATTACATACATAATTATAAAAGAGCGTAAAACTAATATTGGCGTTTAACACATATATATTTATTTATTTATTGCGAAATTATGACGTGGGCTGGAGCCCCACTCAATCACTACCTAGATCCGCCCTTGCTCGAGACAAATTTAGGGAGACTCAAATACGTAATGTAACTGAAATTACAATATCAGAAACGAATTAAAATCTGTTATATGTTTGATTTACATTTGGCTATGTTTATTGAGCACGATCGACTTGTTCTTTATCCTCACTGTGCATACTTTATTTTTTTTTTTAACAAATGTTCTTACAGCGAACCAATCTTTTATTGCTGCTGGATACTTATATATACTCTTATACTTTCTTCAAGTCGATCATTTGATCAGTTTCTCAAATGACGCTTTTGAGATGCTAGTTTCTCGAGCCAACAGACAAGCAATCTCACATTTGTACGTGGAAGAGCTGACATGCATTTGCTCGTTCAGTTCAGTTACCTTCTCTATGATATCCCATCTTTGATTCAGAGTATCAATAATAAACTATGAGCACATATTCTCTTCAATTCCATAGTGTTGTGCTGAGCCACTATTGATGGGCATATAGCGTCAAGCATACGTAACCGATTCTCGACTGTGCAACAGGTAATGTTTCTTCTTTAACACATCATGTGTAAACATTATTCTCGTTTTGTTTTGTCTTCTATGCATCGATATTTTGTTTGAACACATTCTGGAGTTAAAATATGAAATTCAAGTAAAAACATAAGAATAATAGTATTAAGAAAACAAATGCAGGAACCTAGAAAACTAGCTGCCAGAAGAGCATTCTGGAGCATATACACGAGTTCGAGTAAATAAGAGAGAACCTGAGTTATTAGATTGGGAAGCATGTTCAGAGGATTCCGCAGCACTGCAAATAGAGAAAGTGATGTAAAAGCCCTTGCAGGTGTCAAATCTCCACCAAGCAAAGTGAACATCCCAAAAGAAACCACCGTCACAAGTACTGGGATGCTGTTGAGTATGAAACTATTACACTGCAATGCAAGGCAAGAAAGAAACAACAATAAGTCAAGATTTATCCACGTGAAATGTTCATCTTGTACATGTTTACTTTTCAACATGAATATAACTACTAATAAGCATGTTTTACGGATTACGAACATGCTAAAATACATCTTGCATTTGACATTATCAACCTAGCTAATACGCCTTCCAACTGAAGTTTCTCTCAATGAACTTATGTTTCCACAAACTCTAAAACATGAATAGTAAATCATTTTTGTAATTGCTATAGCATTTTCTGATACAACAACGTTAATTGAAGACATGTCGACATGCCTACAGATGCATAATGCAAACAAGATATTGAAGCTGTGATAAAACAAATTCAGTAAAGTTGCAAGACCAAGAAATTCTTTTTTCAACATTTTGAGTCGTTTCTTACTGCTGCCAGAAGTTGCGCTTTCCGGAACCATAAAAGCTCATCATCCCGGATGCTTTGGACTTTAGATTGGAAACTCTTCTCCCATGCGTAACATCTGAAAGTTGATAAGCATAGAGATGGAAAAACCAATTCAAAAGCTAAAAATGTACAACTCCAAAGACTGGTATTGCCGAGTAGAACCTTACTTTACAATGTCCATGGCGACCAAAATTTCATTCATCAATCCAACTCTCTTGTCAGTGCGTTGTAATCCTTCCTTGGTTAGTTTTCGCATTTTGCCAACAATCATTGTCTATTTTCACCAGATAACTTAAAATATGTTAAGAACAACAGTTGCAAAATGGTGATAATTCGCAATCAAATGAGATCTTAACACATTAACAATGCTTCCAGGAATTATTCTAACATTTTAACATGATCAATGCTACATTTGAACCAAAACTTACAGAACTTGTTTCCAACTTCCAGTAGGGCAAAATCACATCATTTAAATCTTTTAAATTATTAACGAAAGAACTCACTATAAATATGATGTGATTTCCAGAGCAGGAAGTTGGAAACAAATTCTGTAAATTATTGTAACTTTAGTATTTCTCTTTCAAAATCTTTCTAGATCACAATGTTAAAAATTTCCTGACCTGGGTCAGATTTCTAAATCATGGGAAGAAGTATAAGGTTCAAAAAACGCACTCATTGTCAACTAAATTATAAACTGGAAACCCCACCGCACTGCATGATTTCCCAGACTCCCATTTGGTGGGAAAACCCACTTGACACGATTTCAAGTCAATAAACCAGTGGGTAACATCCAGTGCCACCATAATTAACTGACATTTGGAATCCCGAGATAACGGCAGATAAATGTGAGAAATGCAGGAAATCCTATGTTTCAATGACTAGCATGTCACATACTTCTTGGTAAGAACAGGATATCTCCAAATGTCAGGAATTTTTAAGATATTTTCTCGACCGTGCATGACTATTAAGTATACTGAAGAATCATGTGCGTTCTTTTAGGTTTTTAAGAATCAGAAACAGTCCCTTCATCCCTAAGAATGTTCGAACATTGTTCATACAATTGCCTATAATCTTTCATATGACTATGAAGACAATTATCAATCATTTTCCCCCAAGGGTTAAAAATTCCCAAATGCCTAATCCATTTGTTATTAGGTATGTAGATTCCAATGACATTCTGACTAATGAAGTATTTAAATGCTAAGAAAGCTCTACCTCAAACTTGAGTCCACAACAAGTTGACCACTCGACAATATTCTACAACATGCCATTCATTATGGTATTGGATATTGTGATCGCCTTCTTGTGAAAGCATAAAGGTAAAGTCATGAGAGTGCATAACAGGATGGCTTGATCTACGGGTGCCAATTGCAGTAGGCTGTCATTTCAGGATTTATGGTCAGGGTGGGTGTTTTTTTTTTTTGGATAAGTAAAGTATTATAAACATGCAGCAAAACAGGTGACGCGTCCTATGTACAAGAAGAGGAAAACCACAAAGTCAAACTAGACTATAACAAGACTGCCCAAAAACTCAACACAAGAAACAGAAGGCGTGACATAGTCTTTACACCAAAAATATAAGGTGTAGAGCATGTTCTCCTTCAGTTTGGAAATAGGCATCTCAACATTCTCAAAAGCTCAGCGGTTCCTCTCCATCCATAACGTCCAACAGATGCACAAAGGGACAGCATCCCAAACCCAACAGATGATCAGGGTAGATGTTGGAGGTCAAAATGCCCAGAACTCGAAAGAATTAAGAGAGAAACAGTGGTGACGCTTTACAATGAAATAGAAACTATGGAGAGAGTGATTTACGGAACTGACAAAAGGAAGTGTGATGAGAGCAATGAGGGTTAAGCCATTTGGGGTGTGTTCATAAAACAAATTAGAGATTATCTATAGCAGTGCTCAAATAAGAAGGAAAAAAAATAGGATTTGATCAAGAAAGTTCAAATGTTGAAGAGAGGAACAAGGTGCAATCAGAAAGACAATTAGAGCATGAGAGTTGGTATTTTATGCAATTTTATAGAAAAAAGTAGTTAAATCAATAAAATGGTAATATGAAAAGTGTGTCTGCATTTAAAATATATTCATTACACCTTAACCCTACATAAAACAAGGAATTATCTGGTTTAATTTATTTTGGAAAGGAAATTCTACACAGATTTAAAATTATTTCTATAATGGATCAACCATTTCTATTTTTTTGTGAATCCCATCATCCTAAATTTATGTTTTTGGACAGTTCAACTGTAATCTCCTATACTATATTCTCGGGAAACAAAAAGGAGCGAAGACAAGAAAAATATTAGGGAAAAGAGTATATAAATGAGCGGCCACCTATGTGACTTAGGGTGTGATGTTCCCAGATATTAGATGATGTCAGCTTGGTGCTTGTATTACCCTACTTCAGTTTATATATGGTCAATTGGAAACTTAATAGATCTGGTGGTGGAGTGAAATTTAAATCTCGATGGATGTTTAGAGTCTTACTCATTATCTGTTATTGTAAAAGAAACCCAAAGTCCTGGTTTTCTTCCTTGAGGTGTTCAAAACATGGACAACCATTCTTGCTTTTTCTTCTCTCTGGTGGCCGTGGCCAACAAGTTGAGCAGGATGATCTCTATGGATGAGTAGTTTTCCTTTTTCTTTTTCCTTTTTCCTTTTTTAATTCGGGAAGATTATATATGAATGAATGTGGTGTGTGTGACAACCTTGCTTTGGACTAAATTAATTGCAGAGAAGGATTCATGTAGTCGACCCAGGTGATTGGGACTAAGGCTGAGTTGAGTTGATTTGTGGAGTTCAAATACAGGAAGATTATGTAGCAGGAAGACAAGCTGTAAATCCAAAAGGATACAAAGAAAGAAAAATATGCAGAATAAAAAACCTATTAAAAAGAAAAAGGTGTAGCAAATGAGAGCAACCATACATAGCAGCTAATGGAGCATTGCTCGCCAATTCCTACTCAAATCTGTCACTGGCACAACCCTTGAAAGCAACCAAAACGGATGACTAAAAGGAAGCAAGAAACTTGTACTCTCTCCATAACAAGAGGAAATGACAAAGCCTGGCTGGGACACAAATAATTATGGCATTACTTTCCGTCCAAATGCACCAACGCATTCCAAACACCCCACACCACCACATGCAATTCGCATCCTTGCCTTCCCCAAAGCCCATTACCGTACCAAGTAAACTCTCGATTAGAGATGTGCAAGACTACTCCCCCAAAATTTCAAACTCGGCCACAGTCCCCAAGCCGCAACTGGACAAAGAGGGAAGAGATGACCATGAGATTAATCGTGACGAAAAGACATGCCAATATGTCTAGGATAGAGCATTTGAGGTAATGCTGTTATCACAGATCATTAGTGTTTAATCGGATAAGCAAAACAGACCATGCAAAAGACTTCAGTTTAGACAGAACTTTGCCATTCCAGACAACAAAAGCCAGAAGTAAACCTACAATTAGGATCCAGAAACCAAACCCGCTTATCATGTCTTTCAAGAGCTCTATGGGCTGAGAGGAGGTCTAACGAGATCACTAACTCCTCAGATTCTTGGTCATTAAGATTCCTGCTGAGGTGCGAATACCAAGAAACAGAATCTTCCTCCGTAACAGGAAAGGCTAAAGATGCGGAGCATTGTTGAGAATGATTCTGAACAAACAGGGCTAGAAACTAGACAAAGGCCATGTCCCAACCCAATGGTCTTCTTAACCAAAAAACAAAAATGTGGCAGAAAGAAAGAAAGGCACGAGCAAATGAGGGAAAGGTAGCATTGCTAGAGGATGTATGTAGTTGCTAGGAATAAGTTGCATGTCTCATTTGCAATTTGGGGATGATACTATTACTTTTCTCTCAGCTGCAATTTCATATGATAGCTGGCTTGGCTATGAGATGTCGGATTTGCCAGATTCCTATTTTGGTACGTATACTATAAGTAATCTTAGAGCATTCACCTTTTGGGATTCGCACGTCTAAGAAACTGGATTGATCTTTGCAAGTTAGAATCACGCTAATCTCGATTAACAGAAGAGAAGAATTTATTAAGAAGAAAGAATGTACAAAAGTGGACAAGCCATCCACCTTCCATAAAGTGGAAATACCAGAAACAGACTCTAAACACCAAGAACCGCATTCTGATCTCTCACAAGATCTATTAAAAGCAATACCATGGAAGACCACCAAGCCTTAGCCTAAAAAGACACTTGATTTCAAAGTAAATTAAATGCTACCCTTTGATTGTTGAAAACTCTAGAGCTTTGCGTAGTCCATATGCACCAAAAGAATTCAAAAAACGTTCATTTCTAGAATAATTAAGACATGCCTTTCTAGATCCAACTTATTTTTTTAAGTTTATTTGGTTTTCCTGTGGGCTAGTCAATAAGTTGCAAAAGTTTATGAGCGAATCCATGTGGGAAGGATCTGGCGAGGAGAGAAAGGACCACATGCCGAAATGGGTTATTGTAGGGGCTTTCAACAATGGGAACCTTATCTTCAAGAATATTTTCTTTTGGTTGAATTAATATATGGTGTGCCCCTTTAGATCCCACTCTCTCTAGCATAAAGTAACCAGTAGCAAAACTGCATGAACCCCAAAATGGACTGGATGTGAACATCAGTTAGCAGTTCAATGTCTTCTGCTAGTCCATGGAAATTCTATCACATAGAGTGGTCCTGTTCCATAACACCGCAAAAATGCCATACCATAAAATCTAGTTAATTCTATAACAATCACCTACCAACCCCTACCTTTCATTAGTAACCCTGGAAGAACATTGAACCTCTCCACTTACAACCACTTCTGCTTTCCCCCGATCTATGTGTATAAAGGTGAACTACCAAGGGTCCATTTTTCTTGTGCGATTTAGGCCTCGTCTGGTGCAGCGTTTTGAAAACGCAGCTTTTTCTAAACGCAGCGTTTTTAAAATGCAGCATTTTCAAAACGTAATTTTTTTCTTGTAAACATGTTTGGAAAACTATTTCAAAACGCTATTTTTATTAACAAAATAGTTGTCAACGCAGCATATTTTTAAAACGATCCAAATTGGAGCGTTTTAAAACGCTGTACATTTTTAAAACGCTGTGTTTTAAAAAGCTGCATTGAAACACTTTTAAAGAGAAAACACTGCGTTTTTTACCAGCGTTTCGGTCAAAAAGGTCCACCAAACAAGCACTTAGTGACTTCGTTTGTGGTTTATTACTTTCTCTCTCTTAGGTCCCCCCAGTTTCCTCTCTATCTCTCTCGTAATTTTTCTTCAATCCTTACAAAGAATCCCAAAACCAAGTCACCAAATCATAATGCCAAACACACCCCAAGTTACCAACAAAAGTGAAGACGAAAAAATTATAATAGCACAAAGCATGATAACCAAACAAAACTAATGTTAGCTAAAAAGGATAAGAAAGAGCTTCAATTACCTGTATAGGGAACATGAGAACTAACATAATGGAACCCAGAAGAGATGCAACACCTAGTTGCTGGTAAAGAAGCGACATGGCAACAGTAATACGAAATGGAGCTGACCATAAGCCGTGAAGTTGATTGCATATTTGCTGGAAAAACAACGATATATTGCGTATTACTGAACTAAACAAACAAATAGATGACATCAGAATACAGAGGAAGTTGCTAACAGTTTGAGAACCACAAATCCAAACATACTGCAAATCATTCTTTCATGATCACTCCCTCAAGTCTCATATAGTCTCATATATATTGGCCACTATTTCCTTTTTTTGGCTGTCTCAAAGGTTTGGCCACATAGAAAGTTAATGAGCACTAATTGACTATGTAAGGGTAAAATAGGCATGACCTATTTTATCTTGTTTTCACCTTTCTTGGTCAAAGAAGGATTTTAAATTAGTCAATGTTTATTTAGGTGTTAGATTTTGTTTAGAATACTTTTGGTAGATTAGTTTGTTTTTTTTGATAGGAAAATCTTTCAAATCTTTCAAAAGATTTGATCTTTCAAATCTTTCAAAAGATTTGATCAATATATTTTTGGTAACTAAATCTCTGCAAATAATTTAGTTATTCCATGTATCATAGTTTTGTTAGGAAAGATATCTTGCAATATATTTTTGGTAACTAAATCTCTGCAAATAATTTAGTTATTCCATGTATCATAGTTTTGTTAGGAAAGATATCTTGCAGTTTCAATAGCTAATCTCTTTCCTAGTAGGAAGGTTTCTCTCTTGCCGTGGCTTTGTAGGTTTGTGTATATATATTGAAGGCTGGATTTCGAGGAGGAGTAGAGCTTTAGAGAACGCCTTAAGAGAGAAGATAAATTCGAAGCCGAGAGCTAGATCGTGAAGTTAAGCTTTCTTCAAGTTGCACAGCCGTTTGAAACTTCGATAATGCAACATTGACAGGCGTCATTGAATCTGAATCTTCGATCTTTTGCTTCTGTTTTTTAGGAAGTGAATCGTCTTTCTTCCCACGTTTGGTTTAGTTGTTTATGTGGGATTTTTGATTCTCCAAGATACTATATCTTGTGAGAATTTTTGCTAAGTTATTCATTGTAAAACATTATTGATTCTAGTAAATTTTGTGTGGCCTTGAGGCTTGATCTACAAGTATGAGCTTGTAGATTGTTTTTGATTAAAATTTGTCTTCAAAAATCTGTTAGAAACTGAATTTCTATACAATCTTCCGCTGCTACTGTTTTTGCTATTAGTTGCTGTTTTCATTGTGACTGCCATTGTTGCAACAATCACTGCAACATTGGTATACACATTGACTCATATCGAGAATCCGTGGTATCGCGTTCTTTCAATTGGTATCAGAGCCTTCTCTTGATATCACTAAGAGTCGATTCTGTTTAAAGTCGTGATGGATTCTCAGTATGAGAACGTGGTTCGCCCTCCTACTCTTACAAATGCCAATTATTCTATTTGGAAAGTCAAGTTGCGCATCTTCATCAAATCCATTGATGAAAGAGCGTGGCTTGCTGTTTTAAATGGTTGGAGTCCTCCCAAAACTGTAGATTCGGATGGTGATGTCAAGATCACCAAAGAATCTGAGTGGACCAATGATGATAGGAACACTGCTTCCTTTAACTCAAAAGCCTTGTCTGCTATTTATAAAGCCTTAGATGCTAATACTTTTAGGGTGATAGCAAATTATGAATCTGCCAAAGATGTGTGGGAGGCCCTTCAGACCTTATGTGAAGGACCTGCCAGTGTTCGTGCTTCTAAGTTAAGAATGCTCACCACTCAATTTGAAAACACTAGGATGCATGAGTCTGAGGATATAATGACATATTATGGAAGACTTCTTGATTTATCCAATTCTGCTCTTGCGTTAGGAGATCCTATTACTAATGAGCGTCTTGTCAGCAAGATGATGAGAACTTTGCCTGAAAGGTTCAATGTCAAGATATGTGCAATTGAAGAAGCACATGATATTGACAAGATGAGTTTTGAAAGATTGGCTGGAATTCTTCAAAACTTTGAACTGAACCTAAACGATCAAATAAATCATAAAGGCAAAGGAACTTCATCATCTTCTACACCCATTGTGAAAAATATTGCTATGCCTGCCCCGATTGATCTCTCATGTGATTTGCTTGAAATTCAAAAGGATATTGATGAGTCTGATTTTGGAGAAGAATCTATTGCTCTATTGACTACTAAATTCAAAAAATTTTGAAAAATAAGAGTCAAGATAGAACTCCATCATCAAGCTCGAAAAATAATTTCAAACCTGATTCTGGAAAATCTGTTCCCAAAGAAAATTCTTTCCAAACTCCAGAAAAACCCTTCACAAATCCGTTTGCCTCAAAATCATCCTACAATGGTAAGAACATTGATTCTATACAATGTAGAGAATGTCAAGGTTTTGGCCACTATGCTAACCAATGTGCAAACACCTTAAGAAAAAAAGGCTTGAATTTTTCAGCAACCTTGAGTGATAGTGATGGAGAAGATCCGGTGATCTTATTACTCGAATCTTGTTTATGATTCGATTCTGAAAATGCAGATGTTTCAGCCAATGTGTCACCCAATGCAGCAACATCAGGAGTAACATTGGGAGATACATTGAGCAGAAACAGGAACAAATTCTTCTGTTTTAATTCCACAATTGCAGAAAATGATGGAGACACAGAGTCAGACCTGATGGAAGGGTACAAGGAGCTGTACAAGGATTGGGAGAAGAGAGCTCACCAAGTTACATTACTTGGTAAGGCAAATGAGCTGTTAAAAAAGGCAAATGAGGATCAAAAAGAATGCATAGTAAGGCTGGAGAGTTTGCTAAGCAGAAAGGATGTGGAGATTGAGAAGTTGAAGGAGCACTTACAAGCAAAAGAAACCATGACCAAGTGGAATTCTAGCAAACAAAAGGTTGATGATTTGCTGAATTCTGGTAATACATCCAGGTCAGGTATTGGTTTTGTCCCTAAGGTATTTGTGAAAGAAGGAGAAGGAACATCTGGAACTAAACAGACTGATGAAAGTTTTGATGAAACTGTTTTCTTTGAAAAACCGAGAATAAGAAAGAAAAATTTTGTTTGTCACTTTTGCCATAAGCCTGGTCACATACAACCCTTTTGTTTTCTGAAAAAGGCTATGTATGAGGATGAAATAAGACAGGCCTTCTTGGGAAAATCTCAGATGCAGAATCGTATGAAGCAGCCAATGCGACAGCCAATGCAGCAACATTGGCAGTCACATTGGAAGTCTCATCAGAAAATTTTTTCTCAAAATCACCAACCCAAAATTTTTAAACAGATGTGGGTTCCTAAGGGTAGTAATGACAAAGGCAAGTCCAAATATTGTGAACCCTTTGATATATGTCCTGGTGCTAAGCGGTTCTATGAAACCATTGATGAATACCATGATGAATCTCCTCCAAAATCTTCAGAACCAGCATCTGAAACCTGTAAATCTGCACATGATCAGACAGAGCCTGCATGTTCTGAAAGTTCAGCCAATGTGATTCACAATGTGTCACCCAATGTGTCACCCAATGTTGCAACATCGGCAGACACATTGGACAGAAACTTGGCAGATTCGAAACAGTCGAACTTTCGAATCAGTCCTGAACATTGAAAATCAGTCCAATTTGAATTAAAGCCATGACATTCCTAGCCGTATTCAGAAAAACCATCCAATCTCTCAA
This sequence comes from Codonopsis lanceolata, assembly GCA_013146195.2. NCBI lineage: Eukaryota > Viridiplantae > Streptophyta > Magnoliopsida > Asterales > Campanulaceae > Codonopsis > Codonopsis lanceolata. Next base: position 160,140,832 of record CM028379.1, read on the forward strand.
GTGATAGGTGATATTCATGATGGCATATACACAAGGAGAAGAAGTAAGGTTGAATCTCAAAAATTTGCATGCTTATCAAAATATTTTTGAGAGAAGCCTTAAATCTTTTATGGATGCTTCAAATGATCAAAGATTATGTGTTCACATTGATGTGTTAACCTTGTTTTTTGATAACACCTATGCATTTTGCTTAGCACAAAAATCCAGTTCATTATTCTCGAACTAAACACATTAATTTAAGACACCACTTTATTAGAGACTTGGTTGAATATGTAAATTGTTTGCATTGAACATGTTGGGACTGAAAATCATCTTGCTGATATATTTGCCAAGTGTCTTGTTTTTGAGAGATTTTTCAATCTTAGGAAATCTCTTGTGTTTTTGTGTGCCATATGATTTTACACTTAGCCAAAAAAATATAAAATTAATTAAAAAAAAAAAAAAAATTAGGCATGATTGCATTTTGTCTTTAGAGGGCACTCTAGATCAATTGACTCACATGTATGTGTCTCTTGTGGTTGCTTGGGAATTTCATTCAAAATCAGTTGTGATTTTTTGTTATGATTCTCTCTCTCTCCCAGTTCTTGAGTATGTTTAAAGTCCACAAAGGAAAGAGCTACCTTTTGAAATTTTTGGGATGCTGCAATTTGTCAAGGTACTATGGAACTTAGGTTCTCATGGGTTGATCTTGAGTAAATTGACTCCCCTTAATTGAAAAAGTGTGAAAGCTACCTAAAGGAAAAGAGCTACCTATGAACAAGGTTTGTGGCACCTTTCTTTTGGGACTATGAATCCTCGGATTTCATGGGTTGATCAAAATGCAAAATTGCTTCCCTTGGTAAATAGTGTGAAAGGTTCCAAGTGGCATGTTTTTATAGCTTGAAATAAAGTAGAGCTATATTTCTAGGGAAATAAAGTACCTATGGATTTTTGTTGTGAAAATTTTATGATCTTGGGAGAGAAATTTGGTTGAGAAAATTAAAAAAAAAAGAGCAAAATTGAAAATAAAATCACAATTTTGGCGAATGCATCTCCCAATGCAGCAACATTAGGAACTACATCTTTTGATCTGGTCTTTATCACTTGTGTGTGATTGCATTTTTTATTATTCTTTTGTCTAGCTTTTAGTTATCATGTTTTTAGGCATAAAATTTTAGGACATGCATTGTTGGTATGGATATCAGCTTGGTGAAATTTTGTCCTAAACTCAAACTGTGCAAATCAATTTCCAAAAATCTCCATGTTGAAAAATATTTAGTGGATGTCTAATTTTTGTGGGAAACTAAGAGGTTTTGAATCGGATATGATGTGCTCGCTTTTGCTAAGTGGTGTGATCAAATCTTGGTGAACACTTGCTTGTGTTTTTCAAAATCTTGGATTTTGAGAGTTCCAAAATATTGTTTATCCCTCTTCCTTTTCGGCCAAATAGGGGAGAGAGATCAAGTGTTTCTGGTGATGATGATGATTTTGTATGCATGAGAGTGCATGATTTGTGCTTAGTAATGGTTTCTGATTTTTTACCTTGCACAAATTCAGGGGGAGATGTGATTTTCTAACCAATGCAGGTTAGATGATTTGATTGGTGTTGAATAAACACTTGTCTTTTGATTTGACCAGAAAGGTTCAACAAAGGGGGAGATTGTAAGGGTAAAATAGGCATGACCTATTTTATCTTGTTTTCACCTTTCTTGGTCAAAGAAGGATTTTAAATTAGTCAATGTTTATTTAGGTGTTAGATTTTGTTTAGAATACTTTTGGTAGATTAGTTTGTTTTTTTTGATAGGAAAATCTTTCAAATCTTTCAAAAGATTTGATCTTTCAAATCTTTCAAAAGATTTGATCAATATATTTTTGGTAACTAAATCTCTGCAAATAATTTAGTTATTCCATGTATCATAGTTTTGTTAGGAAAAATATCTTGCAATATATTTTTGGTAACTAAATCTCTGCAAATAATTTAGTTATTCCATGTATCATAATTTTGTTAGGAAAGATATCTTGCAGTTTCAATAGCTAATCTCTTTCCTAGTAGGAAGGTTTCTCTCTTGCCGTGGCTTTGTAGGTTTGTGTATATATATTGAAGGCTGGATTTCGAGGAGGAGTAGAGCTTTAGAGAACGCCTTAAGAGAGAAGATAAATTCGCTGAAGCTGAGAGCTAGATCGCTGAAGTTCTGAAGCAGTTTCTTCAAGTTGCACAGCAGCCGTTTGAAACTTCTGATAATGCAACATTGACAGCGTCATTGAATCCTGAATCTTCTGATCTTTTTGCTTCCTGTTTTCTGTTTTTTAGGAAGCTGAATCTGTTCTTTCTTCCCACGTTTGGTTTAGTTGTTTATGTGGGATTTTTGATTCTCCAAGATACTATATCTTGTGAGAATTTTTGCTAAGTTATTCATTGTCAAACATTATTGATTCTAGTAAATTTTGTGTGGCCTTGAGGCTTGATCTACAAGTATGAGCTTGTAGATTGTTTTTGGTTAAAATTTGTTTACAAATCTGTGTTTGAAAGTTGTGTTTTACAAATCTTCCGCTGCTACTGTTTTGTTAGTATTTACTGTTCTCATTGTTACTGCCATTGTTGCAACAATCACTGCAACATTGGTACTCACATTGACTCATATCGAGAATCTGTGCTATCGCGTTCTTTCAGACTAATTTCTCATTTGCCCCAACCAACTCAAGTATTTACAAGATAAGTGTGAAACACATAGAGTGATTAGTAAAGGGTATAAATGAAACTTAATATTAGATGATGTGGATTTGTGGAAACCTAAAAAAAGTGGGCTTTTGTATGGAGGACAATATTATGAGACTGAGGGAGTAATATTCTTGTTACTACAGAATAATATAATCAAATAATTATTTGATCCGCTCTTAATGTTTGGTTTCATTTAGTCTCAAGACTCTCAACACTTTGGTAAAAGTGTCAGGAGTGGGTGATGGGTCTGAAGGCAGACAATTATCACCTAGTCTCCCATTATTATTATTTTTGATAAGTAAGAAAGTATTATAAATATGCAAGCGTCAAATAGTCTCCCCTTATTTGGAGACATCGAACACCTTTCATACCTTGAAGCACTTTTTATTTGTTTCTTTCAGATAAAAAAGTGTATTATGGAGCATAAGCAATGGCACTTGACCTGTTTTCAATAGTCACAATTGTTGGTTATGCTTGCTAGTAGCATCCCGTAACGTGTCACTGCTAACTACTTTCTGGAACTAACACTTTGATACCTGCTAAGGGAATGCGAGTCACTTTGAATTTGGATTAGACCACAGTCACTAAGATTGATTGGTTATACTTGTAAAACGTCGTAAGTGGAACGACCGCAACTGTACTGGTATGGATGGTGGTATTGTTGGTTGATTCTGTTTTGCTTGGCTTGATATACATTGTTGGGCTCACTCTCTGAAGATAAATGTTGCTGGAGCTCTGATAGAACAAGGTCATGGATTCGAGTCTTCCTGCTTGCAGTTGTTTTCCGCAATACTGTTCACAAGTCGGCCCTCGTGGTTTGTGATCATCATAGTGATGAATGTTGGTTTATCTCTCCACGTGCATGTGAGGATAGCATGTGAGGGGGAGTGCTAAAGCCTGATTTACATTGTTGGATAACAGCTTACGCTTTTAGATGAGTTGGCAACCCAACAAGTTCAAAGGAATAAGTAACTCGGTTCAATTGTTTTGAACAGTCTTATATGTAGATCTTGCCCTTGAACTGTTCTTATGATGTATGTATTGATCTTCTTAATCATTTTATTATTAAGTATAATATTTCTTTTGCTCAATCTTTTTTGTGAAAATAGGTGCTTGGTCCGATTAGTTAGGATTGTTGGTTGGTTTCTTGCAGATCACAAGGTGGCCAAATCACAAGGATTCATGGAAACCGAAGACGGTCCTTAAACCTCAGTGGTATTTGTTTGGAAAGAGCTTTAGAATTCATTGTCATTCTACATGTTTGAAACTCATTTGAGATTTGGGCAACAATTAGTATAATGAAGTTTTGTATTTAGTTTAGTTGGTTAGTCATTGTGCTGAGCAGCAGTTTCGTATTAGAGGCATGGCAGTGTCCATAGGAGGTGACATGAGGCCAGCGGTCGGTCACACTTGGCCTATGGGCCTATACTGGGCTTAGGTCATGAGATTCCTAGGATAAACTCCATCCAATCTCTACATAAATCTGAAACTGTGAACCCCAAATAAGCCCCCATAACCAAACCCAACAAACAGGCACAATAACCACCAAATCCTGCAGCAAGTACAGAGGTAAAGACTGATCACTAATATACTAGAGGTCCACTCTCCCCACATCTAATGCATCATTCATAATTCAGTTAGGATCAAGAAGACTTGATCAAATGGTGTAGATATCAAAGTTCTGTCATACATGTATACCTGAAGTGCGTTAGCATCCGTTGTCATCATATTCGTTATCTTTCCAGATGGGAAATTCTTTCGACCCTCGTTGGTCAGCCTCAATGTTTTGCGAAATACAGCAGCCACCTACATCAAATGTATGTATCATTTAGTTGGTCAATGCGGCAATCCCAATACACTCATATGTCATGTGCAAGAAAAGCAGAAGGCAAATAGAAATCTGATGATCCCAATTTATCAAGAACCAAACTTTATTTTTATACTCAATGAAATCACACACAAATTAGCAGACGTTCGTCACAAGTATGTTGGATCTCAACCTGAATCTTCTTTATTGATCACGCTCTAAGTAGCACAATCACTTAAATAACAAGCCATTTTGTGTATTCTCCTGTTACAGCAGCTTATGGCCTGTGATCTATTTACGAACATATTTACTTATCAAAGAAAAAAAAAACCAACACATCATTCTTTGATATCTCCATGTTATTTAAGGAATCTTCTGAACCTAGCATAATTTTTTTTATTGATCATATCTGTTAGTGAATAAGGGGTATTATAAAAGGGGGTTATGTGTAACTTCTTAATATATGCACATATGTATAAATACCCTAGCCTAACCTTTTTAGGGTTTAAGGCTTCCAAATCATATTCTTCTTCTTTCTTCTTTTCTCTGTTTCTTTACATGGTATCAGAGCAGGTTTCTCAATAACAAACTTGGTTTGGTACACTTCTACTTTATTTATCTTTTATTTTTTATTTTTCTTTTCCTTCTCTCGCATGAAACGGTAAGGACGCCGAGTTCCTTTATCGCATCGCCAGTGCGATGCTTGGAGTTGCCGTGAGTGTGCAACCTTGATTGATCGGCTAGCCCGTGTTGTGGTTTGCGGTAGTGTTTGTGCGAGGGGCGCGCAGTTTCAGGGCAGGTTTGGCCGTCGTCTTTCGTCACGATGCGCGTCGTCGCTTTGTTTTGGCTATTTCACAGTTGCTTGTTCGACCCACGCGCCACCCGCATATTCGCCCCTCTAGGCGACGCCGAGGAGTGGTCGCCGTCGCCGGAGCGCCGTCGCAGTGCAGACCACGCGCGTCTGCCGGAATTTCGCCGAATTTTGCCTCGTCCGGCTCGCCCGATCCGGGTAGTCTACCCGTGTGGTTAGTTTTCGGTTTGGCCGCTTGTTGCGACTCATGTTGCTGCTTGGTTGATTTCTTGTTACCGTTTTTTAGTTGGGACTCCTGCCTGCGTATTATGTCGCCGTTGCGAGGCTGTTTCGGCGATGATCACCACTCCTAATAAGCTACGGATAAAAAGCTTGATGGTACAAATTATATGATGTGGCGTAAGGTGGTTAGCAAGAGTCGATTGACATGGAAAAGGGTGATCATCTCACGGATATTAAAAGCGGTGAAAGTGCGAAGGTTTGGATTAGGGATGATGCATTACTCTTTGGCCGATGATGAATTCCATGGCGATCTTTGTTGCAGAGTTAGTTTCCCATACCGAAAGCGATCAAGATCTTTGGGAGTATTTGGAGGTGTTGTATTCGGGCCGTGATAATCTGAATCGTTTGTATGACTTGTCCTGATGTCTTTCGAGAATCGGAAAAGATCGCACCGTGACTCGGTACTTTGCGATTTTAAGCGTCTCGGGAATGGTGCACTTTGCTTCCAATTACGGTGATATTAAGGAAATGCGAGCCTGGCGTGAAACGACTCCTTGTCATGGGTTTTTGGCTGGATTGCGACTGAGTTTGCTCTTGCTCGATCGCAGATTTTGTGCAAATCGATATTTGCTCTTTGTCAGAGGCTTTCTCGCGGGTTTTTACGCATCTCCTAAGTCTTCTCCGGTTGAGGGGGATGCGGGTGAGTCTTACGCTCTTGCCGCGCGGGCATTTCATAGGCATCGAGGTTCGATCATGGTGGTCGTGGTGGTGGCGGGGAGAGGTGGTAGAGGAGGTCGGGGTGGTCGTGGTGGTGATGATGCACGTGGGCGTGGTGGGAATCGAGGATGTCAAGGTATGTTACCATTGTGGGGACACGGGGCATCTGCCAGCGCAATTGTTGGAAGTTACATGGGAAACCGACTAGTAACCGCTTCGCTAATGTTGCTACTCATCCCAGACCACATTAGTCGGTCCTCTCCTTTGGTGGCCAGGAAGATGGTTATGATGTCGGATGAAAGTATGCTAGGTATACCCGGTTTCGAGTCTCTCGGCCGTCTTCATCTTCCTCTTACTGCGGCCACTCTTGTCCATTCGAGGTAAACCCAGCTGCGTGTCTTTCCTCCTCGAGTCGCAAATGGGTCATTGATTACGGTGCTACGATCATATGACCAGTGATGCAGTATTTTATCTTCCTTTACCTCTTACATATTGCTAGTGTCACGTTAGCCAATAGATAGTGCATTGCATGTGTTCGAGGGAGGCGGAATCGCTCATATCACTCCATCTCATCTTTGTCTTACGTCCTTTACCTCCTGGTTTCCATTCAATTTACTATCCATCACTAAATTAACTTCGTGATTACAAGCGTAGCGTCTCATTCTTTTCGATTCTTGTGTCTTTCGGGATCTTACGGCGAAGAGGATTATTGGTAGAGGCTACGAATCGGAGGAGGCTTTACTTCTTTGGATGATGTTGTCTCTCTGTTGCATGTTCAGTGTCACTTCCCTTACACGCGTCAGTCATTGTCGTTTGGGTCATCGTGTCTCTCCAATTTGAAAGAAATTGTGTCCTAGTTTAGAGTCTTTGTCTACATTAAATTGTGAAGCTTGTCGGTATGCTAAACACCATCGTGTTTCATACTTTCCTAGAGTCAAATAAAAGGGCTTGTGTCGTTTGAGTTGGTTCATTACGATGTTTGAGATCGTCTCGGTAGTATCAAAACTTGGTTATCGGTACTTTGTTACATTTGTCGATGATTTTTCACGTGTAACTTGGATTTATTTAATGAGAAATGGATTAGAGTTATTCTCCATTTTTGTGGTTTTTGTCTTTGAAATTAATACCCGGTTGGTGCCTATTAAAACTCTTCGTAGTGACAATGCAAAAGAATATTTCTTTCTACTTTTATGCATATGATGGCATGACTCATGACTCCTCTTGCAGCGATACACCTCGACAAAAGCGGGGTGGCGGAAAGAAATGTAGTCATCTAATGGAAAGTGCTAGGGCTCTTAGCTTTCAAATGTATGCTAAGTCATTAAATTACGTCTGATTTTTGGTGCTTGTCATCTTATTAATAGGATGCCATCCTCGGTTCTTGGGGGAGATTCATATCGTGTCTTATATCGTCTAGTTCGTTGTTTTTTGTCATATGACGGACCTTTGGTTGTGTTTGCTTTGTTAGATCATCGACCTCATATAACCAAGTTGGATCCTAAGTCTCTCAAATGTATCTTCCTTGAGCTACTCTCGGTCTCAAGGGTATCGTTGTTTTTTTCTCCGAGTTGAATCGTTATCTCGTGTCTCTTGATGTCTTTT